>JALBCR010000670.1:0-61039 GCA_030710515.1 Abscondita cerata
CCGCGCGCCAACGCATCACAACACTAAATGACAGCATATTTAATATATTCACTGATTTATAACGGAATATGAGGACACAAAGAGATAAACAAAGGAATATCAGATGAAATGAAAGATACAGAGATTACAGTACAGATAATTAGTGTCGAAATACAGAAACACTTTAAATCAAAGAAGTATTGTATAGTACTAGCAAAGATTAATTAAAATTGTGTAATAACACTAGAATAACAAAGTTAGTTAATAAAATAGGAGATTCAATTATGAGTCAAAACTACAAATATAAACAGGAAGGAATTTAACACCATAATATATAGGGTACAAGAGAGGATAATAATCTTTATTTAATTGTGTTATATTTTTTAAGTTTGTAGAAAAATACTTTTTTATTGATAGGTACGTGCGCCCAATTAGGCCCGGTTCTAAATAAGGCCCATCCTTCGATTTTATTACAAAACGTTTAAAATTTAACTGGATTGGTTATGTTTCTGTTCATGGCATCTATTGGCCATACCGACAACTACGTCAGTTGAAGTCGATCATTTTGCCATGTTTGGATCAGTTGAACTGTGAGTGTCGTTCTGAGCTGTCATTGTTACTGTTTTAACGTAAGTTGTTAAATCTTAATCATTAACTGAAAACCTAACGTATATTAACATTAACATATCATTTTGAAGCTATTGCTTTATAGAATCTGATAAAGTATTGAGATTTTATCACTAACGTAAGTTTCTTCGTTAGAGATGACGCAATGATGACCACTTGCATTAAGAATGAGATCCAAATAAGGCACTTTTGGAACATCACTTTTTACGTGTTTTTCGTACGGCAAATCTCATTAAAACATTTTATAATGCTTATAGCAATTAATACATGCGAAACATTATTTACTTCATGAAAAATCAAATAAAATAATTATTTTTCAAAACAAAAATAAATAACACCAGCTTGGTAATAACTAATTAATCTCAAAGTGTTCAAGAAATTTACGTCTGCAGTTAGATACAATTGTCCATAATTTTGCAGATATACAAATCAAAGAAAAAAAGGGCGTTTTGGACTGAAGACCAGTTGCAGGAGGCAATGACGGCCATCGCTGGAGGGATGCTCGTAAGAACGGCAGCGCCACGATTTAATATCTCTCGACGGACATTAAACAATCATCAGACTAGTGGAAAACACTACAAAAAGGTTAGGAAGACCATCCTATTTGACTACTGCTCAAGAAAAGGAACTCTGTAATAGGATTTTTTGACTTGCAGAAATAGGCATGCCAATCACTGCTAAAGTAACTGAACGTTCTGTTTTCACGTTTTGTGTCCAAAGTAATGTTGAAACTCGTTTCAACAAATTAGCAGGCAGAAAATGGCTCAAACTGTCATCCTGAAGTTTCAAGAAGAAAGACTCAAAGCATGAATCCTGGTAGGGCTGCTAAGCTCAATAAATTTATAGTAAATAACTATTTTACTAAACTTAAGGAAGTACTGACCTGTTTAGATATTTTTGAAAAGCCCCAGTTAATCTACAATATGGACCAAAAGGGTTGTAGACTATCACTTCACAAGCAACTGACTGTCTTTGCCAGAAAAGGTAAAAAAAGAGTTCATCTCGTCGCACCTGAACACGGCGAAAATGTGTCGATTGTTTCATGTGGGAACGCACTGGGTCAGGTTATACCGACTATGATTCTTTTCAAAGGTAAAAGATTAAACCCTGAATGGAAGGAGAATTTACCAGCAGGATCTCAGGTTAAAATGATTGAGAAGGGGTCAATGACCAAAGCTACATTCATAAAATGGGTTCATCACTTTGCAAACTTCAAACCGCAAGGTAATGTGCTGCTAATTTTTGATGGGGTGTCGTCCCATTTAGAGACAGGCATTGTAAAAGTAGCAGACTTCTATGGCATTACTCTCTTCTGCTTGCCAAGCAACACTACACATAAGTTGCAGCCGTTCGACAAGTCTGTGTATTAAACAAGAGAATATTTGTGAAACATATTTAGCAAGGTCTGGTCAAGAGCTGCTACACCAACGAACGTCTCAAGTGGATTTTCTGCTACTGGGATTTATCCATTCGATCCTAATGTTATCCCCGAATGTGCCTAAGCCCCTTATGAACTGACCAGAAAAGAAGTTTCTGATGAAATTCCTTCACAACCAGAGGCTGCATTCTCAATGCTTCCAGATCAGCAAAGTAGGCATAGAGTTAAGGCAACGCTGAAATGTGTTTCACAACAACGAAGATTCCAAAAATTCCTGCTCCACAAGCAACTATTCTTCTCATGAGTCTAGTGACAGTTTACCTGAATCTAGTGATGAAGGAAATAAGTTAGAAACCTCGTTCAAGGACATCCTCCAGACTCCCGAAGTCAAGAAACCTAACACAAGGCAGAGAAAAAAGCTATAAACTATCAAGCAATTGAGGTTACTAGAGCATTATTTAAAGAAAAGGAGCAAGCTAAATCAGTTAAAGCTGGAAAAGGGCAAACTGAAAAGAAAATATGAAAATAGCATTAATTTAGTGCAATGAAGACCCCAAAAACCTCCTATAAAAGATCTTCTTGAAGCTGGACCAAGTGGCGTACAAGCTGCGATGAAATATAGTTGGTATAATTGTTTTGTTTTGTTTTCTATTGTAATTTTAGCTTATGGGCCTTATTTGGCACAGGTAGTGGGCTTTATTTGGAACAGGTGTTTCTAACAAGGCCCATTACTTTAGTTTTCAAAAGTGAATATTACAGGAATATTTTGTAATATGGCAACTTTTATAAGTATAGTATTGGTTAGTATACATATTAAAGAATATCACATGCTAATTTTTATACTTTTTCACCTTTCAGTGAACGTACGAAAAGCCTTATTTGGCTCACTTACTCAATATGTATTTATACGTTTCAGTCAAGTCCGTCATTATGGACGACGTGAACAACCGTAACAAAACAAATCAAAATATGTTGTCCGTTTAAGAGACTTAGTAATAAATTATTGATAATTAATTATATTAAATGTTCGAATTGCAATGAACACAATGTTCAAATCTTTCTAAAAAGATTTCTGTTACATATGGCATGAATCATCTGAGGGGTAATTTGGCGACATGCACTTGTAATTTTTCTTTTTAAATCCTCTATGTTTTCTGGTTTAGATTGGTAAACTATATCTTTCAAAGTTCCCCAGACAATAAAATAATCTAAAGGTGATAAATCTGGGGAACGAGCTGGCCACTTAATTTCTGATGCTAAATTTGCGATAAAAAAGTTTTTTCATCCCTAATTAGTGACCGATTTTGATTCTGTAAAAATTTTATAGTCGTAGACATAACAAGCATCAAAATGTATAAAAATATAAAGGGAGTGCTATTTAAAATTTTAAGGGTAGTTAAAGTAAAAAGTAATTTTAACAACCAATATTAACTTACATTGGCATCTATAAAGGATAATTTTTGTTTTATTCAAATATATTTATTCGTTATTACGTTATAGGGTGGTCAAATCAGTTTGGAACACCTGGTATATGTAAATCAAAAATTCAGGATAAAATCACTTTAACAACCTAAAGTACAGTGATAAACGTAGTAGTTCTAATGTGAATATTAATTATTATTAATTAATTCAATATTAATTTTTTTAATTTTCTCCTATATTTTATTATTTTTTAATAAAATCGAACGCTTATTTTTCTTCTAACTTAATTGCAACGTTTCGGAAACTTTTTAGGAATACCGATTTCGTTACTGTTATTGTTATTTATTGTTATTGTTCATACTTGTTTATAATTTAATATGAACGCTTAGACACAATCTACAAGGATTAAATTAAATTAATTATATACTGGTTGGCTAATTTCATTTCAGTTGCATTCAAATAGTTTTACTTTTATTATTATTTTTACTAAATTTTACTTTTAGTTATTTATATGTTCGATTCGTAAAAATTATAACAATATTATGTAAATTTGAACATATGCATACATTTTATTGCATGTAACCACATTATACTTTCCAACTTACTGTTATGAGTGTATCGAGTTTTAAATTTAAATAATCCCCTTATAACTTTGAATCACAATGAACATCCGTTATTTGTCACTTTTTTTCTTCTAAAATAAGAGAATTATCAAATGGAACCTAAATCATAAACCGACAACATGTAGGTAAGGGCAAAGTAAATTGAGAAATAAACCCAAAAGTTGTTACATATTAGAGAACGTAAAACAGCAAGTCGTAAACTTTGTTCGCCCAAGTCGGGTTACACTATTAAATAAAACATGTAAATTCAAAACGGTTAATTTTTGTCAGTTAATTGCTTTTTATTGAATAAAGGACGCTGATGCTTTCGTATAATGCGGATTAAATTCGTCGTAAAGTAATAGAAATAAAATAAACTGACGCTTCTGCCGAGCATACGAAGTACTATTTAAGATCGACATTGCTGAATGCATAACTTTACAATATTGATCTCTTTTCACGCAAATTTTATACCTATGTAAATTTAACCTTCTATTACTAGTTTTTTTATTATATACTGCGATAATAAAGTTTTGAAATATTATCTCACCAAACAATTAAGTGAAATATAAATGTAAGTGCCAATATTTTCTACGTTATTTCGGTTTTGTTATATACCACAAATTGGACTAAAACTACATTCAGAAGGTATCACAAACAAAATTTCTCACTACATAAATATAAAACATTTTCTTCCGTACTTAGAAAATTTAAATCACTAATGTCTTTAGAGAGAACTGAGATTTGTGACGACTGATGAACCGCATCTAAAACACACCGAGATTTTTCCTCCTCAATTGACTGATTTTCTATGAAGTCTGAACGCAAAATAATTTCCAAACTTCTAAACATTTTTTGGTAAAGACATTAAATTCCAAATACTTTAAGATGTAAGATTTTTCTTATTAAAATTTAATAAATGTATATTTTATAAAATCTAATTTAAAAATTCTACTCATAATGGATAATGGTATCGAATATTAAATATAAGTGCTTTATAAAAATTTTATTAAAATTATGCTGTTGGGAAAGTATAAAATTTTTATTTTCAGGTTTTTTGCTTTTAAAAGCATAAATAATAAGTAAGCGTTAGACGACGCGACGGTTTCAAAACCGATAATTTTCTCGCCCAATTTTTTTTCACTTTTCTCTAACGAATTATAATTGGTAGCTTACAATTAAGCAATTTCGTTAAAATTTGATATGTAGAAGGCACTTATCGTGCAGAACTTTTTATTTATGTAAATGCGTATTAGAAAAAAATTATACATCTTTTTTTCAAATAAATTTTTTAATTATAATTATACACAACTTATGTTTAAACAATTTTGTACAGCTTAATTATAGAGTTGCGCTGATCTCATCTGATTTTTATTTAACAAAACTTTAGAATAATAATTACAATAAAATAATTTGAAAGGAAAAATTGTTGAAACTTTTTACATTTACCTTACTTTAACTACTTAACGCACTTAACCTCATCGATACGACACATTTATGGAGGAATTGATTACGTATTTTGAACCATAACGAAATAAAATCCATTTTATCTATTAGTTTTCATAGATTTGTTATATTACCGTAACCTAGAACTTTCAATACTTTTGATTTTACAAAGACTAGCAGAGCTTTAAATATTAGTGTAAGTTCTATTCCTAAGTCTGCGGTACCTTTACGAAAGTCAAATAGAAACTAAATCTATTGATTAAACTATTGTTGGTGTAACGTGAAATACTATAATAGTTTACAAGTAAATTAATTATAAATGCAATTTCAAAAAATTGTTTTGAATATTACAAATAATTAAAATTGTCAATTATGTAATACAATTTTGCGCAGTACTCACATTGTCCTGATATTAATAAACTATTATTTGTCTATTTAATTGAAAACAAGCAAAAAACTCAATTATGGCAGAAACTGTTGCTTGGAGCGACATTTATTGGTATACTTTTTTGGGGTAGAAAAAGTTGAAGTATAATAATATTCAAATAAAAATTTGATACAGGAAGCACAGAAAAATTAAGACATTTTAAATTAAAATAAAGTGCTGTAAGTGGCGCCTGCAATTTACTACAAAAAATAAGAACAGTTCAAATCTCGTCCCAAAACCACCGAGTATCAATTTGTGCAAGTAGTACAACTAGTAAGAAAATTATCCAAAAAACTAATAAAAATAATAACTTTGACGTTCTGTATTTTGGAAACTAACTTTTGGACTAAGGTAGTTTGGGTTAAATTAGCATATTTTAGTCCCAGAAATCTACAGTAGCTTTATGTACACGAAATATTGGTACACCCTATATGTTCTGATTAGTTAAAAGTAATTTTTTTACAATTTGTTTACGTTTTCTTTTCTGGACAGTTTGTAAAGATTTAACGTCTATGACTTTGAGTCTCATTCTTGCGTTTTTAATAAATCGGAACTAGGAACTACTATTTAGAAAACTATAAATATTTTACATATTATTGACAGAACCAGCACTAAACTAAATCGTACTAAGAAAAAAATGTTATTATAAAATAAACAGAAAAACTCAGATTGACTATCTTTAGAACAAAATAATATACTACATGAACACATTCATTCAGAAACAAAGAAAGCGCTAGACATGGAGAAGCTCAGATAATAAATTAATTAACCAACAACTATGCCTAATACCAGAAATAATTCAAAATAATTTAGGAACATATAAAGACGAATTAAACAAAACTTATCTAACAAAGAAATGCTGATCAAAATGAACATAATAATTTAAAACTAAAATAGAATCAGAAATAAAAGAAATTAATAGACGACGTAAGATACTATAATACAGAATTGGATAACTATTAATGAGAAATTCTATAGTACACTATACGCAATAAAGTAATGCGTAACAAGGAAATGAGGATGATAAAAACCATTCAAAATAGTGGATCTAAAAGATATTCTAGAGGTGACCTTAGATGAAGTAGAATTGGCGCTGTCATAATAAAGAATAGCAGAGCGATTGATCGAATTTAGGGTATTATAAGTATAGAATCACTCACAATATCAAGAAATGTCTATGGAAGGCTAAATGATGCATGTGAAAAATTATATAGACTCATTAAATACTTACCAATCTACAGGATTTTGTAAAAGTTATAGCACAATAGAAAACATACAAACAACGTACATTCATAGAAAATGCATTGAATCAACGAAGAGCGCATTGATAATGCGCCATTATAAGTTAACGTTGACATTAAAACAGATAAAGTATACAGTATATACAGAATCGCATTTCTACAAAGTGATACTAAAGTTGTTTTTGCATTAGAGAATGTTTAAAAACAAAGTAAAGTTAATAATATCTAAGTTACTGAAAATTGTGCTTTTAGCAAAATTTAACAGAACTACAAACTATGTTAGAACGAACTTCGACAAGAATTGACAAAAAGTGAATTAACAATAAACACAAACAAAAAACAAAATCATGACTAAGAAGAAGCAGGTACAAAATAGAAAATCAGCTTATTGAATATATTGCAGAATACATTAGACCATAGCATTAAATTAGACAAAAAATCAAACTGCTGAGATAAGTAGACGTGTTCGATTAACATTGGCAAACACAAATTTAAAAGGAGAGTATTTAATACTTGCATATTACCACTTTGATATATGAGATCGAAACCATGACGCTGATTCGGTTAAGTCTAAGAAGTACACTCATGATTTACTTGAACATTTCTGTAAACATAGAACGGGCTAAGGGTATTATTTACAATTCTAACAGCAGGTAGTCTAAGTTATCTTATAGAAGGACTGTAGAATATCATTACACTACACGTTTTAGACAGGTATTTACGTTGCTTACTTAATTTCAATATATTTGAAGGTATCGCTAATTAACTCCAAACCGAATTAATTATCCAATCAAATTTTGTTTAGTGTTTCAAAATAAAATTAGAAATAATTTTGATTAAACTCTAAAGTAATAACTTTTGGTCTCAAATCAAATAAACTGGTTTATTGTTGTTATTACTTGATTTTTTAAATAGAAATCTAACCTACTAATAGTTCTTATAAAATCATTAAACTCTCTGTTTATAATGTTAGTCACTTGCAAAATGTATATTTTATGACGTTTCATTTTTCTGTGTTTAAAGTGTATATTACTAAAATGATTAATGCCCTGTTTTCAAAATTACCTCACTAAAAATGAAACTGTAACTTCGTAATCGTTCATTCTTCAAGAAAATGTATAAATTTAATGATCAATTAATTAACGTTTCATTTCGAATAAATTCGCAATTATCTCACCCCTTGTTCAGAATTATTTAATCTTTCATAATAACATCTTTTCCAAGACACTTGATGAATACGAAACTACTACTATTATAAACCCACGCTACTGCACTGAGCATGTAAACAGATAAGTAAACTCCCCTACGACGATTATAATAGATTCATCGACCAAAACTCGTTTCTGGGGATTGTGTCTTAGACTTAACCGAGTACCACCTTCAACTTAGCCAACCAATTATATAAAAAATAAAATAGAAATACAGAAACTATATGACAAATAAGAATGTAAGAAATAAAGCAAAAGTTGAAGATCTTATGAAACGCATAGATTCATTAAAGTGAAACTGGGTGGGCATGTTGCACGACAAGAAGAACACAAGATTGATAAAATTTATTGTACACTGGAGACCACGTCTTTATAAACGTGGGGTTGGAAAACCGCAATTACGCTGGTTAGATGACATTAGAAAATAGAAAACAAATGGCACCAAATAGTACAATACAAAAAACTGTAAATAGTATGGAGGAGACCTATGTCCAGAAATAGGCTGTAAAAGCTGCTAGAAGAGGAAGAAGAAGAAGTATTAACTATCAGAGATGTGGTACCTAAACTCTAAATTCCTTTGGCGAAGCAAGTGTCTTTTAGCGTCCAAAAGTATTTAGAGACAGTATTACGGATAGGTATGTGCTTCTATCTAAAATACAAACAATATTATAAAACAATGACAAAAAGTAAAATTCATCAATCTTTTATTTTATCCGATACTGTGATTGTAGTACTGTCTAGTGTACCTTTTTCTATCATTCTTGAAACAGAATGTATTTTTTAATTTTTGTAAACGTATGTAGATTTAAGTTGTTAGTATGTGTGGATGAAGATTACGCAAATCAAATACACCAGAGTGGGTTTAATGTTGTGCGGGGGGCGTTACACCAGTTCTAAAACTTAATCGGGGTTAAGTGAGTGAAAAAAAAGACGCGAAAGCTAATTGCTTCATAAACACAAACGTGACTGTTGTAAAAGTCACAAATGCAGATGTATAAAAGTATAATTGTTAAATCAAAGCATCCCCAAAACGTAAAGAAAGCATCAAAGTAAAAGAAAAAAAGAGGCGTTGCAACTACATACAAATGTAATGCGTTAAGATACTCTTAGCAGCACTAGAGCGTTATGATATTATAACCATTAAATGCAGTTAAACTTTGATTAACAATATTCTGAAACACCAGTTGTCTTGGATCGTTTTATGCAGTTTTACACGTTTCTGACTTCCCTTTTATTGTATTAAAAATCAAACAGTATTATTAATTGTTAAACGACAAATTCATTTTTTATAATAAAGCTTGTATGCATAAACCTTTCGTTTATTACCCAAAATCTGAATTAGTCAAAAGGACCAAATTATAAATCTGCCAAATTCCTATGGACTTTCAGACTAGTTCAAAATCTTTTGAAGACTTTTATGCTGCAAACCTATTAAGAATGAGCTCCTTAGCTTTGGCTTTAAAATACATTCAAATAAAAAACTAATAATACAGGGTGGTCCGAAATAATTGTAGGAAACTTAAAAGGGTAAAAAAGTACATCAAAAATAAAACCAAAAATATCATATGGACTATGAACTAAATGTGCTCCTCAAAAAACCAGTTTTTATTTTTAATTCCTAAACGAAAAAAGTTATTGAAATGAAATTTAGTAGGCATATTCAGCATTTTGAAGTGAATCATTTAGAAGTTTTTTGAATTGTTGAAAAATTTTGAACAGATACCGTACCATCTGCAACCGGTTCAAGATTTACTTCTAGAAGATGGCACTAAACGTGTTAATTTTTGTCAATGGATGTTAAATTCAACAGATGGAAACCATTTATTTCAAAAAAATTATTTGGACTGATGAGTTAACGTTTACACGGAGAGTGAAAGTAAATTTTTACAATTTACATGTGTGGGCCCACCAAAATCCCCATGAAATTAGGCCGCATTTCTTTCAAACCGAATTTAGTGTTAATGTTTGGGTACGAGTTCTTGGTGATAATTTAATTGGGCCTCATTTCTTACCATTTCGACTAAATTCAGAGCGTTTCTTAGCCTTCTTGGAAAAAGATTTTCTCAATTACTTTGAAAACGTTCCTCTAAACGATAGTCGTGGCTTCAAATGGATGGGGCGCCCCCACACTATGGCAAAAGAGTTTGGGAGTAGTGTGACACACACTTTCCTCAAAAGTAGATTGGGCGTATGCCTAGGGCGCCAGATCAGGGAATACATTCCTAACCAAGGACCAGCTATCTGGCCGCCCGCTCTCCGGATTTAAATGTCCTGGATTATTTTGTTTGGGGTACTGTTGCGGGTTTGGTTTATCAGAATCCCATTAATACGAGAGATAAGCTAGTGTATTTAATTGAAGACGCATGTGAAACATTGCGTAATAATAGGCACCAAATATCAGCAGCCGTAAACTCCATAGCCATGAGATGAAAAAATGCATTGATGCCAATGGCATGCACTTTGAACAAGCGTTGTGATAATTCAATTTAAAATTAATTTAATTCTGTATTTTTTTCATTTCAATTTTTGTAATTTTAAAGTTAAAAATAAAATTGGTTTCTAACGCATTTGTTTTCATCATGTATTAATTTATAAAAATGGCGATATCTCTAAGGAAAAATATGGGTTATGATATGAGTTACATCAGAATATCTTAAAGTTACAGCTTAACAAAATTTGTTAAACTTTTGAACGGTCCCCGTATCAGTCCAGATTTTTTTCAAAAATTGAAAAAAATTATAAATGACCACTTCAAAATGCTGAACAAGCCTAAGAAATTTCATTTGAATAACTTTTTCGTTTAGGAATTAAAAATAAAAAACTGGTTTTTGGGGAGCACCTTTAGAGGTCGCTAGCTCCGCTAGGGGGCACTTTTCGACCATAGTTTATATGACACTTTAGCTTTTACTTTTGATGTACTTTCCACCCTACAATTAGTATCCTACAATCAATTTGGACCACCCTGTATATGTATTTCCATTGTTTTTGTAAAACGTTCTCGAGTGTTTCTAGCTTATTTTTGATTTCACCTTCCAAACTGTTTCATTTTTAAAGTAACTTTCTGATTTTTGTCCTTTTGTTTCCATTCAATTGTTGGATTTCGTTTCTAATTTCTTTCAAAAAGTTATTTTTAATAGTTATGTTTTGTTTTTGGCGGATAAGTTATTGCTTTATAAATAATGATTTATCATTTACAAATTGAACATTTAAAATAACAATGGAATTCTGTATTTATTACATATAGAATTTGAGTAAAATTAATGTTTTGCACTCAGTGCATGTAAAACTACAACATAAGCAGGTCAATGCACCTGCTGAAACATCCGAATTACGTACAAATGTTTAAAAATGTAGCAAAAACACTGGGTAAGAACAGCATTTTGCTACAAAATCGTTTGTTTTACATAGGCAACACAATTTCGATTAGAAAAATCACTTTACATCATTATTATAGCACATTTGTAATGTTCATATATCGTTTGACACTTTTAGGTACGTAGAACAACTACAAAGCGTACTTGCGATCGTGCTTTCTACATTTCAACTATTTCGATTACTTCGATCTACTTGTTTACGAAAGAAAATTATTGTTGTATTTCTCAAAACTCATTTGCAACATAAGAGATATTTAAATAAATATTGTTTTAAGAGGTTTATTAATTATTAACAGCATACTTAAATGCTTAATTATTCTTCTTAACCTCATAACTATTAATTATTTCTACATCATTTCTGCAATTTTGGAGGTTTACAAAGGACACCTCAGAAACTGACCCGAATATAGCCAAGAGTAAAGGTTGATATCCATAAAAGATTCATTGTTGGTAGATGTTTAAGTCGATGGTGTAGCGTGGGTCAGAGTGTGTGAAACCTTAAGAGTCTACGATACCCTCGACGACATAGTGTAAAAGCATCTCGTTCGTGGCTATTTTTACCTTAATTTGAATTGGTATAGTTTTGAAATTAAGCAATTTGTAATAATTAATGGTTTTTTGACAGATGTATAATAGAAAAATTACAAAAAATTAATTTAAATGTCAGTTTATAGGTCTTCAAATTGTTGATTCCGAGACCACTTTATTTTACTTTATGTAAAATGTAATTCTATAGACGGGTGCTCTAATATTCCTTTCGTTTTCATAAATTTTTTCTGTTTCAAAATTTTATACCGTGTAATCAAAAACAGCCACGACCTGAGACTCTATAAACGCAAAAATTGTACCTTTATGTTGTAATAGAAAGTGTTGCTGTCTAGTGCGATTCTACAGAATGCACGGAATGACCACCCACTGAAGAAGTGGTAAAATGCAAAATTTTTATGTGTAATGCCAAACACGTTGTACTGACTTTTGTCAACAATTCATCGATGTTTTCACATAACATTTATTAAAATTTAATTGAAATATAGACTTTTCTGGAAGTAATTTTCGAATATTAAACAATGTTTTATATAGAAAATTAATCGTTTTTTAACTATGATTATAACATGCAATTTCACATTGAATTTTTATTCCTTGTACCAAATCAAATTAAACATTTTAATTAAAATTGGAATATATTTATTTTAATTTCAAAATACATATTACAATTTTTTATGTACAATTGGGTGTTCATTACTTTTTTTCATTCGTTTGATTAATGCAATCCGGTACTTGTTTACATACACCTATTGAAAGATGAAAATCTTTGAATAAATAAAAAAACTAATACCGTTTGGCCTAGAACATTTGAAGAGGCTTATGTGAGATTCATAAGTGGGTATTTTTTATAGTTTTTATTTCTTATAAAATAAGATATGAGAGTTTTATGCTATGGTTACCAAACTCAAAATTTTAACATTCCGTTATTTCACTTTTTCGACTAATGAAGTTAGTCATTTTTAGTTGCTATACAACATTTTCAGAAATACTACGTTTTTATAATTTGTTTTAAATAAAGATTGCCTGTATTATAATTGTAAACATCATTTGTTCAAACAGTTCTTTAATCGGATAATTAAGGTGGGTTCGCTGCTTTGCGTTTGTGACATTTTTAGATTGTACAATATCTTCCAAAGATGTTGGCATTTTTTAAATCTGAGTATTTTAGTATTGTAAGATACAACAACCGCTGCACAACGACCTCTATACGACCTTTTCCTACAAAAATTAATACGCTTTCCGCCTATAAATATTGCCACCACCGCATTAAACTTCTCAGCTGTGTTATTGTCAACATCATATATCAAACTATTAGCATGATTTGCCAATTATCGAACATGCGTCATAAGTGACTCGTGGAACTCTGAAAAATTCCTATTAGTGTTATTGACACAAAATTAAAAGGAAAATACATACGAGTTAGTTTGAAGTTAGAAAAATCGGTGTCTTTTTCAATATACCGTTCTTGGCAGAAATAGCCTAATTTCAAACAATATTTATGTTCGCCAAATATGTGACTTGGTCCATTTAAAATGTCAAGCTTGAGATCCCAATTTTTTCATCTAAAGTGCAACTTTCTCTTTTCCTGTATTGTATCGCCTTTGAAACGGCCCAGCGTATTCTCAATTAATTTTCCTGTAACAATAAAATGTAAAAATTTTGCGATTACATATAGATACTTTACTTACTTTTATCTTTCTTCCTCAGAACTAAGGGTCTTTAATTAAATCTTTAATTTTTGTTATGTAATTTCGTAACAAATGGTTTCGGCATTCGATCTTCTTTACTAATATTTTGTGCGTTTTGTATGGATCGTTTTCAAGCAGTTTTTTTTTGTGGCAAGTACTATCATCATCGGCTATCATCTTGTCATAGAATTAAACCATAATATACTAATACTACACAAAAATCCTTCCAAAATAATTGAAGCCTCCATGCTGCTAGAAGAGCCTGTCCAATTTTAAAGCACTGGTGTTGCTTAGCTGTTTTATTCTGAATTCCTGCTTTTTGCAAATTACACAATATTTATTTTTACCCCAACAAAAAGGACCTTTTGTGCGATAACCAACAATAGCAGCGACTCCAGAAAGAGATGTATAATTCACCTGTAAGACCTCTTGGCCTAGGATCCATCGCACACAACAGTGATGAGCGGAATACCTTCTTTACTTACTTCTCCTGCAGCAATAGCTAATTCACGTTCTTCCTTTGCAGCTTCCGCCATTGCTTCTAAAGACTTTTCTTCCCAGGCGTCCGCACACTTTGTCATGGTATTTAGAATATGTTTTCTGAGACATGCATGGAATATCTAACGCCGAACTAAACTGTTCTAAATGTGAATATCCTGATCCAATATTTATTATTCCCATAACACCACTTTCGTTTATGTTGCATTTATTAAACACAGTTTGGCCTCTCTTTCAATGTTGCACATATTGCACTTCATTACAATAGACGACGCCAACTCATTTTGCCGTTCACTCACTATTTCCAAGTTTTTTAAAGTGCATCCCATTTTGGAATGATTTTCTGCCAACTTTAGCGAATCGATTAAGTGCTGGAATCAACAATTCGCCTTCCTTCCAATACTAATTGTTTTGTGTGGACTAGATTTTGTCGCGATTCCTTGTTTACACTAACACTATTAACACAATTATAGTCTTCACTTACATTACTATTGTTTATAACACTTAAAAGTAAAATCTATATTAAAGTCACTGTTACACTCATTGCGTTCTACTATCACATCGAAATCATGGTCCTTATTTTTATGGTCATGTGCACCCAGAAAACTTGAACTTTCAATCAAAATACGATGTTTTGACTTTACTGATGGTAATTCAATGCCAATGTTCTAAAACAAGTGTTAGAGTTATTTAAATAGATAGTTATAGGTTTGGCTTCAACTCCAGTAAATAATTTTGAAGGAGACGTGTTGAGTGCATATAATATCAGACAATTTTTGACTTTAATACTTAGTTTAGATGAGTTAGCAGACACCATACTAAAAATCCCTGTTCCAATGGTTTTTAAGATATAAGTTATTGACAATATAATTTTCGAAAAAACATTTTTATTTCACGCTTTTTGTCAAAACTCAATAGGTTCGTCACATTCATTTCTAGATGATTGTCGAAATTGAATGTTAGTGTTATAAATTCTATAACTCATTAAAATCTCTAGCCGAAATTGTTTGACAAAAGGGTGAAGAAAAAAATGTTTATTTTTAATTATTTACTTTCAATAACCTATACAGGGTGAATTTTTTGGGTATTTAGTACCTTATACTAAATAAGAGCAGCATAATTTCGTATAAAAACATGCCGTTGATCATGTATGTATGCAGGTACCACTTCAGATTTCTTTTAGGAAAACCCTTTCGTTTTCTTTCAGTGCTCAAACGTAACCCTGATTTATTTCCTCTGCGATAAAAAAATTTAATTTTACTTTCGCAATCCATTTAAAACAAAAACGTTCTTAAACAACAATATTCAACTGCACGTGCAATTTCAAGGTTCAATATTATTCGAACTAGCGATAAGGGCGGTTACAATTATCACAAAGATTTTACGATTACAAACGATTGACATTATGAAAGTTCATCCCTCTAGCTACTTCGTACCACACCATTGCCCCCAGCAAAGACAAATCTCAGAGTATCGAAGACTCTTAATTTTATTGGATAGAGACTCTTCCATGTAGCCTTCTGCTACACTGAATGAACACCAGCCCCATGCCCTTTGATGGTCAAGAAATCGCTTCCTTTATTGGCTAATAACGTGGCACTGCTGCGTCAAAACGCTGCCTCGTGTAATTTTAAGCTCGGGCAGTTTCAAAAATCTGGCGATATTCATGGGCATTTTCCCAAATGTAATCATGCTCACTCGGGAAATAATGCATTTACCGTCACGGTATGTGCAAAAAAAAATCGTTGACTTTCTGTAAGAACTTGCAGTCAAAGATCTAGATATTTTTGCAGAAGTTTTGTCCAATCTGGATTGATAATCACAAATTGACGACTTTTATAATTTTTAGTGTCTGGCATGTCAAATAAGCATTATATCGTCTTTAATTGTTATGTGCCTAATTTTTCTTCTCTACGAAGCGCTCCTGAAATTCCCATTACCATTGCAGGCTAAATTAAAAGGAAATTAATTTTGGGTTGTACAATTGTACAAAATTTTACCTTTATTAGTAAGTATTCCCTGTCAGGGGCCTCATTAGGAATTTATTTATTTCTTCTTTATTCAAAATGTTGGATATTTAGGATGGTGATATTCAGTTTTCCTTTTCAGAAAAATAATTAATTTTGGAAATTTGGAAATATTGTGCTTCATATTCAAGCATGATTTAAACATGCTATATAATGACTTTTTTGTTAATTTCTTGAAAATAGGCCAAGAGACAATTTTCTGAATATTTAATAATGTTTTTAATTTTACACCAGGCTATAAATCTATTGTATTGTTCTTCATAGCGGCTACGTGACTTGAGGAAGAAGTAAATTATTTATTGCAGTATTAGGAATTTTAGATGGAGTGCCATAAATCTCTTCGCTTTCACTCATTTTTAAAAATCTTTTAAATAAATGTACTTAAATTTGGATCAAAATTATAAAAATTGACAGATTGAGAAAATTATTGTCAAATTTTATCATTCCTGTAAAACGCGTCATTGCTAGTAGTTCAAAAGAAGCAATGAGGAAATTATTTTCTTTATAATATCCGTTAAAAAATATCATACGTTATTCGTGCGTTAAAAAAATTCAAAAATTCGTGCCGAAATCGTCCAATCATGGGCTATCGCCCACTCGTATGTAATACCGGTACTCATCTGTAAAAAGCTTGTTAACGCACTTATAACGTAAATAACTATTTTATGACTATTTTTTTTGACGCGTTAGAGGGCGTCAACAAAATTATCTACATTACTATAATCAGTTTTATTGTGTTAATTTAGGTAAATGTGTATCAGTATAATAATTTACCACGAGCGTGACAAGAATATGTGCATGTAAATTAGTTTGATTGTTTTAATTATAATATTGTTTTGATGTATAGTCGTATTTGTTGTATTTTATAAATAATTTTGTCCTACTGGAAGTGCCTTATTTAAAACAATATCTTAATTTTACTAAAAAGAGTACTTAAAGTATTGGAATATATAAATAAAAACGTAAGCTTGCCCATCCCACAACGTTATTGTTATTGCATTATTTTCTACTTTGACTAAAAGTTGGGCCCCCGGGTGAATCGACGTGTGTAGTTCATTGTTTTGATCTTATAGAGTTCAAATTATCTTTGGAACGATTATAGATGAGTAATTGCCTATTTGCAAGCACTTCCAAAACAGTTTCTGAACGTGTGTCACAAAAATTTTGGAGTCGAAAAATTGAACAAAGTTTTAAAATATATTGTTTACGTATTTAAAGTAAGATATTCTTTTGTATGGTATTGCTGAAATTTTCTAATTTGAATTTAAAAATTAGATTGTTCGTAGACATAAAATTTTGATATAATTATTCTTTGATCTCTTTCGTATAAATCAAAAAATGAATAATAATTCAGAAACACACATAAAAAATAGACCAGCTAGGTGTGTTTTACGTTGTTGCCAAAAAAAAACTTCAACTACGTATATGTACAATGAATGACATATTTTGATGTACTGCCACAAAAGGCGAAGAGTCCATATTCTTAAAACGACATACAGGTCTGCAACATGAAAAGTAGTAGAGATGATGGTATTTTAATATAATAATAATAATAATATAATTGAATTTAGGAATGTATTGATTACAAATACATATAATATATATATATAAATGATATGTTAATTTAAACTACTAAACGTTTTTTAAAAAGGACAACAACTGACATAATTTAGCGTGAGTGGACGTATATAAACAAATTTGTTAAGTAATGACCGAATAGAACTATAGAGAATTTTGTTAAATATATTTTAACCAATAGGTGGAGTGTTTAACGTTTAAACGTTTTACCATGATAATAGAATTAAATAATAATAAAAGTTAGACTTTTCAGTGATTCAGTCATTACGAAGCAATCAACTGAATGAAACAACTCAAACAGAATAATTTTATTATGACTTTCAGTGTATAACAATACTTTTATTAAAGTTATTACAGTTCGCTGAATTAATTTTATTTTTTTCAAAATCTAAAAAATAGGTATTTAATTGAAAATGTAATGAAGCGATATTATTAAAACGGAATTCTAAGACGATTTTCAAATTTCAGACGTATTTACTTCCAAGTAAGCAATTAAGTTTGTTTAATAATTTCCGTTGCATTTTTGATATCATTAAAAAAGACAACGAGATGAACGTTTAATAAATGGAAGTTGTCGGCTTTACAAATATACAATATTAAACAAGCCACATATTTGAAGGTTTTTCACCACATAGAAAAGTGTTTTTTTTTACAAATTGAAGTATAAGAAAGAAGAATATTAATTAGAAATTAATGTAAAACAAAAATCTGGAAATTTCATTTGACTAGAAGACCGATGTTTCGCTAATTATTATTAATTTTACGTATTTTGTTATGTTAAATTTAGGGTTTGTAGTGGGGTAGCTAGTTATGCATTACCGTAATGTTTAGAAACATTATAAGTAGAGTTGTAAACAAATAAATATACGTAGAGAATACTTTCCCTACAGTTGCAAATACGTTATTTAATTTCCACTTAACAATTGTTTCAGCTTAACCATGTCTAAATTACACATGCAAAAATAATTACTGTAATAGATATGGACGTAACAAATAATACAATGTATTCGAAAAATGTGTTTGCTATAAAAGCTGTGGTAGTAAATATTGTTATTAAGTTCGTTTAGTTATTGTTGTCTATGCAAAAATATTTTTTGTTTTTGAAATTTTTATATTTATCAATTATTACCTTCAAAATTATCAAAATAAATGACTCTCAGGGTTTTTTTATTGAGTAAAATTTTGTATGTGCAACTTTATTTTTCAAAATTAATAATATTCTCCGTACTTTATATCATAATTATCTCTCTTTTATAGACCACTAAATCATGATATTACGAGTAATTGAGAAACACAATGTAACCAACAACACAAAATCTTCATTTTCACACACATAAAATCAAATAAAATTATGCGCTTTAAATTAAAATTTTGCAACAGCTCTTTGAACATGAGCGACCACGTAGTTGTCAAACAACGCATACTTGTTTCGGACGTGCAACAAGTAGTGTTATTATGTGCGACCAATGTTTATACAAAAATAAACTTAAAGACTAAACTACAAACTACTACAATAATGGTAAAACTAACCTCTGATCACCAGCCACAGGTATGTGCCTTATTATTTTTTTTGTGATCTACCGTATTCCCCTTTATTTAAAACTTTTGACGAACACCTTATGGTGTAATTATTCTTAAGTTTATTATTATTTTATTTTATTATTATTATGTATTATTAGTTTCCGTTGTTATTTCAGCACGGCCTAAATACGGAAGATTTCTGGCGTCGGCTTGCACTCCTTATTTATCAGTTTTCTAATCATGTGCCGTTCCTTTTTTCAATTCAAACTTATCCAAGTTTGCAACAGTTCGTACCGCCGTCTTTTGGTACTTTTCTTCCATTCACCTAACTTTTGACTACTTTTCGCAACTTTCCCTTTCTTTTCTTTCGGAGTTTTTGCTTTCATGCTCAATAAATAAATATTCGTATTTATTAACTGTACATTTCTTAAAGGGTTTTCTTTTGCATTAGTTTTGAAGTTCGTATTTATTATTTAACCTAGTTATGGGTAATTTACAATTTTAGACTTGATAAAGCTAAAGAAACTATTGTAACACGTTGCCATTTTAGTTAAATTAAACCTGTTTATTATTATTTGCCATAAATAAATAAACTTCCAATCTCAATTTATCCTGAATAATATTTTATATTAATTTTCAAAATTAAGAACAAATTTTTCAGATTACGTCACAAATAAAACTTACTTTATTAATGGATTGGTATCTATTAACGTATATAAAAATAACTCTTAGCGTCCATTCGGGAGAGCGATCGACGTTTTTTGGTTTTGTCTTTAGTTTTAAATACATGCTTACGGCAGCCACACACAACATTTAGACTTGGTTTGTTTTGCTACTGAATGTATCTGATAACCTAAAATAAGCGACCCAGTATACATTAGTGTACTTCCACCTAAGAAAACAAAGCCAATTAAAAATTAACTGGAATAGTCAACCACAAAATTTATATATTTGTTACGCCTGATGTACTTAAGTCTAACCAATATTAAAACTCTTGTAGAACGTAGCAAATTACTAGTTTTAACTGTTTTTACCTCTCACAGTAAATTTGAAAACAATTAATGTAATGAAAAGTAATTATAAGTCCTAAACATATGAAAAACTACGTGTAAAAAACGATAATTAATATCATTAGCATACCAAACAGTGTTGGGACGCATAGTAATGTGGACATCGTCCATGAAATGTTCAAGATTAGATTTGCATTTACAGAAATAATTTTTCATGATTTTGATTTTGCACATGTTGCGTGAGAACATCAAGTGACTGTCAATTGCGAAAGTGACAATAAACGTACCGATGATAATACAGCCTAAAGTAGGTATCTTAGAAAATTGAAAGTGAAATCTAGGTTAGCTGATTGGATGTAAAAAGCCAATTAAAAACCTCACCAAATGTTACCCATCACCAGGAATTGTCTTAGATTTAAATTTTTTATAATATGATGTGAAACGGTACAATGAAAAACAACAAAGCGTCTAGAAACTGTACAGCGACTTTAAACTCTTATTGGTGCTAAGACTGGAAGGTCCATCAAATTAGCTCCTTCATCTAGTAATTTTTACAATAGTAATATGTGCACTAGAAATTATTTAACTTGCACCAACATTGACCATTAATAGTTTAGCTGCACGAACCTAATAAAAAGTTATAATAATTAAAAGTTTGGAGAGCTGAATTAACGATTGTCCCCCATTGTGTATTTTTGGGATATCTGTTAGGTAATTGTACAGAGTAAGGCTGCACCAACATCCACCGTTATTGATTTAGTTTGCATCAGCAATAAAACTTGTAACAATTAAAAGTTTGGTGGCTTAAATTTTCGATACCTTCCCCCATGGTTATTAGATATCTGTTATGTACACTGAATAGAGTAAGGCTTGTACCAACATGCGCCGTTAACAATTTAGCTTGCACCAGTTCAATAAAAGAATTGTAAGCATTAAAAGTTGGGCTGCTAAATTGACGATAGTTCCTCATTTTATGATTTTCGGATATCTGTTGCACTGTACAGAATAAGTCTTACTACAGCAACGTGCACCGTTAATAACATATGTTAATAACTTGCCCTAGTTTTTTACAGGTAACATTAATTGTTAAAAAACTAAAAAGATTATTTCTAAACTTTAATAGTTTGTTTAAATTGTTATTTAAGTCAACGTTAAGTCAAATTTAACTTGATTATCTTTTTAAAAATCAAAACCTAATTATAGATTTCAAAAAATCTCATCTAAGTTAATGGCCCTTTCGGCTTAATAGATTATGCCCAAAATCAAATCACCAGATCTGCACTATTATATACGGGTGGGGCACTACCAACGAACTATTCTGTAGAATTAAAAACGAGAAATAACGTAAGAAGTCAAGAAAATCGCCAAGACATGTCTATGTTTCTTTGAACATCAGACTTGGCATGAATCCGTCAAAAAAGGCTTTCCTCCAGAACAAAAAATCGACGTGTCCGGCAAATTCCAAATTATTTTTAGTTTTCACATTATAAGAAGATCAAATTTTGTTGGGACACCCTGTATATTAAAAACTAATCAATACAAATCGGAAAAGTTTTCCTGATATTTTAAAATTAACACTACTTTGCTGTATTTGACAAAAATATTGTAATATAAAATTAATAGTGTGTATGACCACTTTCATTGTCAATGCATTCCTGCAGGCATTGACGTTACTAAATAATGAATATAGTCGACTCCAATCGCCTTCCACGCATTTTCTTTTTACTTTTATGTTTTTTCCAGTGATTTCTTTAATTGATGTGTGAATTTAAATTTAAATTGGTTTTAATAAATATAATAATAAAAATAATCTAATCGATTAATATCAAATAGTCAAACCTTCATCAATGATTCTCAATTGGTAAAGGTACCTACTGACATAAACCATTTTGGAAACCGATAATATTTAGACACATCATACAAACTAATGTGGGAAACATTTTAGTTTAAACATTATTCATTTTTCTAGTTTTTTTTATACAGTAGATATTAATTGGCGCAAACTGACGTCACTAATGAAATTTACGATATTGAAGTTGGTATCATTGTGAGTAGTAAAAATCAGTATATCAAAAAAAAAAAACTTCATAACTATCTCAATTACCAAATTAAGTAAGATATTATGGATATCTTTGTTATTAATATAAATACAATTTTGGTTAAATGGAAATGATGAACAGTTTATTTTGGTATAGAGTTTGCTAAGAAAAATTCAAAGATTGTTTAAAAAAAAACTTTTCCATTCTCTTGTCACCTGTTCTGATAAAGTCAACATGATAATTTTCAAAAACAAATTATTTTCATGGTTAGGAGACAGTGCAAGTTTTTTTTAATGGACACCATCTTGGATTTTATAATTAAAAATTTCAATTTTTTTATAACAAAATATGGTACATATCTAGTTTTATTTAATAACCAAAAATTATACAATAGATTGCAAAGAATGCAACACATAGAACAAATAAAAAATAAAAAAGAATAAACCGGAAAAATTTAATAAACCAAAATTCGTTATAGTTACTTTAATAATTGAAGTTAGGAAAAACAAACTCATCACAAAATTTATAATATGTAGTAGTTTTATAAGCATTACGACAACAAACAAATATGTTGATTTCAATTAATTACCGACTCTTAAATTAAGCTATAACTTACAATCTCATCAAATAATTCTTAACAAAGAATAATTATATTTACATTGAATAAAATTGGGACACAATACAATATCGTATATATCAAAAGGGCACCTCGTTTAATACAATATTTTACACCCCAATCTTCGGCACAAAATAAAGTTATCTCGAGAGAAAAGTTTAACGATTGATTTAACATTTCGAGGGTAATTCAATTGTTGTTTTTATCCAATATGTCGAAACAAATTACGTAATGTTGTTTTAATTTTTACTTTAGAATTAAACTCAACCATTAGTTATGACAACCAATAACATATTAATTTCATTGTTTATTAATGCATATCATATAAAAATCTACTATATAAAAATAAGTCGGGTTTTCCTTCCTGACGCTATAACTCCAGAACGCACCAACCGATTTCCACGGTTTTCCATTCGTTGGAAAGGTCTCGGGCTCCGTGAGGTTTATAGCAAAGAAAATTTTGGAAAATTTCAACAGAAAAACGGGAAAATCTTTTTTCACATACAGCGCCATCTCTGTTACATAGCATGTACTACAAACCAATATTTTAAGTAGATGGCGCCGGTGCGTCGCAATGACAATTAACAAGTCGCAAGGCCAATCGCTTAATGTTTGAGGGATAAATTTAGAAAATCATTGTTTTTTCACATGAGCAGTTATACGTTGCGTGTTCACGAGTTGGGAAACCATCCGCTTTGTTTGTGTTAACGTCAGATAAAAAACAAAAATGTAGTTTACCAAAGTGTACTTCAATGAAACGGATAATTTGCGGACACGTATAACGCTTCGATTCAGTATTTACTTTGGATTCACTTTCATTTACTTAGAGAAGTTCAACTAAATAACACTTCATTTTTGTAATCGAAATGAATTCATTACTGTTGTGAAATGAAATAAAATTTTCCTTTTCTAATATAAAACAAAAAAAATTTTTGTATTCTTTTATTCAGCAAACTTCATATCGGAATTAAAATTGATTTAACTTAGTTTAATAATTATTGCCATTGTGATTACAAATTTTAAATATATAACTTAAATATGAACTCAACAAAGCTATGCTGCGATATTTATTAACCTCGCAAGCTTAGGCAGCCATAAACTAGCTCTACCTATAAGCCCCACATTATGTGCTAGTACCATAAATACCGAGTGCGTAGATTTAACGTGTGATATTGATATATGATTGTTACAATGCACTTAGGCACAAGGATCATTGCAAACACTAATAATAAAGCGGTAGTTTCAAATCTCCACATGAAACCATTTTAAAGTGCAATGTAAATTTATTTCCGTTACTAAGAAAACTAATTCATTTTCGTAGGTATATTTGCAATACACTTCTACATTTAAAAGAAATAATTATAATATCATTAGCCGAATTTTAAAACGTCGTGATAAGTATCAAACGGTAATTGTCGTTATGAGATTACCGGTCGGTTTAGAGAGTCAAATTAAATTTGATTCCAATTAAATAGTTAAATCCCCATTTCATTAGTTGAATTCGAAAATTTCTCCAATAAATGGCGAATTAACTATTTAATTGCAACTGAATTTAAGCACGTGTATTTTCTATCAACCGACTCTACATATTTGAATATACATTAATTGTAACCAGACTGAAATGATTTGTTGTAGCTGTTTCACGTGTCTGTAAATGATCAAAAATAATAACACGCATGGGAATTATACGAGGATGTATTGATATCTAGTTAGCCTAGACCAGTTCCTTCCATAAACAAAATATTGCGTTACCATAGCAACGAACAATAACTTATTAGAAGTGTCAGTGTTAAGTTTGACGTCAAAAAGTAAACCAGAGTCACGCAATAAATTAAATGAAAAAGATGTCCACCGAAATTGTGAAAATCGAAAAATTGGAGTATCGAGCCATCATCAAGTACCTGTATTTAAAAAGAGTTAAGAGGTAAGCAGATTTACGAAGATATGCTTAATACCCTTGGTGTCCTTCGTATGCGACCGTCAAAAATTGGAATGCAAGCTTTAAAAGAGGTAAATTTTCCATTGAAGATGATGACCGATCGGGAAGACCAGTTTCTGTGTCAGTCCCCGAAAATATCGATGCAGTTCATGACATGATTTTATCAGACCGTGCAAAAAGGCTAAAACGGATAGCTGAAGCACTGAATATTTCATACGAACGCGTTCATCATATGGTACACGTCAATTTGGACATGAGAAAAATTGCTGCAAAATGGATCCCCAAATGTTTAAATGTTGACCAAAAGCGTGCAAGGGTAGAAGCATCGCGTTCGATCTGTGCTCGATTTGAAAACGATGTAGACTTCTTAAACCGAATTGTTACTATGGATGAGACTTGGGTACATTTCTACGATCCAGAAACAAAGCAACAGTCGATGGAATGGCGACACTCTGGTTCTCCAAGACCTAAGTTTCGTGTCCAAAAATCTGCTGGAAAAGTTCTTGCTTCAGTTTTTGGAATTGCCATGGAGTAATCATGATTGATTTTTTGGATAAGGGTAGAACAATAACTGGAGATTACTATTCGACATTACTGACCACTCTACGGGAAAATATTAGAAGACGCGGAAAGCTATCCAAAGGTGTTTTGTATTTGCAGGACAACGCCCCTGCACACAAATCTCATGTTGCCATGCAAAAAATTCGTGATTTAGGATTTAAATTACTAGAACACCCCCCTTATTCACCCGATTTGGCTCCGTCCGACTATCACCTCTTTCCTCAACTGAAAAAAAGTTTAAAAGGTCGTACATTTTCTTCCAACAAGGAGGTAATAGAAGCTGTGGAGGTCTGGTTTGCAGAGCAAGAAGAAAAATTTTTTTTAAAGGTCTAGAGACGTTGCAGGTTCGCTGTAATAAATGTATCCAATTAAGAGGAGAATATGTTGAGTAATAAAATATTTTGACATTGAAATTTTGTTTGGTTCTATAGTAGGCTAAGAATTTTTGAATATATCCTCGTAATCTAACTACATTATATCACTTTGCAGAATTGTTTATAACTTTAATATACAAGTATTAATTGGCATATAAACCATCACGAAATTATCTTCTTGGATAAGCGACGTCAAATTGACTTAATATTATTACAGATTCATGTGTTTATAGTTTTCAATAACATCTACCTACACCCACACTTAGGACAGCACCTTAACATTTTCTTTACAGTTTCGCAATAGAATCTTTCCTTTACTTTCCCAAAAATTTTGGTTACAATGAAATGTCCTTCTGAAGTCCCATCATATGGAATATTTTTGACATTCAACTTTGATGCACTATTAAATTCTTGCCTACTCACAGAACTGTACACATTTTCCAAGGTTCGTTTCAGAAGATCATAGTCTATTATCAAAGAATTTCATAGGCCCAATACGTTTTTACATTTCTACGTAAAGAACGCACGTCTTTCTAGATTGGTTTTTGTCCCTCAGTCTTCCATTCCAAAAGCAATTGTTCAATGACGTAACGATCTCTATAAATCACATACTAAGTCCTTTAAAATGTTGAGAAAAATTTACTAAAATATTCGATTACTTTTCTTGTCTCTCTTGAACCTGGGAGAGTTCAGCTCCTACAGCTAAGTTACTCGCACCACAAACGTTTTTTAATCGAGAGGATCACTGAAGATTAAAGCGGTTACCGACTTAGTCAGTCGATTTTCTTTAATCAACTTAGTTAAAGGTTTCACACATCCAGGAACTCAATCAGAACAATCCAAAGAAATTCCTTGCGACGTGTTTGTTTATGCTTTTTCAGAGTTGACCTTATTCTATCTAGTTATATTAAGTATTCAAAAGATTTTATTCACAGCTCAGTTTTCCCAACCAGCCTGATGTTTTCACTTAACAAAACCAAGTCCACTTTTCCGCAATTCCTAATTCCTTGTTACACCATATAACTCTAAAATGCAACATTCGGCGACAGTTGCAAAGTGCCAACTAACTAACGGCGAATGTAGGGTCTAGAAAGATGTCTCTTATTTACCTTACCAATAACTAAAAGGTTCTTATCACACGTCAGATTCAAGGTTTTATTGGAGGCCATCTAGATCTTTTCTAAATATACACAAAGGTTTACGAAAATCCGGAAAAACGTAAACACTTGAAAGGAAAAGTTTTTAAAAAAAGAAGTATGAATTACGTGTGAGTTTCTATTAAAATGTATGTTAATCTAAGACTCTTTGATTACACCACGGTCGTGTTTTTTTACATTAAACGCATCCTAAAAAATAAAAGCGGTACGGTGAACATTGAACTTCCTTAACAAGGATTATACGTAAATACTATTTACACGATCCTAAAGTTCGTAAAACAAAGTGAGACTGTGATCTTTATTTAAAACAAAATATTATTTTAACCTCAACTTAAAATTCAATACCCCGTCCCAATTCGTTTTATTTCGAACCACAAAACTAACAATCAAAAACTTCGTTACTCGTTAGAGTAAGTATTTGACAGGAAAAGATTAATTACGCCGAATGAATCGATAATGATACCTTCAACGGTATGACATCTCTAAAGATTGGGTTGCAGATAAGAGAAACTAGATGTCCAGTGCCGCGTTGCTTCAACCCCAGTCAAACGAAACTTTCCTTTAAGATTGCGCACCTTTTGGTTATTGCTCTATTTCATAAATATCACTTTAATTAGTTGGTTACTCGAAGAACTTTCACGCCCGTATTTAGTTATTAGCGATTGTTATAAATACAAATAACAATTATTTTCCGCTACAGTTTTGGTACATTGTTTTAGTTACCTCGTCGTTTTAATATGCGTATCGACTACCGTTTACATACCAATTTTTAATATTTATATACAAACTCGAAGCTTATTTCCTTTCTCGATTCCTAAATAAACAAAAGAACACACAAAAAAATTAATACGCCAACCGTGGGTGTAATTTTATTATTGAGTCTAGACTACATAAAATGTGAATTTTACGTTTAAAAACAAAACGACTTTCACGCTTGTCATTGAACAAACAAGGAGTTTATTGAGTAAGTGGAGCAAGGAGGTGTAATGTACTTCTATAAGAATCTTTGATAAAAACTATCGGAATAATTTGTTCAAACTTAACTGTGATCGTGACAGATTTGAAAATATCAAAAGACCAGAAAATAATATTATTACCGGCCGTAAGATCGAAACTTTAATGCAAACAAAATCTACAAAAATACAGTACAACTCACTTAAAACAAATACTTCAAAGAGTTCAAAAGAATTTACGCATAAAACTTTCACCAAACAGGTGACATTCTCCGGCTTAGCGATTTTCTCCGGCATGAGGGTTTTTCGACAGTATCACACAGTTGTTTGTTTTCTTGATATCTCTGTTGGACGATTGCGTTGCCGCTTTAAATTCTAAATCAGTACTCTAATATTTTTTGGTTTATCTAGCTTATCATAGGTTGTGTTTCGCTAGCTTAAAGGTCATCTACTAAAGTTTAAATAAGTTAGAGAGTTGATTATTCCTAATTAAAACTGCTTTCGATAAAATTAGAAATATAATTCCAAAATTGCTTTAATGTGGACCACAAACTTAACAAATTTTATTTTCTTATTTCAAACAAAAAACATACTTTGTAACCCGCAACAACCGTCATAATTTCCGGCCTTTTCAAATTTTAAATTAAAAAAAAGAACTTAAATCTAATGTAATTTCAAAGCGTAACAATTGACAAGTGTTAAGTTGACAAATTTTGAAAAATAGTATTCAATTCACAAAAATTTTGTATACAAAAAAATGTATAGAACAAACTTTACTGGTAGGTACTTTTTAAATATGCTGTTTCTGAACTTGAGAAACAAACAACTATTTTAATCCCAAAGTTTGAATCCCAACAACTAAGTCTCATATTGACAAAAATAACGAATAACTTTTGTACAAATTAAAAACGATATTACAATAGAATTAAAGTAGGCTACGATGTAATCTGTAAATTTAATCCCAACTTTACACTGAATGTTCATAATATCTTTACTAGTTGACTTGCTAATAAGTCTATTATTTTAGCATTAGATGTCAAAACCAAATTAAATTACTTATACCATAGAATTCGGCTGTTATTGCGAATGGTAATCGATCATGTGACTAAGGTTATTATTAACAGAATATCTAAAATACAAAAACGTAATTTTGATTGATTATTATTCGATGTTATTAAGTGTGACATCTATTGTTAATGTACATATTTGAATTGGTACTTGATAAATGCAAAAGTGATTTGTGTTTGCAAGTACAATGTTTGTCACACAAGGATATACAATCGAACGATTTTTTTTATTCCTACAAAGTAAATCTATTTCATTTTGCAAAATTAAATACTAAGTTTTCAATTTTTTTGTGATTATAGATTAAGTTCAAATCGACATTTATAGTCGAAAATTCAATCAATCTATTTTTCGTGGTGTTACGTACAAAATTAAATCAAGCAACGACAACACTAAACTCAAATATATTAAAATGTTACAAACTGACAAATTAATAGCTACTTATGTAATCAGTGACGAAAATCATGTTTCGTTACGTGTTACACTACAAGATTTTTTCTAATTTTGACAAAAAACAGAGTAAACGTGCTTAATTCAATATCATATTAACACATTCCCATTTTATATAACCTCAAATAGTAAACATGGTTTGAAAAATATTAACGTAACCGCTTTCTGGGGATGACAAAGCATCTTCTCGCACTTACTCAAATTGCGTATCACAAAAAGACAGGATAACAAGTTAAAAGATTTATGCAGGTAATATAAAGGATCTAACCGCCCACCAAAATTATTCAAACTAGGTGATTTTCTAAATAAACCACTAAACTACTTGAAACCGAAATAAAACGTAATATCGAAAAACAAAACGTAATGGGATGCAATTCTACTATTTTACGCAACCTCCATTGAAGAGGTGGGATTAATTGTCATTGATGAGAACAACTGCCATCGTGATAATCGAGTTATGTTTAAATGTGATAAGTTTGCAATTGAGAGGCAATGTTAGAGGTTCTAATGTCAAAAGTGTCGCGGTGTGAACAACACTCAAATTATTCGGATTTGAACTTAAGCTGCATAGAGGCCGGGAATTCAACACCGCTTCAATTTGTACAACCAAAGTATTTAATTCCTCATAGGTAAGTATTTGTTTGCCTATTACTCCACTTACATGAGTCTTGGGTGATTTGATACCGCTTTCTCACAGACAATCAAAATGAAGAGCTTGGGGATGGTTAAAGTGCCATTCAATGGCTTCCGCCTCTACAACGACGGGTAATAAATCTACGCAAAGCGTCTAAAAAGGTATTACTACATACATCAGAAGCGATTTCTAAATGCAATGCTTTAGTGGCAAAGCAGACAAACAAACATAAATATGCCGTCACAGACTTGGAACCGCGTCGTCTAGATATGCGAATTGGACATGGATCACTATAATCTACATCAACACAATTAAATGCTTTAAGTTGGCTTACGCAAGCTGTTGGTAAATTTGCCGTAGAAAGTTCGACCGAAATGAGTTTTGCCTTGAAACATAACTAACATGTTGATAAACAAGGACAAATCGCTCTACAAGCCGACACAATCGAAAAGTTTTGTTGCAATAAATACATTGTAGTATTTACGCCACAATGGTCGTTCTTTAAAGGAACTTGCTTTATTACTAAAGTAGTTAAACAATGTTTTCCAGGTAATAAGGCTAGATATTTTGTCCTAAAGGGAAACGAAGTGTTATCCAGACGACCGCCTACTCTTAAGATTTCTTTGCTATCTACTAATGGTAATAATTTTTGAAAGATTCTTAGAGTAAAGTAATCCCTTGGAAATAAGAACAAATTTGGAGTGAAACGATTCAAGTTCAATCATACAAACTATACAAAAAGTGTATGATGCAGTTCAGCTACCAAACTTTTACGACAATTATCAATAAATCTGATACAAATGGCAATAACTTTCTGAATATTGCGTAGCGATGATAAACCTCCTACTAATTCTAAAAGCGCAAGCGCAAGTTGCGCTTTAAATGTAGCGTATCTCAATTCTCCATCTACCTCCTGCAATGAGGATTCTAATGTTTCTCTAGAACAATAATATTCTGTTTGCAAAAATCAGTTAGAACTCGTCCATCAAAGGAACAATTTAGCAACTCCTTTGAGAAGACCGCAAGAATTTGGAACGTTTTCAATTTATAGAGAGCGGAATGTATCTACTCTAATGCAACCTTAGAATCACCCCCATTAAATTTGTGAATTATATCTATTAAACTAACATAAGACTTTACTACAAACGAAACTAAATTTGCAAATAAAAACCCTCTGTTAATCATTCCAAGCAAGGAATTGATAATTGTTTGAAAAAGAGCTACTTTCGATTTACCTATAGCAAAAGAAACAAGAATACGATTATCCATTACAAATCGATAGACCAACTCGGACGTATCACAAAATCCGTGTAACGAGCAATGTGTGAACGATGCTGGTTCGGAACAACAAGGAATCTGGAGATTGGACAAATTTTAAGCGACGACTAATACTGTTTTCATTGACTACAAACGTCAGCTGGGGCTCTGCGTCCCAATCTAATCCTATGAGCTACAGATACGGCATTAATCATTTAGCTTAAAAAATGTGAGGGACATAAAAAAACCCAAAAACACTGTCGATATTAGTAGGAGGAAGTTGTGAACAAATCTTTTGGATGATGATGACGTTGAGACGCAAGGAAAGTAACGAAGAACCTACTGGACGAATAATGCAATTAGCATTTTCGCGGATAACCCTAACTAGAATTTGCCGTCCTAACTGAGGTTAAAGCTAAAGGAGGCTCTGACCATTCAAAAACAGGTGGCGTGGTTTCTTGGGTTGCGCGTGGTTGTAATAAATTCATGCAAGATGATTTTCCGAAATGTAACGAGTGGTGTCGTTCCAAACAATGTCGACACGAGAATTTCGACTTCCATGATTTTACTAGGTGTTGCAAACTCAAGCAATTCAAACAGAAATATGACGATATATAGTTGGGTTCAGTTTAAGTAGTATATGACTCAGACCTTAATGTTGTTAGAAATGATTAACCGAAATCATCTTTCTTAGCTACTTCTGATGTATTTGACGTTAGGAAGAGTAGTTTACAAAAACTTCTTCATTTTTTGGGTTTTTCGTTTAAACTAGATGATGAAAGACGAGGCTTGTTTGAATTACAATAAGAATATTGGCCGATCAGTAGAGTACAACGACAATGATGTAAAGGTAATTTGGAAAGAAGCTTTAGAGAAAATTGATGCCAACTATTGGCAACATCGAACATTGTAAAAAAATTATATTTGATTGGTGGAACGTTAAAAACAAGTAGACATCATTGTCGAACCTTTAATTATAAACGCAGAAAATTCTAGCTCAGAGTAGTGCATCGGATTGTGATTCAAATACTTAAATAGTATCTTCCTGTATAATTGTGTTTAATTTATCTAAAATATCTACTTATTTTCCTTTTTTATTATAACTTAAAAATGTATGAAGTTATATTAATTAATAATTGTGTGCATTTTAATGGATGAATAAACGCCAGTAACCCTTATTATTTTCTACGTATCATAATTGACCGTCTGCATACATGTTTTGCAAAAGCAACAAATTACAGATCAAATGTTTGCTTTGTGGATCTTAAATCTTAAAAATTAATTCAATCGAGTTCTGAAAAATTACGTATAATCATTTACTGTTAATGTTAAGATTAATATTTTACACTTTGTGCACGCCATATATAGAATTTATACAAGTATTAAGGTATTTTAAGTCGTATAGTTTTATTTAAAAATCACTACTAAACAGGTTATGTTCGACGGTTTGTTTTGATACGTCAAGGACATCTACTGAATAAAATACAAACCAAATTTATAGATACTACGACCTACGTTTTATAAGATTGTAACATACACTTTTAAACAATGAGTCATACCCAACTTTAAAAAAATCGAACTATAACTGCGTTCTTGTGTTTTTTTATTGCTTTTATTAGCAGTAAAAGCTACTGCCTTGTTTCGTTCCACCATCGCGATTGGTTTTCATGGTTTACATTTGTAGGACTTCATTTCCATATCCAAGAATTTTTTTGCAATACTAACTTCATTTTGCGGAGAATCCTCTACATATCCTGCAACGACAGCATCGCTCTTCCAGCTGCCAAATCGCTTCAGAGTTCTTAGATCGACACCACAGTCAGACAACAAAGTAGCAGCCGATCTCAAAACGGGTGTCCAGTATACATTTTGGGGCTTGTTAACTTTTTTCAAATTTCAAATTTTTCAATCAATTGTGGCATCTTTCTTAAACTGTTAACCCCAATAGGTTGTATCTTATATTTTCATTTCGGTAGCAAAGAAATAGTCTTCCTGTCCTCACTTTCGCTGGGCGTAAATTGATATATTTCTGATATATATTAATAGGATTAATTACAAATCCAGTCGACAACATAATAAAAAAACTGTTTTTATGGGTCTTAATGTAAGGAACATAGAGCAGGAGAAGATCGGCATTATCTTGTATATTGGTGATACACATATTTTTTAATAATTATTTCATAATCATAGCAACCTACAGGTTCCACCACAAAAACTGCTTATCATGCTAGTTACAGGCGGATATTTATTTGAATTTTTGATATTTTTACAATGCACTTGTAAGTTAAAACGTCGTATATACAAGTAATCGAAATGCCATTTAACTCGGGGTCAAAATTTCACTCGCATATAATGATACATTTCTATCATTATATAATATACTATTATTTATGTATCACAAATGTAACTTAAAGCTAATAAATTAGATTCTTCAAAATTAATATATTCTAGTTATTTTTTTTCTTTCATATGACTTCTTAAATATTCTTTGAATTTTACAATATCATTAGAATTCTAAATATCATTCGGTAATCTGTTGTACTCTTTAATGTCATTTATAAGAAAGTGAATTTATTGCATTGCTGGTTTGTACTTAAATAATTTGAGCACGCTTGGTCGTTATTCAGAGGTAGTGGATTGCTTGTGGCCTATACCGGTTTGCGACCATACATTTGGGTAACGTTATCCTGACTTATTCAACATTTCACTAATATGAACATTTAATTTCTTAATTTAAATTAATCCATAAAAATTAGTATCATGAATGTAGGTATTTAAAAGTATTTGACAGATTTATCAATTTTTTAATAAATATCCATTAAAAATAAACAATATTTTTAATTTTAAATTAAATTTCTTCTTCACAATATAATAAAATTGTATTTGTAAAAATTCTCGTAACATTTACATAAGAAAATAATTAAAATTGACTTAGTAGTATAGATAAACATAATTTTTTAAAGTTTCAACTTTGCATAACAAAGTGTTACATTTTTACCGTTTCCACTAGATCAAAATTCAGTTTGTCAAAATAAGTAAATATTAAAAATTCAAGATTTTTTGTATTCAACTCTTTTTAATTATTCAAGAACACGTCATTTTTTAAGGTTTAACGAATGAACATTTGAATTTACAGATTATTACTTTTTTTATAATTTATTAAAATAAATATAAAAGACAGAACTAAAGCAAAAATTATATTTCTTTGAAGAACATGTATTCAAAAATTTCTGAGTAGTAGTAATTAACTAATTTATTTTGTAAAGATATGATTTCTATCAATTATGTGTTGTGAAGCTAATTTTTGTTTAACTTTAACTTAATTTATACCATTTGTACGTGTTCGTTATACACGAGATGCTGCAAGACATGCATTTCACTTATGTTCATTACTCCACGAGAGTTCAGAAGACCAACCGCCTTCTTGTACAGTTGTATGCACTTAAGTATACACCTCTGACAAGCACATAATAAAGCGAAATGCGCATAAGGTGTTCTTTCGTGCGTGTATGCTACTGTACAGAAATGCTTGGCTTTATCGACACGAAGTGTCATGCATTCTAAGTTATCGCTTAAATAACGATTTGCATTTAAACATATAACTGTCGTTACAGTATTAGTTTATTAGTTTATACTATTTGTACGTGTTTTTATACACGAGATGTCGCAAGAACATGCATTTCATTTAATTCTCATGTTTTGTTTATAACGGACGAACATTTTTAATGAGTAGGTACTCATTTAATTATAATAATTCATCAGTACAACTCATATACATGAAATACAGAATTTTACACAAAATTACTCAATTAACAAGAAATACAGAAAAGCAAAACTAAATAAAAAATTGATATAAGGTTAAAGCAAACCAAAATTGTTGGTAAGTATCTCCAGGGGCTAATAAATAATATTGTCACCAGATGCTTTTTATTTTATGAGTGAAAATTTATCTCAGAACAGCTATTTATTTTAGTTATTACAATCCAAACAAAGAATCATAAAGACAATAAAGTTGTTTTGTGTTCAACCCAACATTATTTCATTCGAATGTTGTTATAACTCCAAAACTAATAATCATTAAATTTTGTAGAAGAGTTTGTTCTGTCGTCTTATAATAAAAAATCTTATTAAAATCTTAAACTCGGAGAATAAATAGTTTGTTTTCGTTTGTTTTGAAATGAAGTTTCTGACAAAATCCTTAGAGAACGCAAATGTAGAAAGAAACCATTAACTAACGCCGATTAGTAGCGTTACTGCAAACTTTAATCGATATAGCTGCAGGTGTTACATTTTCTCCTTTATTATTTTATATTCTGGTCTTAATTATTTCCTTTACAACTGTATTATTTTCTGTTAATGTAAGCAGATGTTGTTCTGTTGTGTTGTATGTAATGAAACATTTGTTGGAATATAGGCTTGAATTAATCTAGACAATAGCTACTATCTTCAAAGAAAATTATAATTCTAATAGAAAATTTTAATTACTTTATTGTTATAACACAGTTTCTTATTTAGCGCATCATAATTTAATATTAAATGTACAATAAATCTCGTTCAAGAAAGATTTTGTGTTATCTGACGCTGTCTAAATGCAAAATCTATTAAGTTCAGAGTCTTTAGGGCTGAAATGTGGATTAGCTCAATGTGAAGGATTACTAAATATTTGCGTAAAATACAAAAATTCTTAATGACCTAAATTGCTGATAAAATTTTAATCTACATTTTGTAGTTGAATTGATACCTTGCACATTATTTAGACACTGGGATTTAATTAATTAAAAAACGCCTATTTTGGGTAATGTAACATTTCTATACCAATAGAGCAAATTATTTTTTCTTGAATGGTATTAAATCAATTGATTTTCTAAAAGGACGACGTGAACTATATACATTTTGAATACTAAAAAATATAAATCTACGCAAAAGACATTATTATCATGTTTGAGTTTTTGTGCTGTGAAATTTATATTTTTAAACAGAAATCCATAAAAAAAAACCTGAACTTTCTTATCTAAATAATACATTAAATTTCTTTTTCAAATATACTAAAAGTTTGTGGACAAAAAGAAGCAATTCTCGTAAACATTGGTATATCAAAAAATAAAAAGTTCAGTAGTATCGATAAACATAATTTATATTAAAGTTTTAACTTTGCATAACAAAGTGTTGAGCACTTGGTAGCTGCTTTATAAAAAGTTGAAACGCTTGTTAAATGAAATATTGAAACAAAATTAATTGAAGCATTAGTTTGACAGTTTTGTTCTTGTAGTGTTTTATAATTTTAATCTTAGTATAGTAATACATGTATTTGTTTGTTATTTGAGTATAGTATTTATTTAAAAATTTTATGGCCGTTGTATAATTTATCATAATGCAGTAAAATACTCACAAAATAGAGTCATGAAATCAAACTATTTTGATTTACGAAGTGTTTGAAAGCAGCATTAGTAAAGTAAATTAAAAATTTGTTTTCAAAAACCGATAGCGCAATATTTTTGACACTTACACCAATTTTCTAGAAAATTTTTCAAACTATTTATAGAAAAATTAATTGTTCAAAGAACTAATTTTCAAGAAAATTGTTCCAGTCGCTTTGAAAATAAAAACTTGTGATTGTTATGTACTAAACATGTGCACTTTTTCAAAAAATCGTTAGAGCCTTTATCGAGAAAAAACGATTTTTTCTAATGGTATTCCCTTGAAAAAAAGAGAAAAACTATCTCTGAAAACCAATACATACGAACAGTTAGGGTCTTTGAAAATGATTAGTTTTAGATCACAATCCCCCCCTAAGAGTTACATGATTGTGTAATAGCCATTACTATTAATGCAATCTTCTAAACTCCTAGCTCATACTGTTTACAAGATTTTCAAAATTTGAGAATTTTGGAATGATTCCCACAATCTCGTGACATGCTTTGTTAGTTCTATTAAACTTCTGCCTCTTACTTTATTGATACCAATGTTGTTCCAACTTTTTACCATGACAGCTCACAGATTTTCAATACGATTTAAGTCGTGCGATTTAGCTGGCCATAATAACAATTGAATTTGGGGTGTTTATAATACCATTCGTCCACAATTTGAGCGGTGTATATACTGCGGTTATCTTGCACCAAAACTATGTTTTGCATTTCTGCTTCGGAAAAAATTTGCCTTTACGATCGCTAACAGTACATCCTCTAATACACATATGTCGAAAATGATTTTTCGTCAGTAAATGTAACAAGACCAGTCCTTGACAATATTTTGCAAAATGCTAATCGTGCAGCGGCGAATCAGGAGAAGTATTTTTCTGACCAGGTCGGATAGTTCTTACACTACACCCCAGTCCTAGATTTCCTCTTGTCAAAACTGACAAAACAAATCTCACTTTATTTGAATTTTGGCAAATCACATCATCCTCAACTTTAGTGGTTACACGAGCCCTTCCAAGACGAACAGCACGTAATTCTCCTAGTTCACTTCACACACTCTAATAGTAACAATATGTCTCTACGAGTATAATATAACAATAAATAAAGAAAAAATATGTAAATACCTAATCATAAAAGTTCAAAAATTAGTGATTTTTTTGACAATTCTCAAAAATTTATTTTTTGGAGTCTTTCAACTGATTGACTTCAACTAAGCCTCATTTTATTTGTTATATCCTCTATTTTTTTATTTGTTATAGCCTCTATACCAAAGTTTAAGATCAAAAAACGCACCCTTTAGTAGACAATTGTAACTAGTTCATTTATAAGAATTTAATCAACTTTTAATGTACTATAAGAATAATAATTATAAGATCAATTTTTTTAAGCTTTATTTATTTGTTTTGTTTCAAAATTTTAAAATTAATAACATACAATTTTCTCATTACTTTAAAATTATACTTCGAGATAAGATCTCTCAAAACTGATTAAAAAATAGTTATCTACTACTTTTACATAGCTCCAAATTTTTTGTTAAACTTTGAATTAGAGTCAGCAAAATCCTTATTCTGGAAATTAAATAAAAGTTGTAAATGATCTAATTTACAATAACTTATTCATAAAACAATGTTTACAACTTTTATTTAAAAAAAATTGTTTTAAAATCATTTTTGAATTCATTCTAAAAAAATGATATGAAACTGTTTTTTTAATTTATTTTATCCTTACTAACCTATCGCGCCAAAATTACATAAAATGATGTTAAAATATTTTTTAGGCGCTTCATCTTTAAAAAGAGACAATTTACGTTCTCCGTTGCGGCAATTTGTGAAAGCATCGGACATAACCTTACATTTTGTAATGTGGTATTTTTTCAACTTTCCTTACGAGAAATCAATGTTTTTAATAAAATTCACTTATAAAATAGAAGGATGCTTTAATTGAGTACATTATATTAGCAATAAATTAATGATTAATATACCACAAGGAGCAGTACGATAAAAATTGGAAACGAGACTTTAATTAAATAATATTAAAATTTCACGACTACATCATATAATCCCTCAAAACTCTATATTTTACTTCGTTACCATGACAACTAAAATTTTCTGGAAATATTTAGCTTCTAGGGTACCCAAGCTAAATTACTTAATAAGTGAAAATATTTCTGTCATGAAACATATGACGATTTTAGTGTTAAAATAATAAATTATTATTTATCTTATTCTTGGGCAAATAACAAAAACTACAAGAGTGAAACCCGTAAACTAAAATAACGTAATAGTTTAATTTAATTTAATTTAATTATGTCTACATACACCTTAACTACACCTTCCTTATAATCTTCAGAGTTCTTTTTTTCATGTTAAATGCATAATTTTCTAAAATTATGCAAAGCTCTTTGACTGAAATAGACCTGTTTGTTAATCTCATAACCCTTTTCCGCACAAAAAAAAGATTGAATAAACTGTTTCCAACACTTTCTCTACATCTCTTTTTGGATGTTTCGTGGCACTAAGTTTACACTTCCTTTTGAATATTTTTCTTAGTTTTCATAACAAAAACAGGACATTTTGCTTGCTCTTGAAACACTTCGTTGATAAATTGTTGGTTATCGTCACAAAAATTCTTAGCCAACTTACTTTTTTAATTTTATTTGACATACGATTAAATACTTTTATTGTTAAATTATGTTCATATTAATATTATTTTAAATTTATTTTGGTCGTGAAATTTTCTTACGAATTCCCCACGTGTATGTAATTAATAGCAATAATTCAAGCACTAGGGAGATTACAAGTGAAAATAGTTACTGGACTATTTCATACGATACCATGTCAGTATCGGATTGATGATGATCGTCCTTACTATCACCCACGATTTGTTTATAAACAAGGGATTAAAACGATTATTATTAGTAATAACGCGATGTTTATTAATAGTTTAATAAGGCAAAATTTGAAACGCATTAGCGTTAGATAATTTTTATTTCCAGAAAAAAATATCTTATATGAACTGCTCAAATTTAATTCACTAAATTGTGTTTTATTTGTTGTCTGGAGATAGATAACTGCAAAAGTGCATATTATTGCTATTTTTATCTATTGTATCAACAAAAAACTGAATAAAAATTTTGACAATGTCAAATTGTTTCATTCTTTTAGCATTCGTTCGTTATTTTAGAGTAAGCGCATAAAAAACGTTGTTATTGTACCGCGGCTGTAAGCATTTTGTTTGCGCTTTTCAGATATGATGGCCTCAACGGACGCCTCGGCTTTCAAACATCCAGAGCGACCGAAAAACCAACTTTAAAAGCCTTGATAACAAATTACTATTATATAGGTTCTAATTCACATAATTAGTAATTACTATCTTTTAAACTTGGATGGTTAGTTAATTGGCCAGTCACCATTATCACGAAAAATAATGCACGTTATCATTACAAAGAAAGAGCATCTTATTTTAAAAGAAGATATTGGAAAATCTTTAAATTGTGCTAAAATAGTAACTTGCGCCAGTGGCGTAGATTTTGGAAAGGATCAACAAATCACTTGCCCCTGTCGTACGTCGTGGCAGTAGCAAAAACTTAATTTTAACACAATTTAGTTAAACGAGCTCAGTACCTAGACTTCCTGCCAAGCATAACAAGGATACCTCATAATGTTTTAAAGTACTGGGTACAAATAGTTTATAAATTTTCAGATAAAACACAGTGTAAGTAGCCACATATTATCTAAGTAATTTAGGCTTAAACCTTATATATTTTAACTTAGCTTTCTACAGTTAAACATTTCCAATTCATTATAATACACCCTGTATAATAAAATAAATCTTTTACCATACAGTGTAAAGGTGATTTCTACAATACTGTAAATTAACTAATTCTTATATTATAAATTTTCAATAATCATTATTAAATGATAATTGAATAAGACATTACAAAAGTAATTATTAGATGTTATAAAGGGTTACATTGAAGTAAACAGTTCAAATCAGCCATTAGCAATTTTATTAGTCTTACCTGGGAATACTAAAAGTCATAAATCCTACAAGAATAAATAAGGTGTAATCAAAAATTCTGTTTAGACTGTAACTGCTAGGGCGGTTTGCTATCTAAAACTGTTCATTTTCATGGACCCTAACTGTACATACATTTTTTGATAAACCACAATCACAATACTTTCTATCTAGGTATGCGAGAAAGTAAAAACATAACGACGCAATTTGTGAATGGTGATGACAGAAGTCAAAAAGTCTTTTTAGAGAACTTTTTAAAAAAGCACCAAAGTCGTCTTCACAACTCTCCAAAAAATAACAGGCGTCAGCTGAGGCCATCATATCAGAAAAGGCAAAAAAAAATTTTACAGCCGCGGTACACACAACGTTTTTTATGCGCTTACTCTAAAAATAACGTACGAATGCAAAAGAATGAAACAATTTGACATTGTCCAAAATTTTTATTCAGTTTTTTCGTTGATACAATAGATAAAAAATAGCAATAATATCCACTTTTGCAGTTATCTGTCTCAGACAACAAATACAAAAACAATTTAAATAGCACGTTATTAAAAATAACATTGTTTTCTATATCATTTAAGATAATTTCTGCTAAAACAGTTGTTCATGATGAGCTCATTTATTAAACTAACGCCTTTAGTTCTCAGCATTAATTGATTATAACAAATATAGTGAAAATAATTTTAAAGTTTCAATATAACACATACGTTTCAATTAAAAATGAAATTACAAAAATCTGAATAAAATTTACCAGTAATTTGATTTTTTTAAATCTAATAGAAACACATATTTTAAAAACAATACAATCCTTAAAACTTAAATTATTATCAAATCAATAAATATTAACTAAAGCAGATAAAGGAAATTGTATAGCAATCCTTAACAAAAATATTTATTGTTAACTCAAAGTTTATATTTCTTACTTCGAAATTTTGCTTTGTGAATATTTTGGTTCTTAGTAACGTAATATCTAAATAGATGAATACGTTAATTAATAATCTAAAACCAAGCAAAATCACCAGATACATAACAAATTTAAACATACCTTTATCACCATGTGTCTCTCATGGTTTTATGTAATCAACATTGACACTTTTTATTAACTTTGAGAAAAGGAAATCAAAATTCTAATTCTAATTTTTTAAGTAAAGCAAAACAAAGAATAATATATAATTCAAAAAGTGTTCCTTAAATAAAAGTAATTCAAGAAATAATAAATTTTGTACGTAATCAAAGTTTCTAATTATCCAATGCAATGAGATGTGATACGTAATTATAATTTGTAGTCTTAGTACGTACTGCGGGTATGACTGTCACTCTACATTAGTATGTGATTAATGCGAAAATACGTTTGTAGTATGTCACATACAATTACCGACATACAAACGTATTTTAAAATGCACTGATGAGCCGATTTAATTACATCATCAAAACTTTTAATTGAACGCATACAATCAAAAAGTCAAAGTGTATTCTTACCGCTTGTGCATGAAAACGGTAAGAATTTTTTGTGCGTTTGAAATATGCAGCGTAAGGCGGCCGTTAGGCCTTTATGGAAGCTTAAATTAATTTGATATAATGCAGATTTGTAGATTTACATAAAAAAAATATGCTCTTTTAAATAAAAATAATGGTCATGGTACAACTTCCGGCTATACCGGAAGTAGACATTCTCACTTCTTCATTTTAAACAAAACAATTCTGTAAACGATGGTACTATATTTGCTTATTCCAAGTCTAACCGCGTTATACAATTTTTTCTAAATTTTTAGTCGCCTGTAGACAATTTCTTAAAATCGCCTCTCTCAGGTACTATTTTAATCAGATACATGAAATTTTAGGATGAGGTACTAAAATAGTTGTATTTTAATAAACATACATTTAAATCGTTTGTTGTACAGGGTATTTCAAAATTATTCGTAAAATTGATATATTTTAAACTTTTTTTTTAATAAAACACCCTGTATATTTTGTCATTTTATTCAAAAAATTATTCTGCACCTATCTGTTTAAGCATTCTCTATAGCGATCTCTTGTCAGTTTAGAAGCAAATTAAAATTAAAAGTACTAAACGATTACATGATATTATTTCTATTTTATTTAATACTTTTGTATTAGTATGCTCTGAAATGAACTAAACAACAAGTTATTTAAAACAACCTGAAATTAAAAATAATTTTAACAAGTTTGTTTAAAATACGCTCAATTAGCTTTTAAACATTTTAACAATCTCTTTGAAGATGTGTATTAGTTGCTTGACGTATAGTCTCAGCATCTAGTTTATTAAACGCATTTTGCACTTTTTGTTTAATTTCAGTTTGTTTTAAGTAAAATCTTTAGTTAGTATGTAAATTATTTTTCTTTGTTTTCTTTAATACAATAGTTTTATTATTTTGAAAGATTGTTGTTGAGTTCATTTCCCGGCATAAAAAAATGTAAAATAAAATGAAAATAATATTATGTAAGAGATTATTTTAATTTCATTTGCTCTAAACTGACAAGAGAATAGCTCTAGGAAATGCTAATACAAGAGAGGCAAAATAAATGACATAAATATATACAAGGTGTTCTATTCAAATTAAATAAGTCTTTTTAAGTTTAAATATATCATTTTAACACCCTGGCACAACAAACGATTTATGTATTTGTTTATTAAAGTACAATTATTTTAATACGTCATCCTAAAATTCAAGAATTTGATTACAATTAGTACCTGAAATAAACGACTTTAAGAAATTGTCATTATGTGTTTAATTTAAAGGTGTTTTCCTTCTAGGTGGAGATTATATTAAAAATAACGGTATTACAGTAACATGAGCTAACGTTTTGCCCAAACAAGTTCCACCTAGAAGAAAAACCTTTAGAATTATACCATTACAGTAAAGTCTCGCTAATCCGAGTCTCGAGAATTCGAGGCTCCGTCAAATTCGAGCCACTCAAACACGCTTTTCATTTTTGTTTATTGATTTATTTATTTATTTGCGGTGCCGTAATTCGCTTTCCGCCGCCAGAGTCCAAGCCCACGCCTGACGCACATCTACCATTGCGCATGTCCGCCGCACCTCTCCTAGTTTAGTTACGTACGTAGCTGCTTTCTGTGACTCAGTATGGCTGCTGCTTTCGAACTAACACGTTACAACTGATTCCGCAGCATAGAGTATTTTTAATTAATCCTAACAATGAGTGCTAAAAGTAAGAGGAAGTTTGTAGCCTTAAAGGTGAAATTAGAAGCTTTAAAAAGACTTGATAAAGGAGAGACAATTAAAAAGCTTGCAGCGGAATACGGGGTTGGTGAAGTTACAGTTGGAGACTGGCGACGAAACAGGGATAAACTTGAAAAGTATTCCTCAACCAAGTGTTCAGATAAATCTTCCGATAGAAAGTGTATGAGAATGTCTGAATATGAAAAACTAGTGAAGCATTGTTTATTTGGTTCAGTCAACAAAGACAGAAGGAAGTCCAATTTCCGGCCCAATGCTACAGGAGAAAGCATTGTTTTTAGAAATTTGTTTAAAGAGGGTGAAGACGATTTTAGCGCGAGTGTAGGCTGGCTGCAGAGATGGAAGAGTAGGTATGGCGTACGACAACTCGAAATGTGTGGAGAAAAACTTTCTGGCAATTCTGAAGCTGCAGTGAAGTTCTGCAGCAAACTTCAAGAGCTCATAAAAAATGAAAATCTCACAACTGATCAGTTGTATAATTGTGACGAAACGGGGTTCAATTTCAAAATGTTACCGTCTAAGACACTTGCTTCACGCGAAGAAAGTCATGCTCCTGGCCATAAGAAGAATAAAGAGAGAGTGACAGTACTCGCTACCTCAAATGCATCTGGTAACCATAAATTGAAGCTTGTCGTGATAGGCAAGTCCGCTAAACCTAGAGCTCTTAAAGATGTTTCCTTATCAGCACTGCCTCTCTCTTACACGAATCAGAAGAATGCCTGGATGGACAGAAAAATATTTAAGGAGTGGTTTTTGAACAATTCGTGCCTGAAACTAAAAGTTTTTGAAGAAAAATGGTTTGCCTGTGAAAGCAATCTTGTTGTTGGACAATGCCGGATCGCACCCAGATGATGAGGAACTACAGAGTGATGGAATCCGAGCATTGTTCATGCCACCTAATGTCACAAGTTTGATACAACCGATGGATCAGGGGGTTTTGGAATGCTTAAAAAAGAAGTATCGACGCCGCTTGCTGCAATCACTCCTACAAGCAACGGAAGAAGATGGAAGCATCACTGATTTTCTTAAGAAAGTTACCATGAGGGACGTAGTGTATTGGTTAGCGGAGTCATGGGACGAAGTGAAGCCTGAGACACTTGTGAAATCGTGGAAGAAGATTTTAGAGAACGGTGCGACTGGTGAGAGTGAAACAGATGACGATGATGACAATGTACCCTTGTGTAACCTAATCGCACAGCTTCCAGGAGGCAGTGAGACTGATGTCACAGAGTGGATGAACAATGATCAACAATTTGAACTTACAGACGTATCAATTGTTGAAATGTTAAATGAATCGACTGCAGAAAGTGAGGAGGAAGAGTTAGAAGAGAGAAAGATGTGTCATAGCGATGGTTTCGCTGCATTGGAGGCGGCACTGCGCAATGTGGAACAGCAGCCAGAGGCGACACCATGTTAATGAAGCGATGGCGTGACATTGCCGCGCAAAAACGGCACAATATTCTAAAACAAAAGACATTGAAAGACTTCTTTACTGCACGTTGTTGTTTCTTTGAACGTAGTATAAAACTTTAAAATTTGTAATAAATTACTTTATCTTGAGTTATTAATCTCATTTCTTATACAGTATGATTTTTCCTATGATGCTCCGCATAGTCCGAGTTATCGAAAATTCGAGGATACCTCCCCAATTACCTCGCATTTGCGAGACTCTACTGTAATTCTTAACTCGTAACGTGCCAAGTCAATGCTTAATTTATGTTGATGGTTACTGGCAGGATAAAATCGATAATTTCATTTTCTTTGAAAGTGCATTAAAGTATGCTACAATAACAGTTTCGGAAAAAGAATTTACACTTTTACTTGTTTTCCAATTCATAAATTGATATCAGTAATGTTCCTAATCGATGACTTCTTGAAATGCTTCAATTTAATAAAGGGATTACAACCTGATAGTCATGATAGGTAAATCAATTATCAATATTATACAAAAAATAAAATTAGATTAAAGATTGTATCCAACTAAGCCACAACAACAAATAAATCGTCAAGCCTCATTTTCTCAACGTTCGCTTCATCAACATCTCCAAAATAGTAAAATAACAAAATAAAATTTGATTTGAGGTAGTGAATGGCCCAACTGAGCCACAACAACAGATAAATCGTCCAGTTTCATTTTCTCAACGTTCATTTCATCGACACCTACAAAATAGTAAAAAAACAACTAATTGACAGAAATCTTCACAACAAAGTTTAAACTAAATTAGCCTTAAAAAGAATAAGTTTATCTGAAATCTATAAAAACTTGTATGTCACTGTATTTTTTAAATAAAATAACTTATATAAACATATATCTAACAGAAAACAAGAGTTTTTCTAAAAAATAACTCTATGATGCATATCTAAATTATTTATTAACATTGAAGAAGAAATAAGTACAAAACCTTTTCGATTCCGTAAAGAGTGAATAGTGGCATCATGCTTGAAGGAATCAAAAGTTAATAACCTTTCATTTGGATGTCTATATGCAACATGGTGTAAGGGGATATTAGTTGTCTAGTTTCGAAGTATGGCAAATACAGTAAACTCCCACTTTTTGTTCAACAATCCTCCGACTATAAGGTTTATGATAATTACTATTAAAAGTTTGAGAAATTGTTACTTTGCTAATGAATGTGATGTCACTGAGCTTATTTCAACACGCTTTCATTTATGACAAATGGATCTTAGGTATAACATTACCCTGTGCTGCAGCTTCCGTAATACCCATTGTGTTTTAAGAATGTAAAATTTGTAAGTGTTGGACATGTGGATATGCTTTAATATTATCACCGTTGTCTCTAATTGCAGGTCATTTATGTTTCATATATTCTTCAGCGCAATACCGATATCGTCATTTGTTGCATAGTATTAGTATCATTACCAAACTGTTAAATATTTCCATTTTTTTTTGCATCTTTATTCATTCTTGTTCTTCTACTTTCTTAATCTACTTTAAAACAAACATTTAGCGTCAAAAAATGATCTAAGTTGAAGTGCCAGCAATCTACATGATATGGTGTAGATAAACCTAATACGCATAGATAGTGTATACTTCTACAATAATAAATCATATACAGGGTGTTCCATTTAAAAAAAGATGGTTAAGTAACTTTTTAATATGACGACTTTACTCCCATTTCTAGAACTACCTGTATAATAAAAATAACAATTTAGCATTTACAATCGATACAGAATTATGTTGTGTACAATTTCTTAAGTATGTAAACTATTATCTAAATTTCATTAAAAGATATTCGACTTTTTCTTCATAGGGAAAAATGTAAAGTTTAGAATAAAAAAATTATAACTCAAAAACTGTTCAAGGTAGACATAGGGAATTACTAACAGAATTTGTTCAGAATAACGTAAACATCCAGAAAGTTTAAAATATACATGGTTTCCATTTAAAATATTAAATTGATAACAATAGTTTCTGTATATCTTGAAGCGGCAAGAAGATGCTAATTTATTTTCCCCCTCAGGCTGTCTACCACTATGGTTCCAAATGCACCGCAGCCTAAAAGGCTTATTGTGCTAATATATTCAATAAATAGTTTACACTTCAAAACTTGTCCATGTCGGTTTTCAATTTTTAGCTATGTTTAATTATCGAGATCCGTCTAACCAACGCTTTACCTGCTACGCAGTATAGATTTTGATACTTCCATCAGCAAATAAAAATCCGACAATAACTAAAACAAATTGTGTTTGCATAGTAAACTAAGAATTTGTATTTTTTAATTGATTCGAATCGGTCTGGTATATTCAGGGTGTGGTATTAGTGTGACAAAGCCCGATATATTCGTTATAATAAAAAATATAAAAAAAATGTATTTAGATAAACTTTAGGTTTATGTTGCATGTTTTAAAATTATCTACACTTATACAGTGTGTTTTATTACCTGTGGGTTGCGCAAAGTTGGGTTTTTTATGTAGAAAACCCTATATATTATATAAATTTGAATTGCGTTTGCTTTACTCATCACGACAATATAAGGATTAATATGTTATACAGAGTACCTTAAGAAATAATGCCATTTATAACCTAAAAACGTGTTATATTCAACACCGATTTCTCTTTAATTAAACAAAAAAAATATTTTCTACCTTTAACAATTTTATAATATCGTCTAATTTCCTTTCAAAGCATTAAATTTTTGATAAACCTTAATTTGAATAGGGTGTGGTCCATTACTTGACATCATTTTCTTATTTTTTTAAATAGAAAATCCGGAATTTTATATCAATATAAAAATTTTATAAATGGAATTTAAATTATATACAGCATTCGTTATTCTTAAATTTAATAATTATCAAGATATTTTGTGTTTTAAATTTACTTTTAGTTTTATGTAAAAAACATTAATTAAAACACAAAATATTAAACTAAGTAAAACAAAAATAAAATTATGAACACATCAGAATAACAAAAAATGTTCAAAATGGCCCCATTGTACATCAATGCACATTTGCAAACTCTTGTAAAGATCGACTTACATTTCATAATACATTTGTGAATATTCTTTTTAATTCTCTTTGACATATTTTCTTTAGTGGTAGTAGCTGTTTTATAAACTCTATCTTTAATGTAGCTCTCTACAAAAAAAATCATTTTTGTTAAGTCAGTAGACCGAGAGAAGGCCATCTAATCCGTCCACCCTTTCCAATCCATTTATCCACGAAAATAATTAAGTATTTAAATGTTCATTCACTAAAACATTATAGTCACCTCGCTAACTGTATACTTAGTTGAATATTTACGTTAACCAAATCTTAGTTTAATATCTTTAATATTTCTGGGATATCTCAAAAAAACTTCAAAACAATTATTTTTTAACGGTCTTTTAGATTTCAACTACTCTGTAATTGAAAATTAATTCGTAATGTTAGTATTCAAGAATAGGAGCAGAAAAATATTATCTCTTATACATTCTTAACATACTTCCCTGCCCTTGAAAGCATTAAGTTTTCAAATCAAAGTTATCAATGTTTACGTTTAATTATATCTAATCCCTATAACTTTTTACCCTAATGTATCTTGAGAATTGAACTTTATTTTTATCGCCGGGGTACGATTGACAATAGTTATGAGTGCATGTAAGGTGTCTTTTAAGAACTTTTGACAAATTCCATGAGATACTTTTGTTTGAATGCATAAAGCGTAATTACTTTAGTGGTTACCAAATCGTTAACAAATTGTTTATGAACTTGTAAATTGTAACTAATCAGAAAGACAGTTAGGTACCTAACATCTACTTAGTGGGCGTTTAGTTAGTTTTGCCTTAAAATACAATACTAGAACGGAAAACAAAACTAGAAAAACTTTACTTTAAGAAAGTTAGTAGGTTTGATTGTACTTGTACATCAAACATGTATATATACACATAAAAAATTTTTTTATTTTGCTTTAACTAAACTAAAACATAGATGTAGTAAACATTCATAATAGTTTAACAAGTACATTCATATATACATAATTGAAGTGTTTTTGTGGAAAATATATTGAACGGAAATATGATAAAAATTATCCTGCTATTTCTATAACATATTTCAATTACACATTTTTCTGTTTTCTTTTCATTATAAAAATCAACAGTTCTGAGGCGACACTTTTGAATTAGAGTAAGTATAATTGTGTTTGTACAGAACTAAATTGTTAGATTGTTAGCTCATAAGTTTTGTGTTGACAGTACAAATTAACACAACCTTTCAATGGTGTGCATATTCCTAAATAAGTACTAAAACCAAGTAATAGAATCAAAATTAGTTAGAACCGTATATGAATTTTTAGGAGTCCTATAGGGCTTAATTTAATTGCAATAATTATTCATTTTTTTTCTAATTCTTGATGAAACATGATTAATGTTTGCAACATCAAATGAATAATTATTACATTTTCGTTTGCAGTACGCTTTTTAACGTTTTAACAAGAAACATAATATGTATTAGTGCATGTAAGTGACAGCTTTCACGTTAAATATAGTAAACATATTGTGCAAATAAAGTCATATACATTGCACGAATTAATCTCGTAAATTTTTCAGTTTAAACCTCTTTATATTTCTTATTCAGAAATGACGTATTTCAATTTTCATTTATAGAACTAATGTAGGTACGTAAGCCTTTATTTTGCAGCATTGCACCGTTTCTAAAATATTCCAAGCGCATAAGTTGAAAAAAACAACTCCGACCAAAATATTTAATTTTTTCTAACTATAAATATTAGAGAAAGCATTATTTGATATTCAAAAGTGTGCTACAGACGTATAAATCGTATTCCAATTTCTAAAATAAAATTTGCTTTTCGCACAAATGCGGTTTTATGAAATTCAATATTTTATAGAAAAATTCAAATTCTCCGTTTAGAATTATAAATATAATTTTGTAGCTTTCAGGGCAAGAATAGGAATATTGCGTTACAAACTAAATAATGTATGCTATTTATCTTATGACGCAAATAGAATTTTGAAGTAATTTTTATATTAATATACTTTCTTTTAAGTGAATTCTGACATAATAAAATTCCGAAATGGGAGAACACAATAAGGAAAAATAATTGTTTATACAATTTTGCACAATTAATTCAATCAATTGATTTAAAATTCGAAACAAAATATTATTTTTCCCTCTAAAGGATTTTAGTTGTACAAAGCTGGATTTTATTGTTAAAGTCCCATTTTTGTTCGAAAATTGGTTTTGTTATTTTTACTAACTAAAAAGTTATTATATCAAATATGTTGAATAACAAATATGAACGTTATACCATATGATTTTATTAAACAGTGAATCTTTTAACTGCTTGAGTCAAGTGTTTTACCGACTCTTTTTAATTAATCATTGGATTTTTTGATTATACTCATACACACTTAGATTTGAACCAGAAAAAGAATTTGCAAATATGTATTATAATAATTGTACGGTTGTTAATGTCTGAAATGTTTCAATCACTCCTCTATTCAACTTTGTTCTATATAGCTGCGCGGCTCGTGCCTTAAACTTGGACGCGTGCTGTAAGTGTTGACTTAAAAACTCGCGTTCTTTAATATACTATTATATTTTTAAAAACATGAAAAATAAGATATTATCTTTTTGCAGCTCCAAGTTTATACATAACAACCTAATTAAAATCAAAAACATATTTAGAAACAATAACTAACCTAACATACTCCTTAACCGTTTACTCTTTAACAATCAAAATACACATCACCCTTTAACACATAATAGTAGTTCTACAGATCCACACTATCACAAAATCATTAATGTCCCAGACCTCACAAATAAAATCAAAAATCTATTAGAAACACAAGATATAAAAATCACACTATATAACCAAAACACTGTTTTTAACAATTTTTACCAAACTAAAAGATAAAGTACCAGACAAAGAGAAACCTCATGTTGTGTATATGATTAATTGTAAAGATTGTACAGGATGCTATATCGAACACACCAAACAAAATTTATAAAAAAAGAATCCAGAATCACAAATATTATTGTTTAAATAGTAACAAACTGTCTAACATATTTATTACAGTCTTTGTAACGTTCCAAATATTTCAAACATTTAGGCATGCATTAAAACTTCATGAAAATACCTCGTAAATAGCGCAGTTAATAAAATACACTTGTGATACGCATGCTTTTGAAAAGAAAAACGAAAACGAGCGATGTTGGGAGATGGGCTTGAGAGGAAGTTGAAAAACGGGTCGGCTTTTTTCAATTCGTCGGATTTTCAATTAATTGATAAAAAAATAAGTGATCCTTAATTTAATTTTGGTTTTGAGTAGCAAGCTAGTAAGTTTTTAAATAGCAACACCCATTTTATAAGTACACAATAAAAATAAGTGAGCACCTGAATTGAGGAGAATTGTGGCTTCGCAAACTAGTGGCATTGCCGTTTACCTTTTGTCAAAAAAAACAAAAAGGAATATCATGGCCAGTCAATTGTTTGATTTGGATGCATGCGTCTCTATCGATAGAAAAATATTGCAATTTTGGATGGCAGAAAGAATTTGCAACGGACATCAGTGCTTGTTACAGATAATTACTTTTTTATTTGTTTTCGTTGACAAGCTTGTATATGTACATACTTATAAACCTTTTTTGATTTGTGGCGTTATATTGAATAATTGTCTCTGATAATTATTGATAATTGTTTTTTTAACTTTGGTGTCATAAATTTAAGTAATTCAATTTAATTTAAAATATCCTTTTTTGGCAACATGTTCTTATAGAATAAGTCGTTTGTTGGGTTTAGTTGGTGGTTTCAAATTTTATCCACCCGTAAAGGTTGTTTTAATAATTTAAAAAAAAATTGTGGCGCCAAGGATTTTCCTAAACTTCTGAAGTTAAGTTTGATTGTATGAATTTGATCTATGTTATAGATTTGTAAATATATGTAATTGTTAATTACGTATTTAAATTCGGACCACGACCTGCTCGCCGTAGTAACCCTGGGAACCGGAGAAAACGTTTCACCTTAGCTTTACACCATAAAACAATAAACATAATTTTGATTTTGACAACCCTAAAATATTAGACATAGAGTATAACTACCGTAAAAGATTAATCTCGGAGATGAACTTTATCAATAAATTTGTTAATAATGTGGATTACAAAACTGACACACAACAACTAAGTTCAATTTATAAAGGACTAATTAAAGAAATAACTTAATTTACTACTATTTACTTAATTCTATTTGCTAAATACTACCCATCACCATATTATCTAGTCTAATTGTTACCCACCACCGTTATTTAAACCTAATTATTTACTCTACATCTACCGTATTCATTAATTAAAATCATACATTTACCGCGAGTGTTGAATTTTGTCAACAATTCTTTTATCATTACGGTCATGATTTTTTATCCATTTCGTACATAGATTTCATTGAAGTTGTAATTGCTATATGCCAAGGTTGATTTTCGAATGTCTTCTCTATTTACATTTAAATACATTATTTTAACGTTAGTGATCAGTATTTTGTTAATCAGGTTGACAACAATTTATAACTCTTCTATTCCTGATTGTGAGTATTTTTAATATTCATAAACAGGGTGTTTAAATACGTTCCGATATTTGGCCCACTTATAGATCTCATCAGTACAAACAAAAATGTCAAAATAAACATAAGTCTAAAAATTAACCGTTTCGAGATACAACCCGTTTTGAAATTAAAATAATTTACGCTCAGTAGAAGTGGTTCGTCGTATTTATCAAGTCAGCTAAGGAAGTAGGTAAACCAAAGGTCATATTTATTTCAACGAATTTTCAATTGAACCTATATTAGTATAAATACAACATTTTAATTACAAATTATTTTAAACATCTCGCATCTCCGTAAAAGTGAACGCCGTACTCTCTCAAAGAGTCCCGGATTGTACGGATTTAATCATCGGTGTTGATGATTCGATTCAACAATGGCGTGCGCGTTTTCGTCGGCCCAAACATGGCTATTATGGAAATTGAAAATGCCAGCTTCGTCAGTAAATAAAATTTCCGTAACCAAATTTGGGTTCTTTGCAACTTTTGTCAGCATTCTTCGACAAAACACCAGTCGTGCGGCATAATCAGGCACAGTAGAGCCTGTACCCTTTGAATATGGTATGGGTGCAATTGCTGCTCGCGTAACATTCTCCAAATTGGAGAAGAATTAATATTTGTTTCAGTAGAGAGTCTTCTAGTACTAGTACCGGATTTTCTTCAATTCTTCTTAAAATGTTAAGTTCTGCCTCGAGTAGAAACTGATTCAGGCCGACCACCATCACCGTTCCTTGATTTAAACGATCCAACTTCGGATAAAGGTTGATGTAAATTTGTAAAAGTTTGGCACACGGAAGTACCCGGTTTGGGAATGCTTCGGCATAAAGGCGACGTGCCTCATAAGCATTTTCATCGGCTTTGCTATACATGAAATGTATGTCTGCCATTTCTGCGTTTGTATATTCCGGCATATTTAAAAATTTCAACAATGAGTAACAGCAACAACGATTTCGATAGCAACAATAACACTAACAATGACAGCCATACAATGATTACAACAAATGCGGCAACTAGACTAACAGAAACGAACAAATTTTGTTTTGTTACTTCTATAGCTGACGTGATAAATACGACGAATCACTCCAACTCGGCTTAGTAATTTTAATTTCAAAAACTACTGGTATCTCGATAACGGTTGATTTTGGACTGTTTATTTTGACTTTTTGTTTGTGCTGATGAGATCTATAAGTGGGTCAAATATCGGAAAGTATTTTTAAATACCCTGTATGTATCTACCAATGAAAATAAATGTTTTTATTAATTTACATTCTAGTTGTATTTTGGATTCAATTGTTTTTTATGTGATAACTTTTAAATCAATAGTTTGTTCTTAACATAATTAGTTGTAGTTACCAATATGTTTTTTTCTCTTTAATTACATATTAATTATAGTTTTTAACTTGTTTGTGACATGTAACAATTGTATGTTTTTTGTCTCTTTTGTTATTAAAATGGTCTGATGAAGCTTCATCTCTTAGCAAGTTTGCTCTAACAGGACCTGAGAGCTTTGTTTCGATCTTTCCTTTCATAAAGAGTCCATGCTCCACTATCTGGACATTTAAATAAGAATAAATTATAGTATTTCTGGTTTTTCTAACGTTCTGGGTATGTGTAACCTCCACATTATTATTTATTAAACTTAGAAATTGGTCATTATTTTAAACTTTAAACTTCTATGAACGTAACATTTGAGCTAAATAGTCTGCAAAGAAAATAAACGAAAAGGACCTTTAGCATGTAGAAGGTGTTTTTGAAAGGTTTGTACATGGCTTTATCAGAGGTTTTTGGCTCAAAATAGACCGTTTGAGACCAATTTACCTATAACCAAAAAGTGAACCATAAGGGCGCCAGAGGGGTCAAACTTTCCAAAAAATATTGTATATTGGGAATAACTCGAGAACGATTCGATGGATTTTGTTCCGCTTTCGTATAGTGGTTGTCTGCTTCCAAAGGCGTTTTCTTTGTAATGTGGACAATTTTTGATGCCAGGAAAAGTTGCTTTCATACGGGTACTGTCAAATAAATGATAATTTTTAACAACTGTCAACGATACGAAACCAAAATGATTCTGACAAATAAAACGAACAATTTGAAAACCTTTTTCTCTCTTGTTAAATTGGGCCAATACCATTTGTTTGGCACAATTATACATGTGTGAGTTGCTTTGGGGTTAATGCTTAAAAATCACGTACATTAATGTTAAGATGATTTTAATGTAGCATACTGTTTGCTGTATACTAAACATGCGAAATTAAAAGAATTGTAATGCAACTACTATACCGTGTGTCCCGCAAAATCTGAAGCGTTATGTTTAACTTGAGGAATTTGAAGAATCCGATTTATATGTCCTCAAAGTGTTTTAGGATATTCTACTATCAGAATACTTAACAATGTCTACTAGATAACGTTTTACGTAATAGTTTCTAAAATTAAACCAAACATATTAAAAATACTTAAAAAAATATTTAATAACATTTTAAAACGTACGAGGGTTCAAATCCCAGTCCGATTCTTTTTGTTGTATTATTATTTTAAAAAACAGCCCTTAATTTCTATTGGAAGAGAGGCATAAGTTTTAATTTTTACTTGAACTGACTATGGATTTATTAGAATATACACATTATGAAACATTTGTTTAATAATAGGAAGTTTTTGGATATCGTAAAATCTTATTCGCTTCGTCTCAAGCTGCAAACTTCATGCATCGTGCAACACTTTTTGCACTACTTATACAAATAACTATTATGTATGTAATCATTATTATTATCATTATATTTTGCTAAACAGTTTGGATGTTCTGGCAAGCCAAGATCTGAATATTTTACTATTCCAGTTTTTGATATAATAATCTTCTGAAGAACCTGAGGTAGAATAGGAATCTCTCTACAAACAGCGTGAGTAGTTTTAATATTCTGTGGTAAAATATTTATTTTGAAATTAACACAACCATTACTAGAAGTTTGTGTCATGTTTGTAAAAAAGGTCGCTACCTATCAGTACCTACTCTTGGTTTGTTTCATATATTAACCAATATTTTAAAGATTTCTTAAATATACCGATTTGCCCGATGGTACGTTTACAGAAACTACTTAGCTTTTTGTAAGCAGCATTTATTTCATTGAGCGCCATGTACAGTGAAAAGTCTTTTAGTAACAATTAGTGACCTACAACTACTAAATTGCTCATAAATCAAGCTAAATCACAGTTATATTATACTTCATTTTCTACTACAATAGTAAACTGTTTCTCTTTTAGAGTGAATTTTATTTATTATGTGCGCTAAGAATTTTGAAATTTTGCCTACATATGGTGTTCAAAGTTAAGAATTCGGCTAGGAACATGTCTATCATTAATTAAAGTTAGAGTAAATTTAATGAAATTGTTATTTTTAATTTAATTTATATTCAATTTTGTCTGTTACTCTCGTTCGTCGTCACTGATCTACAAAATTTTGGCAGGTCCTTTTTATTCCACATCCATATAACTCCATAGATATCCAGAAAATCCTAGAAGTTCCTTGTTTATTTATATTTTAAAGTTAAATTTCATTATGATAGCCCTACAAAATTCTATTTGTGAACTTTATTTATTATAACAAATTTTATGCGTTCTGAATCATCATTAATTGATACCTTAACTATAAGTTACTGGCATTACGTGGACGTTACGGGTGCAATTATAATCGTTCTCACTATCACTCACTTTTGTTTATAACAATGATTAAAACGATTATTAATTATTAATAAACCGTGTTTATTGATACTTCAATAAAACAGAATTTAAAAGGCACATCAACTCAGACAATAACTCAACTAATGTGAACTGACTAAATGTAATTCACTAAATTGTTTTTGTATTTGTTGTCTGAGTTGAATAATTGCAAAAGTGCATATAATTGCTATTTTGTATCTATTGTATCAACAAAAATAGAGTATAATTTGTAAAATTGAATAAATATTCTTGACAATGTCAATTTGTTTCATTCTTTTAGCATTCGTACCTTATTTCTAGAGTGAGCTTTTTAAAAACGTTATTTGTATGCCTCGGCTATAATAGTTATTTGAATCACTGGTACAGAAAATGATATTTTGCGAGTGTGAGTGATATTGCTAGCCGAGGCTCCTAGCTGAGGCGAAGCAACTGAGCACTTATTTTTTTGTTGATACCCGCTTGTCATTGCATAACTACTTAATTTTCAATTTAAAATTACAGTGACATTTTCGGTGTAATTTTACCAAATGTCACTTTTGTAAGGTCTAAGCCTGGATTTGATGTTCCCGGCCGATTTTGAATCCCACAAAACTGTCAATAATAACCGAGGCATAAAAAGGCTTTTTGCCTTTTCTGATATGAAAAAACATAATTTACAGCTTTGATACACAAATAACTATTATATAAGTTCTAATTTAAATAATTAGTAATTACTATTTTTTAAGCTTGAATGGTTATTAGTAATTATTATCGCCATATTTAGTTATTTTAATAATTTTTTGTCGACCGAAAAATATTTTCTGTCTATGACGAAAATACGTTGTCCTAACTACCATAATCTTTAATGAAAATATTAAGTTTTCGTCTAGAGATTCAAACCAAAAAAGGAGTGTTAATGATAATAATAATCGGATAAAATAACTATTATATTCTAATAAATACATGTAATGCATTTTATTTAATTTTCGTAATCTTTTAGTTCATTTTTTATTTAAAATATCTATAAATAAACAAAAGGTAACTCGAAAATGTACTTGAAACTTAAGAAATTTATTGTACCTAATAGTTTGGATACAAAACGGAAACAAGTCCACAAAGATAAATATTTTCATTAAATTAATTGTTTCCGTAATTTACTTTTTCAATTTGCAGAATCTATTTACACTTTGCAAACTTTTAACAACTCAAATACTGACAACACAGATAAAAAATAATTTATTAATACGTTTATCTATTCGGTTGATATAATCCTCAACTATGCAATTGTTTGAACGCAGAACAGGACATACCTTTTCAATTAAGTACCGCATCCAGCGCTTGTAAATTATTTCTTATATAACAGACCGAGTATCAGAACAGACAATATTTCAACACAGTTGAATTCAAACTAATATTTCCTATACAAGCAGTTTGACATGCCACTACAAACTCGAAGATAAATTTGTTTTGGTTAATCTGACTCTCTAATAAATTTTCAGAGTCGGAATCTGATACCCGAGCGATTAATCTAGTTCAAGTAAATGTGTTGTGAGTAGGTATGCATCTAAATCGACAATTTCAAATTGTTTAACTATGTTTTAGATTTGAATTATGATTGTTACATTAAGCAACAAAACCATCAATGTACTTCAATAATTTTTACTAACGATTGTTTGATCTTGACAAAGCGATTAATAATCACTATATAACAAAAACGGTTTACAATCTATTGAAATTGAAATGTCTAATTAGTAACCCAGTTGTTCAATTGTCGATTATTTACGAATTTGAAACTAATGTATTCTCGCTTGATTGTTTTGCAAGCTATTATGGTTTTTGTTAGGTTTAATTTCATAGCAAAATTGTACTTTCGAAATAATGGCGCTCGTTTGTAAACGACACTGAATTTATTGTAAAACGAACAAGCAAAAATGTTTTACAGCAGAAATATTAAAAGCACTTTTGGTTTAATTTGTAAATGATTTTAAAATCGACTGATTTAACAAATTATTTAAATAGAATAAAGTACCAACGCCGATATAAAATGTATATTGCTTGAATTAAGTAACCAACAGTATTTAAACAAAAGTAAATCTCAACGACTACGTTTTTATTTAGTAATAAAAACACCAGTTGGTACTAATAAAGTTTATTGTAACGATACACTAAATGGCAGATTACCATGAGTCTTATGAGGCGTAGGCCCCAGATACCAAACACAAGGGACCAAGAAATTTTATTTTCTGGTTCTGGTTCTGGTCATGTAATAAATTATAAGTAAAAATCAAACAACTTACTTGTTGAAAAATAGGTTTTCATCATGATACAATACCTCAGTTAATAACATTTTCTAAAATGTTCAAACATTCTCTAGAATTAAGACGACCGTCTATAACCCAACAAATTCCCGGTTGCTTGCGCTTACCCCAACTCTACACGTTAACTGAGAAATACCCACTACGCTTTTCAAAGTTATATGATTATGCTGGTAACACGTTCTTTTGTTCAGTATACTTTACGGCCCACTGTAGTAGTAGTAGTAGCAGTAGTAATAATCTTTATTATATAGTTTGCTACAGAATTATTGAATAAAAATCTCACCTGACAGACAATAATCATGATCATATGATCGTCTGAGGAGTTGTCATTTACTAACTAAAATTAAAGTGAGTAAGTTAAACTACACCATTGCGTTATGGCCTATGTACTTTTTATACAATATTCCAAAAAAGCACAAAATACATATTATAAAACGTAGTTAATAATTAAATTGTATAACTAATTTTGACCAATACTTCAGGGCTGCTTTACAATAGTTAATTAAATTTTGTTACTATTAGTCTCATTTAGGTATTTAATAAATAAACCATATTTCATTTCAGGCTGATTGAAATAAGTAAGACGAAATTCTTTGAGCTAGGGCATTCAGCGATGAAGTGCCACATCTTCTTCTTGTTTATTGTTGCACATTGAGCAACGTTTATTTTTGTTTATTATATCTATATTTGTTTTAACAGAGAAGTTCACCTCTAGCTTCAGCACCCAGCTTATTGGATTTACTTTTATTTCAGAGAAAACGACTTTATTATTCAGAAATAGCTGCTTATGATTAAGGCCCACTGTTGCTACTATTAAATTAAATGTTTTCATCGCTAAAAATTACACTATTCCAAAGTCTAATGGTTCATTGACATGTCGTCTTGCAACATACAGGCTGCTTAATCTTGTTCCTTGACTTAGGACCTCTTTACTGCCGCCATTATACTTTTAAATTCGCACTTTCTTTAACCTCTTTTGAGCAGTAATAAAGGAAACTCTGTATTTGCTAATTGCAGTAGTGATTGTAGAAAATGGTTGTTCACTTACATAAACTACTAATGCAACATCTTTGGCAAGTGTAGATATTCTGGGTCTACCAGTATCAATGGTTCTTCCTAAAGTATGTTCGCGGGTTCATTTTAATCGCAAACGTCCTACGGTACTTTTTGGCATCAGACAATTTCACGCACACTACGCTCCCTCGCTAACTCCGACACAATCTGCGCTTTTAAATCGGCTCACACATGAAAACGCATTTTACAACACTACATATTTTGAATTTGGTTAAATTTGCATTTCTTTTAAGTATTTATATGTTCAACTACCTCTTCGGACAGCACTTTTCTGAAATGTAAAGAACAAAACAAACGGGTAACCAACAGCAAATTTTTATTTTGCAATTATTTGCTAATAATCTGTTAGAAAAAAGTATAGTTTACAATACGGCTCATACAGAGTACAAGTGTCGCTTTGTCTTTAAGCGGAAAGTGAAACATTTAAATCATGAAAAAAGACACAACTGTAAAATAAAAAAATGAGTAGTATCACTTTTTTATGTGCCGATGGTATGAATTTGTTTATCAATTTGATACAAAACTCGAACAGCAAATGTTTAGCAATAACATTCTTATAAAAGACGATAACACAACACAAAACTGAATATTTCGTCATTGTCATAGTAATTAAAACAATAAATCTTCAAAAATAAAA
>JALBCR010000671.1:0-112500 GCA_030710515.1 Abscondita cerata
ATCAGTATTACTTCGTTCAGTTGCCACATTGCTCTTGATATATCTTCTGAGATAGGTGTAGATTTTCTTTTCTTTTGCTTGACCTTTCATCTTTGTGATGATCAGTTGTCACTTTTACTGAGTTTGAAATATTAATAACCAAAAGCAATAAATTTAGAGAATTTTGTGTTGTTTAGAAGATTGATTTAGAACCTAATTTTATTTAGAGTGCCCAGCTTTTTACGACTTGAATATACAAATTCATATTTTTCTATTAATTCATTTCTCTTTTCTTCTATTGTTTTGAATGACAGTACAACATTCCCATTATCTTTATTTGATTCAGATATGATTTGTACAATCTTTTTATTTCAGTTAACTGGGGAAATATTCCTGTAAAAACCACGTGAAATGGATTTTTTGCTGCACATTTAACAGCACATACAAACCTAAAATAATTATCAGAAACCGGTGGTATCCATCTAAAGAATAGAATCCGATAGATGTTCACAGAGTGTATCAGTGCTTTCTGAAAATTCCATCTTAATTTCCTAAAAATTCTACAAACGAATTTGAAGTCCAATTTGTATTAGTGAAGGTCTATGCTGACTTCTTGGAAAATCGTTTAATACCATACGTATTGATTGCAGTATTGGAACCATGTGCGATCCATTGATACTAAACACAGGTCGGGCTGTAATCGTTTGCCATCGACCGGAAAAAATGTTTTGTTGTCTTTGGATCGTATACTAAAAGTATGTTAGTGAAATTCCATCATGTTTTGTAAGGTTATTCCATTGATATCGTTGTCTTCGTAGCCCATAAAGTGTTGTGACAATTAAGTCACTAATATCTTATAGATGAGCTTGACATTAAGAATTTCTGTGAAATTAATTGGAGGAGGTTTGTAAATATTTACTGCGTGTAAATCTCCTATTTTAATGTTCTAATTCAGAAATGATACTTTTTACAACATATTTTCGTGACTGAATATTTTCTTTGACGTATATTACTTTTCTTCATGAATCGGGTTCCATAATAAGTCTACTATTAACCTTTATGCAACTATTGGTATACTTGTCTCATCTCCACAGTGTGTTTCCTGTAAAAATGCAAAATATCGACCCTATTCCACCAAAACAAAGATTAGACAAAATCTGATTTGTCCTTACTCAACCCCACCAACATTAATTTGTATAATATTTGTAGTGTACTTCATATTAGGTGTGTGATTGAGTTTTTACATTTTTCATAATTATCCGGAGGTCTTGGTAAGCCAGGTCCGACCAATGGTAGATTTTCACTGAACAACATAATTTTCCTTGTTAACCATGGCGTACTGTAAGGTACTGATCACCTTCCATATTTAATATTGTTGTATTAAAAGCAGCAAACACACACGAAAAAGCAAAATTGACGTACGTTTTGACTTTTTTATGTTAAACTAGTCAATGGGACAATTATCAACAAAATTGCTCTGTTCAAAGAAATTACCCACCTATTTCTATTTCTGCAAATGATGGTGCTGGGTAACGATTAAAATATACAACAATTGCACTATAAACCATGACATAGGTTGTGCGTAAACTATTGTTTAATTTTTATTGTTCATTATCTTTAAGTCAATTTGTTCATTTATTCACAGCACATGTTGATTTATTTTATATGTAAAACTATTATGGAGTTTATCATGATTCAAAAAATTGCGTGAATACCCTGAATACACACGTAATTTGTATGATTTGATTTGAATGGTGTATTCAAATGCAAGATATATATAATCAGATATTAGCACAGAATCAAAAATCTTCAAAGCAAAGTATAAACTGACATTGAGGTTGAAGTTACAATTCTTTGATCTGACCTTTACAAGCTAATTCTTTATTATTCTTTCCCTAAATTACTACTTTCGGTTGCACAAAATTACTTTGTGATGCTGTTTTGACAAACAGTTTCACAATATTCATTAATGTTGTTCGAAATTTAAACATATTAATAGTCTTTTAGTCAATATTTTTAATTGGTTACCAATATAATAAACTCAAACTTAACACTTCCAGACTGTTATCTTACTAAGGAGTTCATTGAAGTAGAGAGGGACAACATTAAATCACTACCCTGGATTCCAATATGTCCGAAGACTTCGCTGTACGACCTATTCGGGCTTTTTCAATGTTTATTAAAACTAGGGCTTGACAGTCACATCTAACATACTATTTATATAAAACAAATTAAAAAAAAATTATCACCAAACAGCAGTTTCTTATTAAAATTCGTAATCAGTGGAATATGTGTAGGAAAATCATTAGTATGATATTAAGTAAATTTATTTAAAAAAATGTTTAGAATAGAACGAATTTTTTTTAACAAAAGTTTACAGTAACAGAACTATATTATGAATATAGTAGACAAACTTGAGTCGGCTATTTTGTGGTAAGAAAATTCCTTGTTTCGCTTTATTTAACAATAAATTGAGAGTTAACTAAACCCCAAAATTATTAATTAAAATAGATACTCTTGATACTAATTAATTAACAACAATGGCTCAAAACGATAACAATGTAAGTAACAAAATTGGTTCCTATGTAAAAACTTAGAACATTAAACTTACCTTATGTAAACTAGGTGAGCCATATAACTGCATGCACTGTCCATTTGTTCTAATTGTCCCTAAAGTAATTAAAATTAATCCATAGACTGTTATGAATTATGTAAAACATCACCATTTTAATAAGTTATTAATTAAAACCCGAATTCGCGTAATTCAACGTAAAAACTAGTGTAGTAATTTGTTAAAATATTAGTCATAAGTGACCTAAGCAGCAAACTATATCAATATTTATTAATCCACCAAAAAATGAGTACCTGCAGAATAAACGACGCCAACTATAACACGCTATATAAACAAGTAAAAAAAAAGAACAAATAACAAAATTTAAATTACAACAATGAAGCTGTTTAATTAAAAAATGAAAATGCAAGCAAAAAACCAATTCGGTGAAAGACAATCCTTCGAAAAATAAAAAAGAAAAGCAGTGTAGATGGAATTACTCTACAGATTATCATTGACGCCTTACCAATCATTGAAACAACTCTCCTAAATTTAATAAATCAATGCTTTTTAAACTGATTTTTTTTTTGATATGTGGAAAACCACGACAATAATACCAATACCTAAAATACCTGGAACAAGAAACTGCCGTCTATACATATGTTACCTACCTTAAAAAAATTGTAGAACTTCTTGCCAAGGAACAACTGGAAAAGTGTTTGGAATAAAATAATATTTACTAATATGCAATCGGGTTTTAGAAAAAAAAATCATTCGTGCGAAACTGCTCTAACTCTAGTTCTAGTCAATTGGAAGGAAGATATTGAAACCGGAGACAAGGTTATTGCTGTTCTGCTTGACTTGAAGAGAAAAAATGGAATGGAAAAATACGGCATCACCGGAAACGCGTTGAAGTGGTTCCAGGGAAAAATCTACATCTGAGAGGTTTCATTAAGGATGCCTTAATAACAATGACCGATACAGGCATTAAAAGTTTAGTTAACAATATTAATAGTCACTTAGTCAATATTTCTAATTGGTTAAAACTCAAACTTAACACTTCAAAAACAAAAGCACTAATACTAAGTAATGATGGTCAATGACACACTACAAGGTTAGAATCGACAATGTTGAAATTTAGTACTCGATTGAATTAAAATATTTGGGAATAACTATTGACAACAAGCTATTTTCAAAAATCACATCAAGTACATCATACATAAGTAGCTCAATAAATAGGGTTCTTTGGAAGAATAAGTTCCAAATTAGGTGTTTGGTTCCAAATTCTGGTGTATAAAGCAATCATTGCACCTCATTTTGATTATTGTGCAATCATACTATTCTTATAATATCTTCTAAAGGCGACATTCAAAGACTGCAAAAATTACAAAAATAAAACAATAAGGATCATAATACAGTGCAGTAAAATGACACGAATACCGGCAATGCTAAATGCATTACAGTGGCTAAGTCTTAAGCAACGAGTTTATTTTAAAAAGATAATTAATAATAACTTACTTAGGTACATGCAGAAATTGATTGTTTTAAATGACCATATACATCAATATAACACTAAAGATTTAAATAGTTTTAGGTTTTCACAGACTGTGGAAATTAAGAAAGGACAGACATTAATGAATTTTAAAAAGCATGCTAAGCGCATGTGAGAAATTCATTTTTATATGATTAGAGATTAGGTGATATTTGATGAATAAACTTACTTACTTACATATTTAAGAGATAAATTATCTACATTTTTAGTTATGTAGACAAAATTTAAACTTTTCTTGTCTAAACCTGTACAAATAAGCTTTGGCTAAAGTGGTAGTGAGCAGGTTAAACCAATTTTTTTGTAAAGAACCACATAAAATCACATTCTGTAAGAAAACTGCTTACAACAGTTACGCCAAAATAATGCAAAGCTAGACCTATCATAAATAAAATTAATTAATTACTTATAAAAACAGTACAGGTAATGTTGGTTAAATCCATTTTCTCGAAAACGGATCGAGATATTAATATGAAGCAAGTATTTACAATCTATGTAGATATGTCTCGCTCTTTCTGATTTTCAGTTAAAAAAGCGTGTAGGTTCCAATGTAACAAGGAGTAGGTAATTTAAAAGCGCCACCTTGACTTATAACGTAATTCATCAAAGTAGTCGAGTTACTTTGATAACAACGAGAACAAAAAGGATAAAATAAACGACATAAAGTTCTTTAACATTAAAACATAGTTACCTTGAGATAAGTTACTTATGTTATGATAACATACGTGTATCAGTCATTAAGGCGTCCTTTGGAACGTTCGATATCAGTCGTTCCAAACTATAGTTCAAAAACGGTTTAGTACTGGTAATTGAATTGTTCGGATACGCACGCTAAAATGAAATAGCTAAAAAAAAAAAGCACAAGCGGCGAATTGGGTCATCGGCAAGGTGTCGAAGAAAATCCCTTTTGGTGCTAAGATGAGATAGAGCAAACGTCGGTGGTCCCCGCTATCTTGAGACAAATTCTAACCGGCACACACTGGGATATATTAACAATTTACGGGAACTAAATTCAATTTTCGAAATCCGCGGGAAGTCAACAAAAAGACGTACTTCTGATCGTCAAATACCTCGTTTGTCAGAAACAGCGACCCATTCTTTGTTTATCTCGCGCAACGCCAGTCAGTCGGGTGTTGAATGTATGTTACGCGCTGAGGTCGTGTCAGACAGACGCGCTGCACTGTCGCACAACCCGCAAGTTCGCATCAAACTGCGGACTCTTTTGGTATCTTCGAGGCTTTCTCAAGGTAATGAGCATATTAACTTGTTATTTGAATAGCTTTTAGTGAAATCCTTGTATTTTAAAGAGTGCGTTGTTTATTACGTGTTGAGAATGTTTTGTTGTTTCATTTATCAAAGCTTTTAACTAGTTATTCAACCGTATTCAGCGTTGAATTTGGTTTGAATTTAAAGCTTATACATTATATTTTAGGAACCCAAAATTTTGCCCCATTTGACGCTAGAATGTATTTTTGCAGAATGGCACCCGTGTTCTCAAGGCACGCCATATTTGGTGTTTGGATACAACATCCGCCCGCTGAACGATTAGATGCTATAACAGCGTTTGTAACGCAAGAGTGGATGACAAAAGTTATCTGAAGACGTAATGTTGACGTTGCGGGCAAAAGTTAGTAAAATATCGTTCGAACTTCGAGAAAAATGGGATAAAGCAAAGCGATACCGACCTCGGTTTTACAGAGCTGTGCTTCTTGGCTGGACGGTCAAGTTGATTTCTCAATTGTATTGAGTGTACCCGGTCTTTTAATAAGCAAGGAAAATAATGTTACACCCGGTAGACCTACGAAAGCTTTCGAAGATTGCAATCCAAAGTGCAAACCCGCAAAGTGAAACCTTTGATCGAATCGACCAGTCCCGAAGAACTGTCCAAAGCTACGGAGGTCGTTCTTCGCAAGGCCGGAAAACGCGACTCGGCATCTATTGTTAAGGAGTTATGTTTTGCTTCTCCAACTCAGGGTACTAATGTGAAGAAGGCTCGAAAGGCTTCGTTGAAAAAAACAGCCAAGTTAACTCCTGATCAGGCTTTAAGTTTACTAGTAGATGCCAAACTGTCAAAAATCAGTACAATATAATACGTAGTCAAGCACAAGCAGCAAATTGTAAAATATATCCATCGTATGATCAAGTCAAACAGGCTAAAGCCACGTGTTATCCGAACAATGTAAGTGTCACCGAGACATGCGCTCAAATTCCATTGCAAGACCTGATTGATCACACAGTCAAGCGGTTATGTATCGTCCAAGAAGATGTCCTAAAAATTGTGATGAGCGTAACTTAGACATTATATGTAAGTGGGGCTGTGATGGTTCTGGGCAAAACAGGTATCACCAAAACTTGTCTGATGGGCAGTCAAGTGACGAAAATTTGTTCAGTGTATCGATGGTGCCTATTCAAATTTACGCCAGAAACAATGACAAGGTAGTAGTGGTATGGCAGAACCCTGCCCCTTCTTCGACTCGTTATTGTCGTCCAATCAAATTTATGTTTGCTAAAGAGACTGTTGATGTTATCACAAGTACAGTAAGAGAAGTCGAAGAAGAGATTGAAAACCTTACTCCCACAAGAGTAGTTCTCGAAGATGAGGAGTATATTGTAAAGGCTAAAATGATTTTAGTATGATAGACGGAAAAGTCTGCAATGCTGTCGCCTCATGTGCATCCACTCAAAGATGTTACTTGTGTGGAGCTAAGCCTAGTGATATGAATGATATCAAGCTCTCGCTCAAAAGGAAGTGGACCAAAATTTTCTTAACTTTGGCCTTTCGCCACTTCATGCACGGATACGATTTCTTGAATGCGTACTTCACATTTCATACAGATTAGACATTAAGACCTGGCAGGTTCGGGGTAAAGAAAATCAAGACAAAATGGCAGAAAAAAGAAAATTGTGCAAGAAAAATTTCGAAGTGAACTCGGGCTTTTGGTGGATGTTCCGAAACAGCAGGCAGGGAACACAAATGATGGCAACATTGCACGCAAACTTTTCAGAAATGCTGATAAATTTTCACAAATAACGGGTGTTAACAGAGATCTAATTTATCGATTTTGCGTAATTTTAGAATGCCTGAATTGTGGTTTTCCGGTAGATACAGTCAAGTTTGGAGTGTACTGTCGTACAACCTTAGAGCTGTATTTGCAAAATTATCATTGGTACTCAATGCCTGTAAGCGTACACAAAATTCTGTTTCACGGCCAAGACATAATAGAAGCAAGTATTTTACCGATAGGCCAGCTCTCAGAGGAAGCATTAGAAGCGAGGAACAAAGATTGTAGGAAGTATCGAGAACTTTTCACTCGAAAAGATTCAAGAGTACATACCAATACTGACCTACTTCATCGATTGCTAATAACCTCAGACCCAGTAATAGCCAATATGCGCTCCCGTGCTCAGACAAAGCATTCTGTAATAATGCCAGATGTTTTGAACTTGTTAAAAGAGCCGTCCCTAGTTGTTCCGTCAGAGGATTCGGACTTGAGCGGCGAGTCCACTGACGACGCTGAGCTGTAATGTAACGACTCTGCAGATTTCATGTATATAGTGTAAATAAATCATATATTCGACAAGGAATCGTCTGTTTAAAACCTTTAAACTAATTATCACTTAAATAAATACCGATAAAAATGACAACTAAATTGAGTTCCCCTAGATTCACAAAATATCCCACTGTGCGGCACCTCCAAACAGCATTGGTTTTATTTCTAAATATCCAGTCCTCGAGCACTTACAATGGTCGCGAGTTAACCCTTCCAATTACAATAGCATGAACATAACGGTTTCAGAAGACATCACACCAATCATGGACGTAAACAAATCCCAATATACACAAAGAAGAGTAATTCCTGAGAATATGACCGGACAAAGAAACTGTAATAATTAGGGAAACCAAATATCGCGAATTATTGCCACGTGGTAAAATATAGGTCAGTATGCTCACCTGCAAACGGTTATTCTAAACAACCTCCAGCTTCCATTCTGGTTACATATCTACAGTACTTTACATTCTTCAACAGGCAGATGGTTATAACAAATTCAGATTAATCCATTGCACTGACTTATGTTTAGAATTTTATTTCGCAGTTCCTTTTACAAAAAACAAACTGTCCTTGTTGCCACTCAAACACAAACAGAAAAAATGTCAACAAGCGCAATTAGATTTAAAGTTGACTTTGTCTTATTAAACTTGCAGTGAAAGTAGACAGGGTCGTAATAAGGAAAGTAACACGTATACAGGAAAATTTTAACGTTAGAAAAGTAATTGCGAATAAACGTGAACTTTTATCGTAATAAAGTGAAGCCCCAACTATTTCATCGTTGTAGATTAAGGTAATTCTATGTTGTTTAGGTAAGTAGAAAAGCACTGCTCTTTGCACAAGATGAATGTTACACATTTTGATTTGGATTAATTGACCTTGGTTTTCCATAATTTTTTCCAGATAGTCAAGGTGAATTTGGACATTTATATTTTTATGACTCGCCATAATAATAGTGTTGTCGCCAAAAGTACCAATACTTGTAATGGGTGGATGCGAAGAAAATGTCCTAAAACATTTTCTTAGGGTGCTTCTGAAAGGATTGGGTATAACTAGAATGCGCGGTTGTTTAAGTAGGAGTTTTATAAAATTGAAGTGGTACTACATAGCGTCGACGAACAATAACAGCAGCATTTGCCGTTAGTGCTGCAGGTACTTATTGTCCATCTATGTTAATATATTTCCAGAAACAAATGTCTCCTGCCCTACAAAGAAATGGATTAATTGGACCTGTATACGCTTGCTCAAAAAACGACTTTATTCGTTGAATGGCTGAAACATTTTGAAAAATGCGCCAATCCCACGAAAATTGATTCCATTCTTCTAATTTTAGACAATCACTCCAGCTATATATCATTAGAAGCTTATGAATTCTGTAAAAGCAAATTTATTCACATGGTGTCTCTGCCACCTCATACTTCAGACCACCTTCAGCCCCTCGATCTTACAATTTTTATTCTTTGAAAAACCCACTCTATAAGAGTATGATCTCCAGCTTACCAATACGGCTCACAAAAAAATTTTAGAATACGAGTTGGGTAAACTTCTAAATAGAGCATTTTTAAAAGTAGCTACTATGGAGAAACCTATTTCTAGTTTCAGAACCACTGTAATATATCCGTTGAACCCGGATAAATTCACCGAAGATGATTTTGCAGCTTTTAGTGCTTGAAGCCGTTTTAGACGAAGTGAGTTAGCATCTCAACATAAACCGTCTACACTCTCAACACCCGATGTTTTCCTTCTACATCACTAGAATCTCCAGTAAATCGTAATGAACCTGATTCATTGCAGCAAGATTCTTCCACATCGTCCAACTTGTTTTTCAGCTTTGCTCCGATTCCAAAATCGAGATCAAAGCCGGAAGTCGCTAAGAGAAAGTCTTGTGATAGACAGAGCTCCAAAATACTAACATCGACATCTATGAAGGAACAATTAGAGATAGCTCAGGAGAGAAGACAAATAGCAGCAGCCAAGAAAGTTAAGAATGTTAAAAAAAATTGAAGTCTCTTAGATCACAAGAAGAAAGACAACAGTACCAAAGAAAAGAAGTCAGTAAGAATAAGAAAGAGAGAGTTGTCGGAAACGAATAGTAAATCTGATTTAAGCGATGTTGTTTGCGATGACGACCAGCAAGACGACTTCGACATTTTTGACAACGCTGTACCAATGGACGTTTAAAGTATTCGTCATAACAATCATCGAGTTAGAAAGAAATAGAAACACTCAAGCACGTAAGTTTTCTTGCACCAACCTCAAACCATAAATGACAACAGTTTATAGGTATTCCAGAAGTAATCAACATTTTTAAAGAATTGTTATCGTAATATTATGATTTTATCTTTTTTATCTATTTATATTCTCAAGTAAGCAAATAATGTTTAGGAATTAGCGAAATAAAAAAATTAAATATGTTTCATTTATGACATTTTATATTCTTTGTGGAATTAAATTACAAAATCTTTTGTTGTTAATTTAAGCCAAACACGTACGTTTCTTGTACCAACCTCAAACTATAAATGAGAACGGATTAAAGGTGTTCCAGAAAGTAAACATTTTTAGGGTATTATTCTGATAATAGTTATTATGGGCATAATGCATTAATGTTTCATTAAAATTTTTGAACAAACGAAGTAAGAATGAAACGATTTTACACGTTTTTAATGTAGTTATTTCTTAACAAAACTAATAGTGTATAGGAATTATAGAAAGAAAAAGAAAATTACGTACCACAAACTATTTTAGATAACACAGCAAAAGACCTATTTAAAAACTAAATACAAATACATTAATAACAAGTTCCCAACATTATTTTCAAAATATATGAAGGTACATACATTGGTTTTTGTCTACGTTGTATAGACTCTTGTAGACCCATAAATTATTCTTGGTTGGAATGGTAGTAATTACTGAATCCTGGTGTTAAGTGTGTTGTAAGGTGTTGAAGTTGGACTATTTATGAAGGTTTGGTTCTGGTAAGGACTTAGAATTTACAGCATTAGAGTACTTGATGGAGGTTTAATTGGTTTATTTTGTGTATATGGCTGGCTCAGCATTTAGTAATAGCCAGGTCCATTGTCTGCTGGTAACATTATGGTATTAGGAAAAGAAATTGTCTTTTATTAAAATTGACAAAATTAAGTTAAATGTCCAATTACCACTTTTAGGCTAAGGCGGTTTTAGATTAGTTTTCAACGGTCACTTAAATCCACTATGCGTTATCGTTAATGTTTACACTACAGAATTCAAACGAGCACAAACGCTTAGTTGACAAATAATAATCGAATAATCAACTTTTGTAAACTAAAAACAATTAAAATCATAAAATCAATTAGAAACTGCATTATCAGGAACGAATTTATTTTGATTTCAAAATTCAAAATCTTAGAATCAATCAATATTAAAAAATAAGAGAACAAGAAGAATAGAAACTAAAAGACGAATGGAATAAGTTATAAAACCAATACAATTAACATATTAATGAAGAAACGAAAATAAAACATTATACATTGTGTCCAGTTAAATAGGAACTATAAAGAAAACTTTTTATTCCTGGTTTTTAAAAAAAGTTATTCTTAATGTAAGTTTTGAATATTTAAAACTTAAAATGCAACCATCAAATACTAAGTAATGAATAAGTACCATTATTTTTTTTCAATACAGTATAATGTTATAAAGAAATGTTTGTTTGAATTAAAAGCTATATCCAAATATTAAAATACAATTATTTAGCATAAATATTCAGGTTTGGTGATTATTTACTAATCATTCTGTATTAATTATTCTGACTACATACATTTAACGTATTCTTGGATGCACTGACATAAAATATTTGACACTAAATGTCAGAGTGATACCGACAGTAATAAAAATTGAATTAAAATTTAATTATGTTTGTTCTGTATAAATATGTGATGTTTTCCATTTTCTATAATAAATAATTATTATGCACGTATTTAAATTGCAAGATTGTTTAAATTGACTTGTAGTGCTGATGAACTAAGGGAGCTTGTTCTCGGATCGGTCTATCTTCACTACGAAAATACTTGCCCCAGCGTGAAAATGGAGGAGAGCTGCAGGAAACAAGGAACGCAGCTCATCATCGCATGTGACTCCAATGCTCACCGCACTATCTGGGGAGCTCAGACACCAATTTAAATGGTGAGTCATTAGCACAATTTTTATGGCAACTAGATTAGACATATTAAATATTGGTAATAAACCAACCTTTATAACTAGTAATAGAAAGAAAGTATTAGATATAACGATATGTACTAGATACACTAGTGATCTCGTTAGGAAATGGCATGTGTCTGATGAAGAGAGCTGCTCTGATCATAAACACATCCGATTTGAAATCTTGGGGTTACACTATGAAACTGAGACTTATCGGAATCCTAGACGCACGGACAGGAAAATTTATAAAGACAGATTAGACCAGAACTTAACCGGCACACTAGGTACGGTAAGTAAAAATATTGAGCTGGAAATAATGGCAGAGCAAATTGCAGATGCTATGTTAGCAGCTTACAATGAGAGATGTCCTCTGACTGTGATGCACACTACCAGGAAAGTTTTGTAGCGGAACAGCGCCTTAGAGGGTCAGAGAAAATAGGTTAGAAAACGTTTTAATAAGGCAAAAACGTCAGGGATGTGGGAAGCCTATAGGGCCTCTTTAACTGAGTACAACAAAGTACTCAGGAGGGCTTGGAGATCCTTGTGAAAAAGGCATTGTGAGGACATTGAAACGGTCCGAGACAATGTCAGGCTCTATACGATCTTATCAAAAAACCCTCAAGGTGCACTTTAAACTAAGACGGCGAATTCACAACAACCGAGAAGGAGATTTTAAGTAAACTTCTTCGGACTCACTTTCCAGGAGGAAAATCCCACAATGGTAAACTACTAGACTGGGCCAGACAGGGGCAGGACGAAACTGGCAACAGAGCGTCAAAATAAAACTGGCAAACGGTCAAGAAAGTGGTAACTTTTGAAAAGATCAAATGGGCGATAAACTCTTTTCAGCCCTATAAGTCATCGTGTTCGGGTCATGTTACAGAAGGGAACTGACCTTTTGTGGCGTAGGCTATACAAGGCAATTAGGGCTAGCTTAGCCCTACTCTACTTGCCGAGGGCGTAATGGCTCACTAGGGTGGTTTTTATTCCAAGGATTGGCAGAGCAGATTACTCCCAAGCAAAGGCGTATAGACCCATTATTCTAATGTCATTCGTACTTAAGACAATGGAGAAGATTATGGATAGGCATATTAATAAAGGAATTCTGGTGACCAGTCCTCTATCCTGAGACCAGCACGCATATCTTCTAGGAAGATCTACAGAAACAGCTCTTAGTACCCTAACTAGTAGGGCGGAGAATGCTCTGAAAAATAAACAGATTATGTTAACGGCCTTCTTGGATATAGGAGGCGCTTTTGTTTGGTTTGGAAGAAATTAGCTGTAGGTGGATTGACTGTATGTTAAAACAAACGTTGGTATTTACAACGCTTTTTGAGAATACGTTAACAACCAGGGTGGCAGGAGGTTGTCCTCAGAAAGAAGTACTTTACCCTCTGTTGTGAAACCTAGTCATAGATGGATTGCTAACTAAGCTTAAAACAGAAGGCTATCTTTCTCTGCGGTATGCAGACGACCTTGTCATTCTAGTGGAAGGCAAGTTTTTAGTCACGATCAGAGAACGAACGTGGTAAACAGATGTTGTTCGAGAGAAGGGCTAAAAGTATCTCTCAAAAGACCACCATAGTGTCGTTTACACCAAAAAGAAATTAGAGGGATTAAGACCTCTTTTCTTGAATGGATGTAAACTAGCTATATCTGGGAAGGTAAAATACCTGGGGGTAATCTTTGACTCCAAGTTTACCTGGAACTAACATATAGCAAAAGTCAAACGAAAATCGGAGATTACCATAGCGGTAATCAGACGTATGTATGACAGACAATGAGGGCTTAGACTAGAGATGCTACACTGTTTGTAGTCAAGGGTGATCAGGCCCGCCATCACCTACGCGGCCAGCGTATGGTGGCTAAAGGTCATACAGAAGACCACAATCTAAGCAAGGTTTAAAGACTTGCCTGTTTAAGCATAACAAGGGCTCTAAAAACTACGCCCACTGCAGCACTTAAAGCAAAGCTAGGCCTTACCCCTTTGCACTTAAGGGAATCAAGGCTGGCGGCATACAGACTTCAGTTATCTTCAGCCAATATCAAAGCCGACTCCCCTCATAATATAAGATGTTTAACAGACATTGGAAGATTCCTATTTCAAATGGGGTCTGACCATATGGTGAACAATAGCATTAACACCGCACTCTTTCAAGTGGTAATTCTACATTGGAATGACTGGATAGACTACAAAGGAAAATTTCAAAAAACGGTATAATCTGGTATACAAATGGTTCTAAATGAGAGACAGGGGGCCGGATTAGGAATATATAATGAAAAAGAGGATCTAGGTTATGCTCACCCTTTGGGCTGCCTAGCAACTGTTTTTTCAGGCAGAAGTTCTTGCCATCATCAAATGTGCAAAAACTAATATAGAAAAGAACTACCACCGTAGGCGTATCTATATTATGTTTGACAGTCAAGCAATACTGAGAGCTCTTTTAAGCCTAAAGACCCCATCTAGACTAGTTTTGAATGTTTAAACACATTCAACACCCTGGCAGGCCAAAACAAGGTAACTCTTGTCTAGACGCCTGGCCATTCGGACATTGTAGAGAACATCAAAGCTGACAAACTAGCCAAACAGGAAACCACAACGCTCCACGTTAGGCCAGAACCAGCCTTGAGCATATCAAAAAAGTCGAGTGGTCTAGCAGTCAGCGAATAGACTCTCAAGAAACATAAAGCATACTGGACATCAAGACCAGGCCTGATACATAGTAAGTGTATGATTATAGAACCTTACATGAAACAAACGGCTAAACTACCAATGTTAAGCCGGGCACAGTTAAAGATCACGGCAGAGCTCCTAACGGGTCACATGGTCGTCAAAGAATACCTGCGGAAAATGGGAACTCCCAAAACAGTACTGCACTTATTGTGCGTTTGCAAGGCGCTGGACAATAGAAGACAGCTTATTTTTGGACGCAACAAATGCTACCAAAAGAGTTAAATACGTATTCACCCAACGACCTGCAGGGTATTGAATTTGGATACGTTGATTAACAACCAAAGGAAGCACAATAAGCCTTTTAGGCTGCGGTGTATCCGGAAGTATAGTAATAGACGGCCCAAGGGAGAAAAAATGGAAAGATTATATTTCTAACAGATAAGAGGGATAAATTAAAATTGAAAATTATAACTGCCAATATTTTTAATATAACGTAAATTATCACCAAACTGAAATTTTTGTGCTAAATTGCTGTAATTAGGTATAACTTTTAATTCAAAACAACTTTTCATTATAACATTCTCTTGTATTGTAAAAAATAACAGTACTTTACTCTCTAGAAAAATTCATATTTTTTGACAAACCCGGTATACTACTTAAAAAAATTGATATATGATGGTTGCATTTTAAGTCCTGGACTATGCAAATCTTTGTATCATTTAAAGAAACAGATAAAAAAAGTTTTCCTTAAGGTTCCGACTTGCGTAGACACACAATAACCAACAATGAGTACCTACTTTATAATTAACAGAAATCTGAATGTTTCGCTAGCTATCTGATTTATTAAAACCCAAAAGTCTTTTAAGTTAATGTTAAGTACATTGACCCTATTATTAATTACTTTATCCACAATCAACATATTATATAGCTATTATTATGCCGTTATGAAACGTATTATAACACCTATAAAAAAACACTAGTGTTTTATATTCCATAAAACATTAGTGTTTTGTAATATATAAAATTCAAGACAAATTTGCAGAAAATTTAGTAATTATTTATTAACATTAATATTAACATTCACGTTAACATCAAAAAGTAAACTTATTTGCAATATCAGGATTTAGATTTACACAAACCACGTTTGAGGAAGACTGCATCGCGGAGATCTCTTGCATTGTGCTGGATTTTCCTTGAATTTTTCTAGCAATATCGATTTTATTTGACTCGCTTTCTTCTATATACCCCTCAACAACACTAGATGACCTCCACGCTCCGTGCCTCTTAAGATCCACACACCGTGACTTTTAAGAGTGAGAATATCACTACCAGCATTAGCCAACAGAGTCGCCGAAGAACGGCGCATAATATGGCCGTGTAGGATTTAGCGTCTAGAAGTTTTAAGAAAGAAGCAATCTCTCAAGCACTTTGCCTTCTTTGCCTTGTAGTTTTTTGATTGGCTCTTGAGATAAGCAATTAATTTGGTGTATTTTGATATTTCAATATTTCTATGCACATTCAAAGTTGCTCTTAACATTGAATATTTCGTCCACATCGACGAGGAGGCAAACTTGCTTCTTACATTTAAAAATAAGCCAACAGGACGTCCTCGTTTATGATGTTTGCATCTCTTTTCTCTCTCCATTCATTAAAGGTAGCAAATTCTTGTATGTATATATCTTTAGATTTGGCAGGCAACAGTTGCAGGGTTACTTCTTCAGCTTCTGCTTTAATTTCTACCGGCAAAGAATCACTTTCTGACATTTTTCAAAACGACGCACACAAACGATTTCTAATTTTTTCACAAATATTGTTTTATTAATAAACAAGGATCTTAGCAACTAATAATGCAAAGCCGCCCAAAATTTCACTAAATTATCTAATATTTGCTATTACATTAAAATTTTAGAACTGTCAGATTACTTATTTTCAACTAAATTGGTTTGATTGTGGATAAAATCTTGTATTGCATTCGTGTTTTAGTGGCATATTATCCCCTTAAGAAAATTAAACACTCGAACTTCGTTCTCGCGATTAAAAATTCTTGCGTGGATAATCTGCCTACTAAAACTACATATACAATAAATAGCTATAAAGTGATCCTTTTTCGAAGTTTATTAATTTATTTAACTTTTGCTACTGTATTGAATGTGATATTCAAAAATGTACCACATTGATTTATAAAAAATAAATTACAAAATACGTATAAAGTTATTGAAATTTATCCCAACTAAAGCTACCAGTTATTCAAATGAGAATTGATTGGAAATTAGGAAGATACAATTAATTATAAACGTCAGATTCTAAACCCAAAAGATTATTCGTCTCTTTCATGACTAAGTTGAATGTGTAACTACTCATTTTATACACACAAACATTAGTGAGTTATTTATGATCTTTAAACATCCTCTATAATCAACCTGTGACACTACATGAAAATAATTTATAAGAAAATAATTAACATATAATTCTTTATTGAAAAATTTAGTTTAATATGAGCATTCAGGATTATAGAATTCTATTAAGCCTATCGTAGCCGGGATACCTAAATTAAAATCTGTACATTCATATAAAAAAAACTAATGGGAGTATAAGGAGAAAAATGATAAAACTACTTAATTTACATAATTTTCTGGGTTACGATAACCTTAAAGGAACTATAGATTTTACTCTAAAAATTTGTCATAACCTTTTTAATTATTTAGGCAAATGTTTTAAAAAACGAGTGAAATTTTCATATCGCTCCATAAATTTGACAAAAATAATTGCAATGTTGTAAATAAAAGAGAAAGCACATACGGCTACTACATAAGGCAGTTTGAATAACGCGATCTAACGATATAAACCATAAACTTGCTCAGTCAGATAAATCTTGAATAAACTGTCATTAAACATGCATGAGTTTTTTCTTAAATAAAAATGCTATTGGTTCTTCAAGGTTTCGGTATGCAAATCCATTTTTAACCAAAACAATTTTGTGCTGATAACAACACGCCTACCAATTTATTATTTACAAAGTAACATTTACCCCAGTATTAAAATACTTGTACGTTGTCCTAAAAGGTTTATTTTCATTCATTTAATTTAAATGAAGGATTTTACCAGATTTGTATTCTGAATGCTGGCGCAAAGTAAAAATAAGATAAATATAGAAGCACTCGCATTAATATAAAAAGTCAACGATTCTTTTGATACTTCCCAAAATTAATTTAATCATTTATTTTCTTGAAAATTACAAACGCTTTGGTGTTAAAATGCAATTTTAACAGTCCAAACAATTTCTTTATAAATCGGTTTATTTTTTATTTTCTGTAATTTTTCAAGACAGTTTTCAAAATTATTGCACACTTTTTAATGTGTAGGTAGTTAATATAGCTTTCTTGAAGTAGGGCAATTGATGTACTATTTATATACGCCCAGTTAAAGGTGACAGATAAATAGCCAAAGTTTTCAAACACACGGAGATGTGTGAAAGTAATTAAAAGTTTTATTAAAATTTCTGTAGGTGTTATAAAATGTGTTAAATATTCGTTGATTTTATGTGACATTTATTACGTACGTATATTAATTTTGCAAATATTTGTATGGCAAACAGAAATTTCAAATTTTTAGAAACCATTTATATTTTGTAGTTTAGTGCAAATTAAACGATCATTATTCCTAAACATATACTGTTATCTATTAACACAAGTGTTTACTTAAATTATTTCATTCGTAAAAAATAAAATTTAGAATTGTGTCTAATAACAATGATAAATAATCATACATTTTTATTAAAATAGAAGTGCAACATAAATTTTACTGTCATGGTTTAAAATTCGTCTCCTGTTGAACGGCATTTAACAAAATGTCAAACAAAACGTCAAACTAATTTTAATATTTAAAAGTAATATTGAGCTTCGTGGCGAACTAGAAAAGTGTAGTTTTCTATTAATTTTTCTGAAAATTATTTTTATTTTAGCCTAAATGAACTCAGTTTACACAAGAACCCATTGCAATGAATAGCGCATATATTGGATAGATTAATAAATATGTAGTTACAAAAAATAATACAGTTTTATTTTAATCAAACTGTTTTATTTGAAAATATTTCCGCAACCTCTTGCTATCGTAGCACGTCTAAATAGTTACGTAGTTAATATAATGTGAAACTAAGTAATATTTTTAAAACATATTTCATAGGACAAGTTAGTATTACCAACACTTCAATTTATTTATTTGTATAATACATTTTTAATATTATATTGTGATATAAGTGTGCCTCAGAAGATCAGTATAAAACTGTATAGTGTGGTGACGAAACCGTGTGCAAGTGTGGATTGGTTTGTCTTGGCAAATCATTTGCTTCAAGTGTTAGAAAAACCACTAAAACCTAAACATGCCAACCCTTATTCACATTAATATTCATATGTAATAATATTAATTAAGTGTGTAAACATTATAGAAGGTAAATAAGAACCTAAAGTATAACAGCACAGCTATAATAAATAATAATCCCTAAAAAACTGCATCGATTCACCACGTATATGTTTTCTGCATTTATTTACATCTATCAAATTATTTAAATTTGTCTAGTTGCGCAAGCGCAAGGGACTTTGTCAAAAGGAGTCTCTGTTGTGAACTCCAAAAGACGCCATATTACTGAACCTCACGGAGAACGTGATTGCACCGTTGGTGTATTGATCTTCATTAAAAAACTTAAAATTTATTTTGGTACGCTTATTTTGTTAATATTTTTCTTATGTATTTTTATCATTTTCTTTACCTTCGGTTTTTTATCTTCGTCTTTTCTTACCTTCTGTGAATTAACTACATTTCGTATCGTCTATTGTGACAGAAACATAATTGTTGTTGCTTTTTCTTATATCACTCATGCAAGATATTAAGGATATAACAGACAATTTTTATTAGGAACCAATTATCGATTTATTTATCTACCGGTGAAATCCAAGACGGCACAATCAGGGAAGTCAACGCACGGATCAAACTATGCCTCCTTCTATAATTCTAATACAACATTCCTTTTTTTCTACGTTTAAATGTTATTACTGTAAGTACTTTATTTACTTAAATTGTTTTAAAGTTTTCTTTAAATAACGTAAATGCGCTTAACCTTTTATTTAACTATAAAAGAATTCAATTAAAACTTAACGTGTACCTACTTGCAAAGGAAATGGATCTAATTATTATTTAAAATTTATGCCTAAAATATTTACTTCTACAATTCACGTATTTACCCTCATGAAAACTATTACTATTCATTTATAATTGAACCCTTTAACTTTTTATTGTGTAATAAATTTTGTTCTCTAATTATGTGTGTTTCAAAATTATCTACTTACTGTTGGCTATTTTTACATTTTGGCAACGAAATTAAAATGTAATGGCATCCCTTAACAACATCTATTTGATATGAGACTCGACCAATTATTAGGTGGTAAGAATTTGTCCGATTGTTTCACAACTCATTTCGGTAAGTCTAGTTATTGAAAAATTTGGAGACCCTTTTCTCAGAAGTGTGCAAAGAGACTGTTGCAATTTACTGGCCATAACTATATAAGGACCGAATAATACACAAAAGTTTGTTTATGTAATAAAGTAAAAAATTTTAAGAAATGTATCGATTTAGAAAAAGTTTTTAAAAGAAATTGATAATTGCATCAAAAATTCAATACCAAACAATACACAATGGTGTAAGGAGTCTTACATAGTTTTTAAAATTCTGCAAAAAAATAACTATAAGCTAGAGAGTTCGACACCTGTTGAGGAATTAACCTATTAAGTACCATATACTTTTTGTATGTAAAATTGAATGTAAAATAAGTCTGCCTAATTAAACATGATATACAATGCGACACAAAAAGGTTATGGTTAATTAAATTCAGGAACAACATTGTATGTGACCCCTCTAACATTAAACAAAAAACTAAGTTAATATCTGAGTTTTCGTCATCAATATACCAAATGTCTCAAATTTTGTCTAATTGCCATGTTACTTAACAAAAATATAAACAAAAACCAAATAAAATAATTTTTTGGACGCCATGTATCTCAGAAACTAAGCTGTTGCGGACCCATGTTCATAAAAACTTTTTACCTTAAAATTAGTCAAAGATTCACTCTTTACATTTGTACAAGTACGTAATTAACACCTTGTGTATTCCTAACTAAATTCTAAAAATAAAGAATACTTTCAAACAACATTATAATAATTATTAAAAATGAAAAATATTAATAAATATTATATTTACAAACAGGAAATGTATCATTCTTATGCGATTACTCTTCAAGTGGTCAAAGGAATGGAACAATAAACTGCAACGTCTATACAGGGTGTCAGGAAATTATAAGCAAAAACTCAAGGGGTGATTCTACTTAAAAAAATTAATGCCGCAAGTTCCTATAACATTTTTCTGAAAAATCCAAAATAACGGAGCCTCAAAGCTTGATTTAAAAATCAAACTTTTTAATAAAATAAAATAAAATAAAACAATTCAATAAGAAATTTACAACTTATTATCTGTCAAAATTAATTGTTTACAAAGCAACTCCCGCAGTTGTTTCCAAAGCATGCTTTGTTAATGTTAAAAAATGAGCTGAAGTGAGTTGGTATTCAATCAGTACAAGCAACTTTTAAAAAGCGTTTTCTCGAAAACAGCTCATTTTATCATGATGTAAGAAAAGGGCGTTTTTTGAAGATTTTTTGATGCTCTTTAATTGTGTGTCTCAAAATTTAGAAAATAAATCAAACAAAAAGGTTGGATCATTATCCAAAGGTCAAGGGCAGTTTAAGCCCTTTAGCTTTGGGGAATTTACGTCAAATTAGGAACAAAAATACAAACAAACATTACTGGTAAGTGTGCCCAAATTTGAAGAAAATCAGTACACGAGAAAAAATTTGATTAGAAAAGCTTGATTTTTTAAATCAAGCTTTGAGGCCGTGTAACTCCGTTATTTTGGATTTTTCAGAAAAATGTTATACAAATTTGTAGCATTAATTTTTCAAGTAGAATCACCCCTCGAGTTTTTTGCTCGGACACCTATATAACAAACTGAAAACACCAAAACACTGCACCAAAAAGACACGTGTCCGAGTAAAGGTTTTTTGGTGCAGTTTTTTAGTGTTTTCAGTGTGTTCTTTAAGTGGTGTTCTTATAACCAAATCGAGAACATCAGCAATTTAGCGTTCATTAATAATTCTTAAATGTGTGATCAAATTATGAACATTTTTCGATTGTAGCTGTTTTTCTTCTTTTTCAGAAAAACAAAATCTAGTTAATATCATAACAAAAACATCTGCAGGTGTTTGCCATTAGTGTAAACTTCTGCCAGGAGTAACATATTCTAAACATAAAAAATTGAAACACAATATGTTTAATATTTTTCACGTAACGTATTAATAAAAATTCGCCTTTATTTAATTAATATAATAAAATTTATATCTCTTTAGGAGGGACAAGAAATAACCAAAACTATGTAGTAATTTTTGGCTACGTTTCGTGTCCTAAATTGTGGACAAGAAGTGTCCTTTTATCCTGATTACCCTGTATAAAGAAATTATTCTTAAAAGATTTTGAAAGTATTTTTCTATAGTTTTGCCAATCCGCATTAAATTAGATCAAGACGTAAGAAAAGAAACATGAGATATGAGACACTCTGTATATGCAGGATGTTTCTAAACGCTTGTGGCAAACTTTAACATTAGAAGAAAAGTGCAAAATTATAAATTTTGATATAGGGAACCGATGCCTAAAATGAACCCCTGACAGTTACACGTCTTAATAAATGTGATTCATTTACCTCCACTCATCACAACCCCCTCTCTGTTTCTACAGTTTTCGGAGAGGGTTTTGGTACATCTTATTTTCTATTCAGTCAGTCAGCAGCAAAAAAAAATATTTTTTTCTTCAAACGTTAATTAAGTATGCCATTACATGGCTGAACTGATATTGATTGAGTATCACTTAAAAAATACCTTTTTGGCCTCCTAAACTGTAAAGCCCATTTTTCAGTTGTTCATACTTGTCTTGAAACTTGATTTTTACACACAGTACGGCTACTATGCGGTAAAGTAGTGGCTGATCTATCTGCTATTTGGGAAGGTTTTAGAAATAAAATAAGTATAAAATCCGATAAATTGATTTTAAAATTTACTCCACATCATACTTCAATTCAATTTATATAGTTGTGGCGTTGTACTGATAAAATATTGTTATGTAAATTACAAATTTAGAAGAAATTACATTTTACCTAAAATTAATAGAATATTTTATTTCCAACATAAGCATCATCATTTTGTTTGGTGTCTATAATTTGTTTTTTTTTTCAAGTAGATTAAAAGTGGTTTAATTCCAGAATGGAATTTTGCCTGAAAATATAGTGGATTATTTTTTTTTTATGGTAAAGCAGATTTTAGTATGTTATTAAAGTGACAACCAAAATAATTAAAAAACTTGTAACACTGTTAAGCAGTGATAAACCTAAATCTAAGTTTACACCATATGGTCGTAACCAGTAGGAAATAACAGCTGAACAGAGAAAAAATGTAGGCCCATATTAAAAATAGTAGATTATTTTACTAGGACTTTTTAACTTTAAGTGAATTATATTATTTTTTCTTCAAGCGTTTATCACTGGTTTTCATGAATTATTTTTAAATTTTCGAAATTTTCGAGTGTTATAGTGACGTTTTATTCTCGGCGAATCGAGTTGGTACTTTACTGTTACATTGATAATGTGACATAACCGATGTACCAACCTCTAAATAGTTGTGAGAACAAAAGAACTGTTGCTTTTAATGTTTAGACGGTAAAAAGCGTTTTTAGCGTCTGCCAGTAGTTCAATAATATGCCGTTTTATTGTCGCTTGAAGACAAAAAATATTGATGGTGCCTCTAGCGAAACGTCGGATACAAGTTTATGGATACACTATTTTACTAAAATTTATTTTTTTATCTTTGCCAATAAAGCAATCTCCGTTACCAAGATCCCCATGTTAGTAACACTTAATAACATCAGGACTGTATTTTGAAATTTTAAAAATCTTTTAAAATGAAAATTTTAGATTTTGTGTCAGAGGGCAGTTGGTGGCGGCCACCTATTTTGGGGTCATTTGGCAACGGCCATTTATCTGGTGACCAGTAGTCTCATATAGACGAAAGGTCTTCAAATATTAGATAATTAGCAATATGTCTGAAGCACGCAAACAAGAAAATTAACAATCTTGCATATTGTGTTAAGTATCAATAAGACACAGTACGTGATTGTAATGCGATAGTCAAGAAAAAGTGGAAACAAATTTTTTTCTGAAGAAATTAAATTAGTTTAATTAACTGTATTCATGCAGTTATCTAAAATATTATTAAATGTATCATTTGTTGAATGTGCCCAGTAGATCAAAAAGTAATATTCAGTTAATATAATATAATAATAATTTCATTATGCGAATTCCATGTATGACAATTCAAAAATTCTAAAGCTAACAACAAGCTAACACGGAATTAATTACTCAAAACAATTTAAAAAAAATAAAATAAGTACCCCCTGTACCCCTGTACAATTATTTTGAATGAGATGAAAAGATAGGTAACTTAAATTCACATTAAAAACACAGGTTATCGGTGCTGTTTATACAGAAGAAAAGTTAACAAAAATTCAAAGAATAGTATCTGCAAGAATATTAATTTTACAAAACTAGTTATGAAATGAAAGTTGCTGTAAATAACCATAACTTTTATTTGAACTATTGAATTATGTACTTATACGGGAGAAAGCACGTCTTGCAGTTTGTTTTAGGCAAAAAACTTATATTACTATAGTCATTTTAAAGTAGCACCCGATAGCTGTAATTGGCAAGAATTAAGAGCGATGTAGGGATAAAAAGAATAAATTTGTCCTAAATAGTAGGGACTCGTGACACAAAGAAAAAAACTGTTACCACAAGAAACATATAATTGACGATACCATTGATTTATGGCACAGACTAGAGACGATAAAACGTATAATTATAACGAGCAATAAAACATTTAGCAAATAAAGTAGATAAACAGTACAAAATTGTATCACAATTAAGTTGACTAGATACATAGTCACCTGATAGCAAAATCAATGAATTAATTTATGTAACGAGAATAAGCGCCCTAATTAATTTTATTATACATTTATTTCTTCTCTAATTTTAGTTACTAAACCTCAAATCAAAGCGCACACATGTGTAGTCGTTCATTCGGGAGGCCTCGCGATACAAAAAGTTGTCACAAAAGCGCAAATTGAAATGATCATAGATGTAACTATCAACTTGGCACTTTTTGAAATGCAACACATAAAAATATGAATTAGTTATAAATTAGCGTACTTATCTTTCAAGTTATTTTATTAGATGTACAGGAACGTCATATACTTTATATACAAGTACAAACTGAATTAAAGTGGATTCGGTTATTACTGGCTCATACAGATCTACGGAAATGTGTCAAAGTTGCAAGCGACCTGCTTGATTCCTCGTAATAACTATACCGCCTGTTTTATAGAATGTAAGCACGGTACCAAATAACACCAGCAATACAGGTAGAGAATGAAGCGGAATCCATAGGCTAATTAGTTAGTTATGAAGTAATTCCCCAGATTGTAATTCTAAAAAGGGTACCAAAATGGCGTTTTTTTAAATAAGAAAAACGATATACTCACGGTGTCCAACAACAGATAAAATATCGATGTGTAACTTAAGGGTTTATTTAATAAAAAGAAATACTTCACTTGTATGCAGTAACGAAGTCCCACAGTTGGAGTCAATTAGAAAAGAAATGATAAAACAAAATTGTCAAAAATGTCGTACGAATCGAATTGTACCAAAAGCGAAACTCCCACTTATTCGCGTGGTAAAAAATTTAGTACTGTAGTAGCTATTGCTTAGTAGTTTACTTGTCAACCTTACATTAAACTGTTAATTTACACACAATCTATGGATCAAATTAGTTATCTACACACTAGACGGAAAAATTGCACAAAACCGAAATTTATTAAGTCAAAATTTAAAAAAACAAACAGTTAGATAAAAAACCGTCACACATGTTATTTGGTTTGTGGAAACTTAAACTTGATGTAAACAACATATTGACTGGTTTATTTTTTCCAACGACGTTCATTTTTAAACTGTCATTAAGAAAATACATAACATTTTAGAAAACAGTTATTTAAATTTTTTTTCTACAACGTATCTGTTTTGTTACACTTGCTTTTATCAAAAGTTTCTCACTTTCCATGCGCTTTTGCACGTTTATTAGTATCGGGGCCATGTGCAGTTATACACGTAACATCAGTTATCAGTATGGTCGACTACTTCTCAAAAACCAAATCCCAAGATCGATAATATCAAAGAAGTAACGAAAGTTTAGATTAACGAAATAACAAAGATTAGTAGCTGCCAAATTTTAAAAGCCACTTTTCATTTTACCGGTTTAATTAATCACAGCTATCAGTTTTGATTTTTGTAGAATGTTTGTGATATGTGTGATTGAGTTATTAATAGAGGGTGATTTTAATGATTTGGTCTACTGCCTATTTGGCAACTATTTTTACTAACGTATGCGAGATGGAGTCTTTAGACTTGACTTGAAACCTTGAAACTCTTGTGAGCACAATAAGTTAACCCTAAGAGTATGTAATATAAAAATGTGTTTTTCTTCAAGCAACATTAAAACGGCATATTATTGAACTACTGGCAGACGCTTTTACTGTCTAAACATTAAAAGCAAGTTCTTTTGTTTTCACAACTATTAAGAGGTTGGCAACTCTGTTGTGTTCTATTATGAATGTAACAGTAAAGTACCAACTTGTTTCCTCGAGAATAAAACGTCACTATAAGACTCGAGAATCTCGAAAGTTTGAAAATAACACATGAGAACTAGCAATAAAAGTTTGAAGAAAAAAATATATTTCACTTGATTTAAAATATAATGAGTTTTGTTAATTTGCTGCCTCGGCTAACACCTCACCAGCAAACTTTTAAGCTCAACAATTATATTGTTTGACTCCTATTAAAATTTAAAATTTAAAACCGATTGTCAGGCTGAAACGACTTAAGCGACAAAAAATCAAAATTAAGTTACATACATTATTGCAAAGAAGAGCTTAAGCCGAATCTATTTGAATTATAGAATGCAGCGACACTATGAGTTTTATTGGCGTTTTTTGCATTTAAATTTGCCTCTGTTTTTTTATTCGGCACTAATTGTTTAGTCACACTGCGACTCAAGCGCCAGTTTTGCCGTTCATTTCTCGAATCTGACAGTCAGACTATTTAATCTTTATTAAATATTGTGACGTTTTCTTCTGTATTTTTACCACTGCATTCTATATGGAACATGATCTTATTATTTAAAACAATTTGTTCTAATATTAAATGGACAAATTGTGTTTCTAAATATTTATGTCGCTGACAATGTACTATTGGTTTTGAGAATAATGACAACAACGACGTTTTGGCCATAGTTAACGAAAACATATGCAATGTGAATAATGATGATCTATTAATACTGGAAGCTATTAATCAAGAACAAAATCTTCTCTCATTAATTGACGCGGAGGATATGAAAATACAGTACAAGAAAACGTGGAAGCTGGGCAAAATCCTATTCCAAGCACAAGTGATGGCTAAGAAATTTACAACAACTTAGAAGCAATAAAGAAGGAAGCTGCTTCGGAAATGCCGAATTGTCGGTAACGACCATAGATGTAACGACTGAACAAACTGTGACAGATATCGAAGATTGAAAAAAACATTCATAAATGCCCAATCCAGGCACCATCAAAGTGGCCGACAATTTTACGAAATGCAAGGCTAAAACTCTCATCATATGTAGTTAGAGTTTTTCACTACTCCGACTTTTTAGACTGGAAAAGTTTCTTCAAAAAAAATCAAAACAAGGGATGGACAGAAAGAACAGTTACAGTTGAGAAAGGTACAGATGATTGGCCAATATAAAGCCAAATCAAACCGGCCAACTTAAAAAGGTATATGTGGAAGAAAAAAGTTAACCCAAACAAACTGGAAAATTTGTGTCGTGCAAGTGTAGTAAAACCCGAATATCATGGTGAATATTTCTGCCTTAAAAGCTATTCAAATGTACCTGATATATTAGACCAAACCGATACTGAAACCGAAACAGAAGACCGATAATAGTGATAATATACCAGTTTGTCAATAAGTATTGTTAATGTTTCTCAAAATAAGTATTTATGTGAATTATTTTTTGGAAAAATATATCTATGTACACTCATGAAATTTAAAACTTGGACACCACAATTTCTGTAAACAAAAGTTTGCACATTGTGAAGCGGGCTTAAGGGTGTTATTTACAATTCTAACAGCAGATAGTTTCAGCAGGGGTTATCTTATAGAAGGACTGTAGAATGAATCATTACACTAAGCACGTTTTAGAAAATAGGTAATTTACGTTGCTTACTTAATTTTTTCTTTAAAGAATATATTTGAAGGTATCGCTAATTAAACACCATAGCTCGATTAATTATCGAATTTTGTTTAGGAAATGTTTACAAAATAAAATTAGAAATAATTTTGATTTAAAAACGTCTACAAGCAATAACTTTTAAATTAAATCAAAAACTAAACATGGTTATTTGGGTTGACTGATTATTACTTATTTTTAAATAAATCTAACCTACTAATTATTGTAAGTTATTAAAAAAAAATCATTAAACTCTTTATTCATAATATTTAGTCCTTACAAAATGTATATTTTATGACGTTTCATTTTTTCTGTAGTTAATATAAAAAGTGAAAATAAAAAACTAAGGCAATTCTTATTGTCAACGTATATATTTAGTTTTTTGACAAGAATTTATTACATAATTATAATTAATAATAAAAAGTTTGTATTCATCAAAAAATAATAGTTGACTTAATTGCCCAAAAAAATGTTAAGCTTATTCGACTTAACCATCTGACCTAAGCGGCAGATACTACTAAAGGTAGAGAAAACAAGAAGACTTGAGCGCATTAAATATTATACTTAAGTAGCAGTTATGCCAGTTTTGAACTATACGAAAGACTGAAATGACAACAAAATTATGTTTTTCAGTTTCTTTTTTAAATTCGTAAACGGATTTCTATGAAAAATGCCAAATGCATTGAGCTTGTAAATACCAATAAATTGGTTCAGTAATTATAAACTCAACAGTTAAAAAATGTTCGTTGGACGTTTTTTGCGATTTCCTCAAAACATTACGATTTTTGCTTCAACATGACATGCATGATTGCATATTTGTCAGTTCCTAGCAGATATCATATCACTAGAATTTTACACAGCTTTTTTGTAACCGATAGTGCTGTTGTGCACCCCCAATGTGTTTACGGCAAACGCATATAATAACTGTGTGTTACAAGTGTTTCGTTAAAAAATCATACAATACAGATTAACGAACACTAGAGCTTGCATTGCCAGTTTTTCTTGAACTTTTGAACCCGAGATTTTTTATAGTGAACTTTGAGAATGATCTAAATTCTGTAGGTAGTGAAATTAAATTGACGAAATAGTTGCAGAAAACATTTGTCTAAAATTCTGATTTAGATAAAATTTTATTTGTGATTTAGATCTGAATTATAGAATTCAACTTCAAATTTAATTTCTTTATGTTGTCTGCATACGCTTGGATGTTTCAAAGAAAGCATTGAAAGGTCCAAAGTTAGACCCTTGTGAAACACCAGTTGTAATAATCAAAAAGTCTCTATATGAAACCATACAATCAGATGCGACTGTATCATATAAAACATATTTCAGTAAATAACATAATAAAAGTAATTAATATTTTAAGAAACACTTAATAAAATTTGGATGTAAATTTAAAATTAAACAAAGTACGTGTAACGGACTAATATTTTAGTCCAGTCAATTTATTATAATTCCTATAAAAAAGGTCGGGTATTAATTATTCTAGAGTATGTTATAAGTATAGTACCACTAGTAAGAACCCAAGTTTTCTAAACCTCATAGAAGCATAGTTACACATAAAAAAAGTTGAAATCTGTCCACGTTTTCTTATATTTTTTTCAAATTATCATATTTTCGAGGCCCTCAGGAAATAAGCTATATAAATTTTCTCCTCTCCAAAATTGATAAAAGATGTACAGAAAAGGAGGTCTAGATAAAAAACTGAAAAAAAGTGGGAAATTTTGCTTTTTTTTTAGTTATAACACTGTTTCCACATTGTCAAGGATTCTGCAAAACTTAGGTTTTTACTAGTCCGTTTCCTTACAATGCATCACAGCATTTTTCTTTAAAAAATAATTTAGGTGTATAAAACCAAGTAAATATTTCATGTGTTAATAGACAAGCTTAAGCAAGTTACTAAAGGGTTTGTTGCGTGTAACATTCTTCTGCGATCATTAATCTTTCTGCATTGCATTCCGTCAATACTTTATTGACGGTTTACTTAGAGAGATAAGAAAAGATAAAAAAAGGAACGACTTTGTAAAGAAAGTGCCAGTCATCCAATCACAAAGCTCCCACTTTCATAAAGTACTAAGAAAAAATCTTGCTTTCTTAAATAAATCCTACGACAAAATTTTAAAGTAATAAATACAACCTTTTTTTTTTAAAAAAATTCTGTGTGTCCCAATTATCAAAAAGATTTGTGGTTCTTTTAACTATAACGAAAAGATTCTATATAGAAAAAAAGTTCGTAATTAACTGTGTAATTAATGAGTAATTAAATGTTCAGGATCCATGTTGGGATTATTATCTTCTATTAATTAAACCAGGAAGTAAATTTCACAAAAGAGAGGGTAATTACCATATTCTAACAGTAAATACGCATACAATCTCAGAAAAACAATATTTACTGTAAATGAAAAGACGTAAGAATTGTTTTGTCGTTAACCTAATTCAATGTGTATATTTTTTTGTAATAATTAAGGAGAAGATTAAAGTTTCTTTGTATTTGGAAGAAAATAATTTTAGATTCTAGATTTGTTCGATACGTTTTATGGATAAAATACATCCGATACACATTTGAGGGATGCTATTTTTATCTACATCCCTCGTTTTTCCAATTCAATAGTTATTGAACGATAAAGGTATGTACACATAACAGGACACGGACATGACAAAGGGTCATCAGCACCAAATCAATTCAGTACTTACCAGAACATAGACAGCAAACGGCATAACAACCACTGCGACTAGAAGATCCGCAAGAGCTAAGCTTACAATAAAATAGTTCGTAACAGTCTGTAAAGTTCTTTCTCTATAAACACTTAGTATTACAAGAACATTTCCAAAGAGAGTGAATATTGGAAATATGACTAAAAGTAACGCCCAATAGTTGTAAATATTTGCTTCATTCGATGTATCCGTAAAGCATGTCAGATTTGTACCATTCAGCAAATAGCTGCAGTTCTGTAATTGTCGTGTATACGAATCGGTAAATTCGCTATTATTTCCGGTATAATTCAAATTGCTTAAGTATTGATCTACATCTTCAAATAAAAGGAGAAAATTTTCAGATGATTGGTTTAGAAATATGCTGTCGCTGAAGTTCTGATCCACCACATTTTCCGTTAAATTGTACATTTCCTTATATAAGAACTTACTATTGATAAATGATCTATTTATTGAATCCATTTTTTTTCTACTAATATCTCGGACTGTGCTGTTTTAAAGCATTTTGATTTGATTAGCGTCTAGAAGAGATTCGTTATCGCAAAACTTCGAAGGGTATTGTCAGTTTTCCAGCTAACACAATCAACTTCTTCCGCCTGCTCTTGACACGTTCTCGCCGGAAACGATGTCTTCGCTTCCTTCAGCGCCTTTACTTCTTCTTAATCTTAAGCTAAAGGAATTCTCCAATACAACCCGCGATAAATCTTTCTGTAATCTCCGGTAATAATTTTTATATTGTTTCCCAGAAATGTAGTTTATCATTAAAGCGAGATCGTATCTTTGAAATGTTCATTTGTTCGGTTTTTCTAACCCATTTTGCTAAAATCCTTTAAAAATGTTCACGACCTGATTGTTAAAATTTTTATTTTAAATATTAATGTCTTGTCACAGCCAATTCCGGTTTTTTTAAGTAATTGTTACTCGCACTTATTACACACATTTTAACGAAATACATTTAAAAAGTTTATAAAAGAAAACTTTTACAACTTTTTTTTTTAAATTCATGCAACCGAAACCACTATATTCTTTAAATTACGATTACTTCGAACAAACACAGAATTCACAAACTAACTTTATACTCAATTGTTATTTGAAAGTAAGTCATGGTGGTGATTATAGACGCGCCGGATTATAAAGAAAACGCGTGTAACCCGAGGTAAGTTTGAAAGTGGTCTGCGTCGGGACGCTGACAATAATATAGAACGCGCACGGCGCCGCCCTGTCTCTTTAACCCTCCGGTAGAGGCGCTCCTTTACATACATCTACATTTCTTAGCTTATAAAAAAACAAAATTAATATTATTAAAAATTGTCTATTTAATGGGTCGTTGTAAATTCACCTCAATTTCTCTAAATCATCTTCTTCAGAATATGGATACAATAGAAAGAAATACGTAATTCGAACATTTAAATTTTGAATTATTTTCAACTTTTATTTTAAATACCTATGTATTGAGTTTGTAAAATTTTAGCTCTTTATAATCATTACTCTTTTTCAACATCACGTCCGTCGACTATCGAAGCAATTTCCAATTTTAACCAATTTCTGTCATTTATTAAAAATGTGCTGTTACGACAATTAATTGTAAATTGATAGTGTTTGTTGTTTTGTGTTTCAAATCATTAATAACTGCACTGAATACAACACCCTTTGCTATAATGCTATTATTTTTTTATTTAATTTCTTTTTTCTCTAAAATCCAAAGCTTCTTCCAAACTTGTAAACTTTTGAAAATCAAATTATTTTTATGATAAAAAGTATAATACAGTTTAAATAAATTTAATTACATAACTAATCAAAACAATTTATTAAAAAAAATAAAATATTATTGGGCGCCCTCTAAAGTTTTAGTTAATATTACGCTTTAAAATTTAGGAAATAAAGCGTGTATAACAATTACAAAAAATTAAAGTACCAATCAAACAATTAACCAAAATTAATATAACAATAACATGGTCAGATAATAAAATAAATAACAAGAAGAAAAATTTAATTGTGTATAATTTTTAAATCAACTTTCAACAACAACAACAACGAAGTTGAACTAGAGGCCGAGATCAAAATATCCAAAAATAAATACAAAAATTAAAAAACAAGCGTTTACCGCAGAACTACACATCCCCATATAAGCGAAAATAAAATTAAATTTTAGCAAAAAATGTTTCAAACAAAAGCTATAGACAATAGAATTTCCAACAACCTTTTTCCCTCAACATTTTTTGTGAAATTGATATTAGTCATGTGATTGTTATATATCAGTAATTCCTTATCGAATCAAAAAAATAGTTTAAACAGAAAATATGTATAATTAAATTATAAACAACTTTTATTTGAAAAAATAATGTGTAAAATGAATATTTTTCAAAATATTTTAAAAATTCAAAAATCTGTGTAGGTTAACGGTTTTTTTAGCTACATAGATTATGCCAGAAAACTAATCAGATCTTTGGAATTATAAATAAAGTCCTTGTACAAAGTTTCATAAAAATAGGAGAGTGGTTTTTCTATATCTTGTTTACATACGGACGGCCGTCGGACATAAAATTTTTTTTGCTTCATTATAACATTAATTCGTCGGAAAAAGTGAAACAAAAGATGTTAAAATTTTCAAAAATCCGAAAATAATATTCAATCCAACCAATCAAATGTCTACAACGCCCCCAACTAAACAACTAAAATTCTTGTATCTTAAAGGAACAAAATATTGGGAAACTATTCAAAACTCAAAAACGCAATAGACATTTTTAGTGGTGACCACCAGATCTAGTGACATTTTTTGTTTTGGTTCATCTGACATCAATGTCTTTTGCTGTGAAGGAGCGTAAACAACGAGTCGTGTTTGTTTTTTTTGTGTTTGTTGTGTTGTTAGTAATATTAGTAATAAATAAATAGACTCTAAATAAAAACAATTTGATTATTGAGGAAACCCTTTGTTAGTGTTAGCAGGTAAAAATAGAAAAATTTTGTTAAGTGCTTTAAACTAGGTACCTAGAAAAATGGTGGCGTGTTGAGCCTCAAACTGTAAGCATTAAGGACTATTTACACACGTCAGTACCGTATCAGTACCGTGTCAGTTCAGTATCAGTGTCAGTGAAAAATAAAATATCGTTGCGTTTGTATCAAACTGACCTGTTCAGACAAGTCCGACACAGTAACGTCTTTTACCGTCAGTGCCGCTGCAGTATCCGTAACGTGAATGTTAAATAGATCGACAACGATATTTTACGACATTTTCACTGAAGTGCTAACGGGATTTTTGGTTGCTCTAAGAAAAATAAAAAATGGATGAAAAATTAATTGAATTAGTACGAGATTGTCCAGAATTGTACGATTTGTCAAATAAAAAATACATGGACACCGGTTTAAAAACAATATTTGGGGAAATATAGGAAAAGAACTGAAACTTGAAGGTAAGTTGTTACTTTATTATTAAATTGTAAAAGTTAAAATGTTATTAATTAAATAAGTTATAAAATAACCGTTTCTTAAATTTTTTCATCTTGCCAAGGCACACGTCCAATATCTGATATAAAGTAGTAACAATTCTCTTACAACAAATGCGGCATTAGTTGCATTTCCCCTTTGCATAGGTAGATTTTGTCGGTTTGTCTGCCGAATAACATCCAAGTTTGAATTTGGATTTTGATATGTATATGTGCTTGTGTCATATTTTTTATGAAGTTATGTAGAATGAAAGTTGCCAAAATTATATTATCTACATTTTCCGGTTTGGCCTGGATTCGTCTCGTAAATATTCTAAATTTTTGAATTAAAATACCAAAAGAATTTTCAACAGTCCTTCGAGCTCTGCTTAAACGATAGTTGAAAATGCGCTTAGAATCACTCAATCCGTTTCCTGGATACGGGCGCATCAGATAAGTTTTAGAGGGAATGCCTCATCACCAACAATCACATAAGGAGCCTCAGTGTCTATGCCTGGTAATGTTGCAGGACGTGGTACAGATAAAGTATTGTTTTGAAGGGCTTTCCCCAGATTAGATTTAGCAAAAATACCACCATCACTATTCTTGCCATAAGCACCAACATCAATAGCTATAAAGTTGTAATGTGCATCAACAAGTGCCAGTAACACAACAGAAAAGTTTTTCTTGTAATTAAAAAATTGAGATCCGCTATTTGGGGAGCTTGAATTGTAAAATGTTTCCCATCTATCGCACCCAAACAATTGGGGAAATTCTAAAGCCATCAGCAATAGTTTTCCACATTTCTTCTAAAGGTTGAGGCAACATTTCACTCATTAAAATGTTTGTTAGTATTTTGCAAGTTTCTATTACAATTTTATGCACTGTACAATGTCCCATGCGGTAACTGAATGATATTGTTTTTAGAGAATCTCCAGTAGCGAGATACCTACAAAAAGTATTTGTTAATTTAGTATAGACTGCACAGTTCAGCACCTAACCACTAATTTATTTTCAGGGTCCGCATGTAAGACCAGATGGAACAATATAAGAGACAATTACAGAAAAGCTTTAAAAAAACAATAACTAAAAGTGGACAATCCGCAAAAAAATAAAACTGTATTAATACGCGGAGCAGTTGGAATTCCTAAATAAATTTTTGATGAGAGAAATACGAAAGGAAATTTGAATCACAAGAAGACGAGGTGAAGGAACAGGAACAGGAACATAATGAAGAAGAACAAAGCAATGGACAGAACGCAGTGAATGATGAAAATCCTCCAATTGTTGAACTAGAAACTAAAGATGAATCAAGGCAATTTTCTACGCCAAAAATGTATTTAACAACTTCCAACAAACGTAAAAAAGTAAATGCCTCCCAACAAAGTGCATCTTCCCAATTGCTGGAATACCTACTTCAAGAAAAGTCAGAACCTTCCAATTCATCTGTTCGAAAAGTAGACTCCGTGGACGCATTTTTAACTGGAATAGGTTCAACACTCAAAACTCTAAGTCCATATTATTTAAATTTAGCCAAATCTGAAATATTTCAGACAGTTCAAAAATACGAACTGCAAATGATAACTGCGCCAGCGTATAGATCAAACCAATCATTGCATGGTGAACATCGAAGTAGTTCTTCAGAAACACCTTGTGTTAGCCAATATCTAAATGTTACATCTCCATGCGATATGGCACAATCACCGGCAATGTATTCAAATACTTCTACACGAACCTCGACTCCACTGTCGTCACCTAATCCAGATGTAGACCAACAGCATCCCTGAGTACTTGATTAAAGTACTATTGCGTCATCGTCCTATCAACAAGCGGACTCGATTCAAACCTTTTTCAAAAATTATCAAGACCTTTAACTTAGTATATGTATTACATACATATATTTGGTATTTATGTTTAGTTATGTTCTCAGTTACCTTTCTTTGAATAAAAACTGTTTTATTACAATAATTACGCTTACTCACCTTAAACATACTGCTAAACGTTCCCTCGGGGTAATTGCTTTTCTCCAGTGCGTGTCTTGTTTCATTAAATCTCTTTCTATTTTATTCAGCAATATATTAAAACAATTTTGAGACATTCTAAAATATTCAAAAATTTTTGTTCATCGTCTACTAATTCCCGATATAAAGTAATAAATTCTCCTTTACTTTGTCGTGTCATCCATGCCTTGTGTACCCATTTTCGCTTTTTATTTAAACTCTTATTTTCCTCTTCCTCATCTAGGGCTATGGCGATAATTGCCAATTCTTTATTGGTAAAACAAGCCATTCCACTGATATTTCACTGCAAGTACTGTTTATATACTACGGACGTGTGTGTATTGACATCACTGAGCGACCACGGATAACAATGATCCTGAACTGACACGGTACTGATACGGCACTGACGTGTGTAAATAGTCCTTTACAGTAGAAAAAATAAGTAAACGGAGGCTAAACTATCTGCTACAGAGTGGATCAAGCTCAATTGATCAGTCATTGCCATCAACTGAATCTGCAAGTCGAAGTTCGTCCGACTGCAGAGGCGGATTCCCACGTGTAGTGAGGCGTCTGTAACTAAAAAAGTTGCACATGCATTGTTAAAGATGTCACTCCAAATCAACCCTCAGCAGAATTCTGACATATATTCCGTAAAAAAAGAGGTCGAGGAATTGAAAGAAAAATTGAAACAAAATAAAACATAACGACAAACTGGTCAACACATACACTGGCCTTCCAAACGTCACCTCTTTGAGACTTTACCTTATTTGCAAACTGTAGTGGAATATTGAGAATGTGCATAAGGTGGATTAGCTTCTAATGACACTAATGAAGTTAATTTTTGCTATGTAAGATATTTTTTGCACATAAATGGCTGAAATTCCGTCAAACAATAAGTATAAACTTTGCATACAAACGAGTTTTTGTACCTTCACAAATTGTAGGATTGTGTTGGATTGTACAGAAATGCAGTGTCAAAAACCAGCTCTTATGGTGACTGAAAGACTGAGGTACAGTGCATGAAAACACTTAAATACTATAAAAGGTTTAGTAAGAGTTGCTCCTAATAAGGTACTAACGTTTGCCAGTGTTCTATACCCCGGAGAACTTTTGATCTTCTCCTAGAGAACATCAGGTGAAACTTCCAAGTATCCACAATGATGTAGACCTAAATCTGTTTATTTTTGTCAACTTTTGTAACTTATTAATTACATCATGTTGTCTTTCCCACTGGATTGCTCTTATTTGATCTATATCCTAATTATATAGAATTAATAAACTATTTAGCCATTAACAACTTGTTTGAATGAATTTCACCTGAATGTTTTTAAGCAAGAATTGAGAAAACCTGTTCTTCTTAACCTACCATAATTTTTCAAAAAAACAAGTGTGTGAATGAAACTTCCAAAATTCACTATAAAAAATTGAATATTGGAGGCTCTTGCAATCGTGGAAGTAAAACATTGGATATTACGTACTGTACCTAACTTCACCAAAATAAACAAAAAACTGAATAAAAACTCTCTACTTGGCAAAAAAATTGTTCTAACTTACACACTAGTAACTACTAACTATAATACGAGTCCAAAAATTACTAATAATCTGCAAAACACAATTAAAAAGCTAATAACAACCATTAGACACATGTGTAAAGGATAAGAAGGAAGCTTTGCGCTTTGTCGGCTTTGATAATAGTTATGACCTTAGACTAAATACAGGGTGGTTCGAATTGATTGTAGGAAACTTAAAGGGTGGAAAGTACATCAAAAATAAAGGCCGAAGTGTCATATAAACTATGGACTAAAAGTGCTCCCTAGCGGGGAGATGTAAAATGCATTGATGCCAATGGCATGCACTTTGAACAAACGTTGTGATAATTCAATTTAAAATTTACAATTTACAATTATTATACCTCTTCACAAGGGTGGAGCCACCAAATTACTTACTAATTACAGACCTATAGCATTGTGCTCTAATATTTCAAAAGTTTTTGAAAAAATAATAAAAACTCAACTGGTAAACTTTTTAACAAAATTTAGTATCCTATCTTCTCGTCAATTCGGATTTAGAGAAGATAGAGACACGACAGATGCTTTGGCTTTTCTAACAAAAAAAAAATTTATAAAAATATGGATAATTCTAGATGCTCTATTGCTGTATTTTTAGATTTAGCCAAGGCATTTGACTGTGTCAACTATTCTATCCTTTTGATAAGCTTGAACATATTGGTATCCGTGGTACATCCTTACATTTTTTCAGAGTTATCTAAGGACAGATATCAATGTGTCAGAGTAAATAATAAAATAAGTACATTTCTTAAAATTAAATGTGGAGTTTCACAAGGAAGCGTTCTTGGGCCAGTTTTGTTTAATATTTATATCAATGATTTATTGATTCTTTTCAATGATGTGGACATTTTAGCGTATGCTGATGACACAGTTTTGTATATCGGTGGTTCCACTTGGGATTATGTTATGTTATCTGCTTCAACTAAGCTATCAGCAATAAAATACTGGCTAGATAACAACTGTTTAACTTTAAATTATAGTAAAACTAAGTATTTGCCGTTTTCTTCTTATGCTTGTAATTTACTTACGAACGAGTATATTGTTGTTCATAATGTTAATTGTAACAGAAATAGTTGTACATGTAATATAAACATAGCTGGGGTTACATCTATAAAATATTTAGGTATATTTTTTGATTCAAACATGAAATGGGATGTGCATATTAACCAATTAGTTACTAAACTAAGAAGATACATATATTTATTTAGAACTCTTAAACATACATTTGAAATTAAAATTCTGCGTATACTATATTTTGCATTTATCCAGTTTTCATTGAGTTATGGAATATTTATTTGGGGTGGCGCTTTGACAACTCATCTATCAAAGTTAGAAATAACACAGAAATTAGTATTGAAAATTATTTACAATAAAAATTGTGTTTTTCTAGCGACGCTTTGTTTCGAGAAGTAAATGTTTTTGATGTAAATCTGGGTATAATGATATTTGTGTTCCCACTCACTCATATGATACTAGACTGGAAGATAACAATCTGTCGTACGTAATATCAGCAAGAAAAAGTGTAGGTCAATCTAATTTCTTATATTACATTCCACTTGTTTATAATTTTACATTGCAATATTATGATTTTGCTTTTATAGCAAATTTATCTACGTACAGCTACAAAAATTGATGAAAAAAATTCTGTTTTTAATTCAAGACAACAAATTTCTTTATTGTTGAGTAAATAAAATAGTTAACTTCATTATAAATTTCACATTTTTTAATCCTTTTTAAATACAACATTGTTAAGTTTTTTTATAATCATCACTGGTGCTATCGTATATAATCAATAATAATATTAAACAACTTGTTCTTTTCTGAATTTCTTTGCTCAGATTTTCAATATAATCAAGCATATGTTCACAGCGTCAAATTTCATGATATTGGAACTTAGCTGGAACTATGCTCACTCTGTTGATTTCTTCTTTTTTTATATATTAATTTATTTTCAATTATTTGGTTTTCCATTTTTTTTTCTGTCACATTTATTCATGTTTTTTTTTCCTGTACTTTATTTTTCTGTTGTGTATTTATACGTGTATTATGTAAATGAATAAATGGTTATTATTATTATTATTATTATTATTATTAAAATTAATTTAATTCTGTTTTTTTTTCATTTCAATCTTAGTAATTTTAAAGTTAAAAATAATATTTAGTTTCTAACGCAATTTTTTTCATCATATATTAGTTTTTAAAAATGACGATATCTCAAAAACTACGCAAAATAAAAAGAAACGTCAAGAAAAGCTTATCTAAAGAAAAAGTATAGGCTATGATATGAGTTGCACTAGAATATTCTAAAGTTACAGCTTAACAAAATTTAAACTTGTCAAACTTTTTTAACGGCCTCCATATCTGTCCATATTTTTTCAAAAATTAAAAAAACACCCAAATGACTACTTGAAAATGCTGAACGTGCCTACCAAATTTCATTTAAATAACTTTTTTCGTTTAAGAATTAAAAATAAAAAACTGGTTTTGAGGAGCATCTGTAGGGGTTGCTAGCTCCGCTAGGGGGCATTTTTGGACTATAGTTTATATGACACTTTAACTTTTATTTTTGATGTACTTTCTACCCTTTAACTTTTCTACAATCAATTCGGACCACCCTATATAAGTACTTAGACGAATAACGCTATATTCGCTCTATACCGAAAAATAAAGCCGTAATGCTAGAAAGAAAGCACTGAAGTACGATAATAAAATATTACGTGACGAATAGAAATTTGTAAGTAGAAGTGGGAGATATACAAGAAGTGTTGTGTATTTTATAGGTTAATAGTGACAGGCTGGAGCATACACTTAATCTTTTCATATGCTCAATTGAAGTAGTTTTTGTTATTTTTCCAAGTGTCACGTGACAGTGATAGCTCCGTTCTTGAATCTCTCTTTCTATTATGACGACTTCAAAACAAAGGTGCACGTTACTTGTCTAGGTACTTATTTAGTCTGAAGTTATGACACTAACGACAGAACAGTCGAAACAAATACCACTAGACCAGATGAAACAAATGTTACCACCATGTGGTTGAAAACATTGTAGCGTCACACTAGAAAAAGTCGATTCTAGATGACAGAAAACAACTAAAGCAAATCTCTAAGAAACATCGTTTTAAAATAAATGTCACAAAGCTATTCAAATCTTTCAGTTTGTAAACAAGAGGTGACGAAACTTTGGAAACCCTACAGAACACACACTTAGGAGCCAATTTCTTAGAGAAAAAATATCTCTAACTGCAAAAGTTACATGTCTTTTACAAAGGTTGTAACGCGTTGGACTAATTTCATAAGTTTTGTGTACACGTTCCTTTACATCTTAGTATAATGCTGAAAGTTTTTGCAATTCAGAGAACCAATACAAAGTCTGATCTATTTCCAATGAATGTGAATAAATTCAGTGATTTTTCTAAAAATGAAACGTGCCGTCCAAAAACTAAAACAGAAGGCGGTACTTTGATAGCCTTATGTCTAGCCAGCCAAAGATCCTAGACAATTTCAACAATGTGTTTATCTAATTATAATTATCTTTAATATATAAGGGTATATCAGTTATCAAAACTTGGTTAACAGACTCTGTAGGATTTACTTCAGAGGGATTCAAATCTTTTAAACCTTAGCTTTGTCCAAAAACGACCTAAATTTCTTTGAAACCAAATTGGTTTCGTCCTCAAGTAAAACGAATAGTAAATATTTTGTTTTTTAGGTATTTAGTCATGGACTTTGTAGTTGCAGTACGAGTAATCTGAACCAAGCAGTATTTGGTGAACCAAGAAAAAACTCTAAACATATCAATATTGATTAATTAAATGGGATAACTTATTTGTTTCTCCTAACCCATCAAACCTGCCCGATCAGACTTTGACTAGCACAAACCTTTCGAAAATAACGACTAAAAGTCTAGAGTAATCTATTTTCAGTCTTATAATACGGAAACTGCTCAGAATCTTCCTGAACTTTTTTTATCATGTCCAACTACCATTAATAACAGCTCAATTTAATGCATTACAAACGGATGATGTATATCGAAATCAAATTGTGACAATCGCAAAAACTTAACCTACCAGTATGTTCACGCAAATTATGTAACCAAGTTAGAGCAACGCAATACATCGCAATACTAAATGGCATACCTTCTGCATATCCACAAAAATACTCAACGTCAACGATAATTTTCGAACGTTTCTAACTAAAACTAAAAGCAATAGTGTATTTTGATCTATCAGATATTTGTTAAAGAATTGCGCCAAGTGTTTCGTCAAGAGAGAAATTTGCTTCCGAGGTCTAATAAATACCCTTATAGACCGAGAACCAGCAAGAAAATCGTCGTATGATTTATCCCACGTCAATGGCTCTGGGGAAAGTTAGCCTTCTTAGTTCTATTGAATCAAATGGGAGCATTTATGCTCAATGGCGCCTAAATTTGTGTCTCCAGAGAGACGCGCGTCACCTAGATACCCACCTCAGAGAAAATGATAGAGCCAAATAGTCGTCCAACGAATTTGGATGCCAGGTCAGACAGTTTACTTGACATTGAACCTTTAATTGATTGTGTAAAGTCTTTAAGTGTTATTTGGACCAGTAGCCTGGCGATTGTAGAGGAAATAGTTATTTACCTAACGAGTTCGGGAAGATTGTAGGTATCCAACTCTTACTCAAAAATCCGAAAAAGTTCGTAAGAGTTAAATATCTACAGTTTTATTATTAGAAAGCTTATAAAATTCCACGTTCAATGGCACATAAAAATTATGTAGTGCTATTTGAAAAAATTAAGTTATCCATGAATTTAGGGAGTTCAATTTAAATAATTAACTACTCAAAACTTAGCAAGGTTAGAAAGGTGAACAACTAGTTTTAGTTAGCACATGTAATTTATATTAAAGTTACTAAATTGCAGTTGGATAAATTCCAGGATAACTGAGTTATTTATTTTTTTCGAAACGTCAATTTTTCCAGAAAAAGTGCCATAATGCAAAAACCCTCCATTTTAGACACTATGTATTGCGATGATTAATTTTGTACAGTATTATTGATAAACAGATCGAAAGACAAAAGACGTAAATTAGGCCTTCATGTAGAGGAATTAATCCAAATATTTGTTCTCAACCGACCCTGTAAAATTATAATGCAATGAATTTGTTAGATTTAAGAATACTTACCAAAATAGGGGAGACCTTGCCGATGAGATGAAATTTGGTTAAAATGATAATTTAGGGCAAGCTGATGTTATCTGTTGATAGGAATTAACATGTAATTGCTTAGTGAGCGAGGTAAAATCGCATTCCTGCGTTTGAAAATCCATGTCAGTTAAAATAGGTCCATGATCGGAAAGATGTTTCTATGACCTGAAATTGTGTAACAATAAATATTTGAGCTTGCACAAAACATGTAAATTAGGTGTGTTATGGACAAAGGAAGCTGTAAATAAGCCTAAAAGGTTTAAATTTGAGTGCGCCGATTTAAAAACATTAAAAATTAATTACAACTTAACCTCAAAATTTTGGGTTAAAGAAAAGTGAAAATTGTGGAGTTATGTGACATTATTATGTGTAAGTTCCGCATATCATTATTATCAAAAGAGGAAAAGGCGTCGTTTGAGCCTGATTTTGATAAGAAAGATAAAAATAAAATTATTATTAGTTGCAGAAAAACCCGATAGAGGCGGGATTGAATTTTAAAAAGACGCGCAAATTGATAAAATATCCAAATAGGCCATGCCTAAGTTATAAATAAGAGTACCTACAATTTGAGCGTCTCTTCTTCGAATGGTCGTGGGCGTGAGTGCACGCAGAAGCTGCGCCGAATTAAAATAATAAATTATTAAATGCTTTGAAGTATTAGTCGGAAGTTTACAAGTTACGGGCTAGAAGTAAAGCCGTTGAATTTCCCCTGAGGTACCATTCCAGGGATGAAAATAATTGGATAGTGCGCAGTAATTAAAGCTGTAGGAGATTTGAGACCTAAAAGAAACAGTTAAAAGAAATCAAAGACCGGAAAGATAAAGGAAGAATAGGAAGTGAACTTACCAAGTTAGTGAGTGTAGTTTACAACCGGATGCAGCCTTAAATTCACCAGTGCGGGGGAAACCTGGAGCTTTAATCAAATCATCGCTGGAGGCAACATTATAGCTGAAAAAGAAGTAATTCGACAAATACGTGTGACGGAAAAGAGTGGCAAACAAACCTGAGCGATCATAATAAGGTCAGACCATTTTGTAATTAGTTTTAAGTCTTTTAATGCGTTAAGTTGGTAAATAATATCTATTAGTTGTTAAGGTCGTTGCGCCGGTGTTTACACCCCTAGGGATGCGCGGAAACTAAAGTTTGAGTACGACAAAACTAAGTAAAGGTGCGGTGCGCCCTCACCGCGGTTCAAAAAGAAACACCGGGAATATTTTAGTTAAGGATTTATAATTTATTTTATTGTCGACATCAGCACGGTGGAGAACAAATGAAACCAATAAATAAGTTTGTGTGTCAGTCAGTTTTATTCTAGCCGATCTGAACGTAAAGGAGGCTGTACACGTTAAGCAAACAAATAAGAAAAAGCTAGCCAGGTAATTTACCTTTTTAAACAAATTTTATTTGCACCCATTAATAATCCCTTTTATTAATATTAAAATATACACATTAACATTTACCTAATCATATCACAATTCATTGCAATATAATGCTTAAAGTAACATTAGAATTTTTAAAGAATCCAGATTTGTAATAAAAAATGGGTAGTTTTATTTAAAAAACAAAACTGTAGTATGTATCACGTTGATGAAACACCCTGCATAAACGAAAATAATTTTGAAATATGCAGCTCATTGATTTGCACAAGTTTTTTCTAACCTCAATATTTTTCAAGATATCTACCTTCCATGCACTAATGGGCCACCCTGTATATTCAGTAATTGTCGCTATGAGGCTTAATCGCATTCTTAAATTTTTAATCCTGTTTTTTGAGAAATATTTTTATATTACAGATGACACCGTTTTAAAGCAGAAATAAATTTGTTCTTTTCTGCTAAATGCTTTGTTCTACCTCTTCATGGAAAGAAGTGGGGGGTTTCAAACATTTTTTCAAATAAATGTCAATAACTTTAAAATAGCTGAACAAATTTGGTCAAACTAGGAGTCATCAAAAGAAATTTTTCTTAGGCTATCAACGCTGCTTGTGTGTCGCCGCTTGAGAGCGTTTTGCGACAACACTACAAATAAAACAAATTTTCTCAAAAAATTACACACAACGATATAAATTTTATTCTAACAAAATTTAGCCAAATAAAAGTCTAACACATTAGTCAAAACCACATTTCAATATGTCTTTCCTAACCTAAAATATAAAAAAAAGAATTTAAAACTCGTAATAATATCGCATCTTCGTGAATATTTTTAGAATATTTGCCATTATTAAATCTTATTCATTCATTCATTAATTTAGCAAAATATGTATACAAATTTACTGTTGGATTAACAACTTTTCATTACAAATGTCAATAACAATTTATTTATTTATTTATTCGAATGGTACATTTTTAATATTGTATTGTGATGTACGTGTTATGTATGGTGCCCTAGAAGATCTAAACTTGTATAGTGTGGTGACGAAACCACTAAAAACGATTAATATTTATTCAATGGTGCTTTGGATTATAAAATATATTACATTGGTAGTGTTTAAATGTCATTCAAATTAATATTTCAGCTGTTTTCTGTTTATTGTGTTTTGTGGGCTTATTTATAAAAACTGCCCTGCATTGAACAAGATGGACACCATTTAGAACATTTTGTACCACACTAATTGTTATAACAAGTTTTTGTAATAAATTGGTCTATTTCAAGACCATAACTTAGTGTTTTATCTGGGTTATTGTTTCTCGTTATTGTTGTAACCGGTTGGATTTTAAACAGAATACAAAATTTTAATTCTTAATTAGCTAATTATTATTGACATTTTAAATGTAATGTTGATGTGCTGACATATCTCTAAATTAACAATAATTAGGCAAGTATACTAAAATTATTTACAAAGAAGCAACATTATTTTCAGTTTTAACTTATGTTACTCATATTTTAAAATAAAAGCGAAAAAATTTATTTCATTTGTGGTGTTGTTACAAAACCTTCTCTAGCGGCGATAGAAGCCATCTAAATCTATTCGTTTAAGGCAGCGCAGATAGCATAAGAAAACGACTCTAAGGTTGACAAAATCGGTTCAGCCATTTTCAAGTCACTGACATATATTTTCAAAAGTGGTGAAACATCCTACATCACTTTTTCTTACGGAATATAGCATAAAGCATTTAACAAAAAAGAAGCAAATTTATCTCAGTTTTAAAACAGTGCCTATTTTAGTTATCTGTAATATAAAAATATTTCTCAAAAAACAAAATTAAGAATGCTGTTACGGTTCATAATGGTAGAACCCGAACACAGGTCGCAAGCTTTCTGAGTAACGGTGGTCGTGAATTTGGCGCGCACGCTACGATTTTTCCTATTGGTGGATCGATTATTCACAAAATTTATTGAGACGACAAGCGGACATCTTGTGATTTTCCTTCTTTTGGGCGTTTTCGGTGTGCTTTGTGAAGCTAAAAGTTTTCACGTAAAATATTAATATGGTTTCAATAATTCTAAGTGAAATTAGTGTGGAAATATAAATCCGACCGCCTTCGCCCACGTGTCTTGACCTCATACTCTACTCATATATTACCATCTGGATAATTCTTGGGGATGCTGGAACGAGTAATTGGAAATTCTTCGCTATAAAAACGTGACGACTACCACGGTGTCGCTTACCTCAAAGCTGCAACGGCAGACTCCACCGGTTGAGAGTCGATCACGCTGCGTACCTGCTAGTTTAAAAAAACATATCTGCTTTCTGAGCTTTGTCGTCCAGTGCTCCTCAGAGAAATCCTGTGGCTACCCATCTTCTAATAGCTGTCAACTGCTGTCGTTAGCAAAAATCTTCCTTATCGGCACTACATGCATCAGTACACAGCTAAGTTTATTGTATAAGGAACCTATTTACTTTGCATGCATTTAGACATATTTGATTGCGAACTCTAATTAATTTGTTGTTGCTAATGCCCGTAAGTTTCATGCGACAGAATCTCTTACTTCTCACAGATTCTCCTAGTATTTTAAGTAGTATTTGCTATATTTACATGTCTATTTGTCTCTCTGATTTGTGTTCGATTTAGCGTAGTAAACCTTAAGTAAAACCTATTAAATTCCTGTTGGCGGTTTTATTTCTGTCAATTACCCAGCAGGTGGCGCCTCGTTACCCAGCAGTTATTTCTTTCAGTTTCCTCAAGGACGTCCCTAACTCACCGACTAAGCCTGACACTGCTGTGCTAACTCTTACAAATACGGGATCTTCAATAAATTTAGTGCGCTATTTCGAGCCAAATAGTATTGTTCTTTTTTTGTTTCTAGGTTGTATCGCTAAAGCCCTCATTTTCTTTTTATTTTTATTATTTGTGAACTACAACCGTTACAATGCTATTACGCCTCCTGGCGGCCATTCTAGAAACTTACAAGTAATTTTCAGTATTTTATCTTAGCCAATTTATTTTTATTTATTGTTTTACCCCAAGTTTTTACGACAATTACTTTTCGAGATGTAACCGAGTGCCCTTCATAATTGGCCACCCGGTACATTTAATATAAACTTGTTTTGTTTCAATGTCAGATTTGTTGGTATGGTTGTATTGCTAAGTAGTAAAATAAAACATTTCTTTTTTTAATAATAATAATAATAACAATAATAATATTTATTGCTCTACAGGTACAAACCCAATTACAGAGCAAGAATCTAAAACATATTATATTTCTTAGTTGTAGTGCAAAATTAAATAAATATTATACTTTAAAACCTAACTACAATTATAAAATATTGTTTAATAGTAATTGTAAATTACAATTATTGATGTCACATGAATTACAACTATTATCAAAAATGGAACAAAGGTTATGTATGGGTGATTTATGCAAAATGTTGGTGCGTGGAGTGACATAATAAAAGGCTTGATGAGAACGAGATGAATAATTAGATACATGAAAGTTAATTAATGACAGTAAGTGAGGAGAATTGATTTGGTCATGCATAAGTTTATATAAAATTGACAAATTAGTACACTCTCTTTTTTTTGCCAACGAACAAAAATTAAACCGTGATAAAAGAAGTTCATAGCAAATGCCTCTTTCTGGATAGACACCATCACATTTAAACATTAGGAATTTGAGGAATTTTCTTTAAATATTTTTATTTCATTTTTTCTGGTATAAATAAGTAGGGAACCAAATGAGTGAGCATATTCTGTTGATATGTTCCGAAAACGTAAACTTAGAATCAAAGTAAACACCTAGATCTTTGATTAGAACTGATCGTTTTATAATTTGATGGTCAATACCATAATCATTAATAATTGGGTTTTTCTTACGTGTATACGTTACAATTTGGCATTTGTTAATATTTAGAGACAAACAGTTAGACGAACACCATGCATGTACAATGTTTAGATTATGTTGAAGATAATTACAGTCGTTTATCTTAGAAACATGTACATATAACTTTAAATCGTCGGCATGATAAGATGTCTGCTAGGTCGTTGATAAAAATCAAAAATAGAAGAGGGCCTAAGTTTGACCCTTAAGGAACTCCAGAAGTGGCGAGTATTGGACGAGATGAATAATTATTAAATGTTATGTATTGATGGCGGTTGAAAAGATATGAGCGAAAGAATAACAGTTTTTGAATTTAAGCTATTGCAATGGTTGTTTTCCATTAAGGATAAAAACAAGCGTATGTATTTATTAACTAGTTTTTAAATTGTAATACTCGTATATTTTGCAATACCTGTCTGGATGTAGATGAACAAATTTTTTGCGTGCATACAATCAATTATTTCCATTAAAATGACATTGTCAACGTTCTGGTATGCTATTGTGGGCGTGTGATAAAACAAAGATTAAATGCAGATCTATGATCAAGCTGTTTAGTAAAGCACTGACAACACTACGTAGAATATCCATCAAGTACAACAAAATTGTGCCCGCAAATGTCTATTTAAAAACAGTGGCAATTGTCCTACTCAGGTAAATTTTTTTTTAATTTTTCGATAAATAACGGTCAAATAAATTATTTAGTTTGTTTTTGTTAAGGTTGGGTTGGCAGCTGTCATTGAAAACTTTAAGCTGTGGGTAGCCATAAGTAAGCTAATAAAATACAAAATTTATAATGATTTTCGTCAAAGTAAGTATTTCTACAATTTTTTTATTATATATCAAGGTTGCAAGCTGTTTATTAATTGTTTTTATTACAACGTAGTTTTTCCCATTCTACCACACATATAAAAAATTCGAGAAATAGTCCAACTCAAAAAGATTTACTTCAAAATTTACTTATTAAATTATCAGACTGACGCCATAAGTAAATATGCATTAATGCAGTTGACGCATCTGTAGTCGTGTTGCATACATAATTTCGTAATTATGCAGCGTGTTTATGCAAAATCTTAACTTAATGCAACTTCGATAGTAAACGAAACAATTTCGTTGTAAAAAATAACTACCATTAATAAACGTTTACTTTGCTAATTATATCCTCAAAACGTACTTAAGTATGATATTTATAACATTTAATTTATTTTAATTATTCTACATATATTTAACTAAGTATACATAATAATTCACAATGTGAAAGCTTAGGAGCTTATTTTAAGATGAATGAAAACAACTGCAGAATTGATGTTGAAATGTACCCGGTAGTGACTTAAACTACGCAAAGTACGTATCTGCGTGTATATATTAAACATTTTTTTTTTAATTATTAAGCAGATACGACCAATTTTACTGTAATTTGATGAGTAAACGTACATATATCAATTGGACGTTCACATAAAACTGTCACAAACACCTAAATACTTTTAACTTATGAATTTATTTAGTTCCGAAACATGTTTATTTAGAACTATGTTGATTGACATAATCCATTGCTTGTGTTATTTTAATAACCATTCATACGTTTACACAATATTTTATTAATACACTTAATTCTAGGGAAATTTAAAGTAATTAATTACTTAAGAAAACATTATTAACACACGTATATAATTTTAAACCAAAAGTATTTACTTAACACTTTTCTAATTAATTAACTTGCAATGATAAAATGTGTGCGGATTTTAATATAATTAGTACTTTTTTTCACACACTTGTTAATCCTTATTAAATAATATTATATACAGCTACATTTAATAAATTAAAAAAAATTAACACCTTATGACAGTAACAAAAATGTATTACAAATACTAAAAAGGCAAAAATAATGAACATTTCTTGCAAATTAGTTGAGTTATGGCGTCGCAAAGGAGAACATTAGAAAAATGCACACTAAGCTGCAAATTGCAGAGGAGTTGTAAAAAAACTGAATTGCATTGCACTACAGTTTGTCACAATTGTGACGGAGAATGCAACAACAAAGCAAATGCTCTTGAGTTTGAAGAAGACAAGTTGGATTTAAATGCGCGCCCCAGCTGCTCAAATATTGAAGAAGAAGACGAAAATTTTAAATCCAGTTCTGCAGATTCTAATATTGAAGACGAGGAAATTGTTCGAAGGAAAGTTAGGGAACTTATACTGAGGAGAATGCAGAGGAAAGTGTGAAGGAAACAGAAACAAGGCGTGCTATGAATGAGTTGATTCAATCCACAGATTGAACGAGATGATTCCGAATACTCAAACTAAACACGTCACCATGGATTAGAACACTCTGTTATTTGTTATTGAATAGATGTACTTGCAATACCCGTAAGAACCAAGTGTTTTAGAGTAAATATTCCATCTCAAGGGCGAGAATTGTTTCTTTCTATTATTATTTTATTATTAAAAATGATTTAGTCTTTAAATAGATAGTTGGGCCATAACTTGAATAGTATCAATTTCTGAAATACATAAGAGGATCATGTGATGGTAATTATTATTATCGTAGGCTCTTTTCAAATAATTTTCCTGCTGTTAGCCCCTAGCTATAGACAACTAAACGTACTTTCAACGACCTTGTTGATATTTTTACGTATGTGTTACGTAATTGAAAGGATTTTCTAATTAATCCGCTAAACTATTGTTATTAGTTGTTAGGTATGTCTTTGTACATTTCCTAGAACATATTTTGGGGGACTTGTTAATTAAATCCAGGAACGTTTGGAAAACGCCGTAATCCAACAATTAATCTATCAGTTTTAACTGAACACCATCACTCGTGTAAAATTGGCTTTATATGACGTACTAGATAAGTAGCTCATGTCAAGTGCGAGTTATAAAGCACTTCCTAAAATTCATCGTAAATAAAAAACTAAGCAACTTAAGAAAATAGAAAAAGACAAAAGTGTTATGTATTCAATACATTGACCCTTTTATTAACTAACAGTTTGTTATTAATAGACAAAGACTTAATTTCATTTCAGAGAGCTTATAGCCTTACTTTGCAATACTAATAATATTTGAAGGTTATAGTATTTATTGAATTGTTTTTTGCTTTGCAAGTTTTCCAAATAAATAAAATGCTCGTTTCAAGAGAACGCGATGAAATCTACCGTGTGGAGACCATAACCTCCAATAATGAAGATAATTCTTATTTCTTTTGACAAATTAAAATAAGTACGTTATAATAAAGCAAAATGTCCGATGGCCGGCCGGCCGTCCGTCCGTATGTAAACAAGATATCAAGAAAACCCCCCATCAATTTTTTATGAAACTTTCTACATGGATCTTATTTATAATTTTGCAGATCTAATTAGATTTTAAGCAAATTCTATGTAGCTAAAATAGCCGTTAACCTACACAGATTTTGAATTTTTAAATATTTAGAAAAATATTCATTGTACACATTTTTGTTTCAAATAATAGTTGTTTGTAATTTAATTATACTAATTAAACTATTTTTTGATCCAATAAGTAATTACTGAGATATGACAATCACGTGACACTAATTATTGTTGTAACAATATCTGCACCAATATTAATTATATAACAAAAGTTGTTAGAAATTCTATTGTCTAATTTTTTTCTAAAACGCAATTTTATTTTCGCTTTGTGACAGAGAATTTTCAATTAGTCTTACGGAACTGAGGTGTGTGAGGAAAAAAAAAGATGGCGTCCGATGAAAGTGAACGCGATTTTACAAATGCGAAAAATATCTCGATCAACGATAGTAACAACATAACCCAGAATCAAAACAATAACAATAATATTAAAATGCCAGTGAACTCGTACAAATCTAATAATAAAACTGTTATGCGAAATGATATCGAAGAAGACGATAGCAATAAGGATGATAATGAAGCTGATAATGATACGATTAATACGCGCAAGGAGAATGAATGAACTACAGTTGTCAATAATTGAAAAAATTCTTGTGGGTTGAGCTGCTGAGTATGAATGAGGATGAGATTTGGATACTGATTGGTTTAAAATAAATTTTTATTGTATACAACTTCAAGTACAGTTATTTCGAAAAATGGTCGAAAATAGTTATTTAACAAACAAGTGTATTAATTACAGCGATTAATAATCGAGATTGTTTAACAAGTGAGCGAGCGCAGCGAGTTAATTATTGAAATTATTAATCGCATTTTAATATTCAAGTTAGTTACAATATTTTTTAGTCGACCATAACTTAATTAAATGAAGAAAACGTGTATAAATTACAAAAAAATTTCTTAAGTGAATTACCATAAATACCCGAACGCATGATACAAAAACTTGTACTAAATGTCATCAGAACGAATCGGAATCACCCAAAGAAATCTAGTTAAAATACGTCCAATTTATTTACCAAATTTTGATATTTTTAAGAAGAAAGGTAATTACGTCCTTCTGAGTTTTTAAAAATTTTCTTGTTTTACATTTGAATAACATACTTACATTTAACATTTAAAATAAATTACTACAATATTTTTTTTCAATACAGTTAGGTAAAATGATGAAATTAGATAAAAAACTAGTTCATGATGAAACAAAAAATATCAGTCAGAATGTGATGCAGTTAGTTCGACAGAGAGAATGATTGTGAATGGAAATTGTTATGAATCAATCAAACTACTTATCTCCAGTTTCAACATTATGTTTATAATATTTACATTTCCAATAGTGCAATTATTAAAAGTAAAAGAGGGCATACTGGAATTATTTGTTGATTGGCTGTGTGAGTACATATTTAGGTTTAAATCTTTAATGTTTGTAAAATTATTATTTGTTTTAGCTGCAGTGGTTTCAGTATTATTGGTGATTTTGCTTTCAACAGTTTCGACACTAGTGTTGGAAGGTTTTGTCACCGTTTTACAGAGAATTTTTTTAGCCGTATTCATTTTATTCTCAATCGAATTATCTACATACCCTTCTGCAACAACAGTGGATTTCCAACCACCAAGGCGTTTAATGGCTGAAAAATATGCACCACTGTCAGAAAGTATCGAGGCAGTAGACCGTCGAAAGCAATGACCAGTATAAGTATTCGGCTCATCTAATTTTAAAAACGTTGCAATTGTGAATGGCATTTTTGAAAACGTGTTTATGCCAATTGGCTGAATGGAACACTTGTCATTTCTATAAAAAACAAAAAAGCGTTTGTGGGGGGGTGTGTGTTGGCAGCAATGAGGAATAGTGTCTAACTAAATTCAAAATCGTATGTTGATCATTGTCAACGATGGTAAATATTCTGCTCGTATAGTTTTAGAAGCCTTAATGGTTACTAGAAACTTAGAACCTAAATCCTGAACGTCATCTGTTTCCAAATTTACTAGCTCATTCTTTCGCATTGCTCCGCTTACTCCGAAAATTAATGCAACTTTTTAAAAAGAATACAAATTAGGTGAAATATGTTGACGCAGTAGTGTATTTGTTTACGTATGTACACTCATGAAATTTAAAACTTGGACACCACAATTTCTGTAAACAAAAGTTTGCACATTGTGAAGCGGGCTTAAGGGTATCATTTACAATTCTAACAGCAGGTAGTCTCAGCAGGGGTTATCTTATAGAAGGACTGTAGAATGAATCATTACACTAAGCACGTTTTAGAAAATAGGTAATTTACGTTGCTTACTTAATTTTTTCTTTAAAGAATATATTTGAAGGTATCGCTAATTAAACACCATAGCTCGATTAATTATCGAATCAAAATTTTGTTTAGGAAATGTTTACAAAATAAAATTAGAAATAATTTTGATTTAAAAACGTCTACAAGCAATAACTTTTAAATTAAATCAAAAACTAAACATGGTTATTTGGGTTGACTGATTATTACTTATTTTTAAATAAATCTAACCTACTAATTATTGTAAGTTATTAAAAAAAATCATTAAACTCTCTATTCATAATATTTAGTCCTTACAAAATGTATATTTTATGACGTTTCATTTTTTTCTGTAGTTAATATAAAAAGTGAAAATAAAAACTAAGGCAATTCTTATTGTCAACGTATATATTTAGTTTTTGACAAGAATTTATTACATAATTATAATTAAGATACCAAGTTATAGTTTAAAATTAAATGAAAACTTTTTTTTAAATAAAGGTATTACTATATAAATAAATATAAGAAATCAATAATGGGTGTGACCTCCATTATTATTGATACATTCTTGGAGGCGTCTGCTCATTGACGCTATCAAGGTATCAATATAATTAATATTAATCGTTTCCCATGCGGTATCAATGGCTGCAATTAGTGCATTACGGTTTACTGGTATAAAATTTGGCCCTTGTTGTCTTCGGATAACAGCAAGTATTCGAGCCCAAACATTTTCGATAATGTTAAAATCTGGGCTTTTGCTGGCCAGGGTAACAGCTCCAAGTTATTTGCTTGTATCCAGTTGCGCACAACCTGCGAAGTATAGGGTCATCATATCCCGATAGTTAATTATCGAATGTTCCAAGAAAATATGTGTAAATAGTAAATGGAATCTACTAACGTAACGTTAAGTCGTTAATTATAGTTACATAACTCTCCTTTCATAAGATATAGTTCATATTAATATGCTTATTGTAAAGCTTCGTACACACCTGAACAACAAACCGAGGAACAAACAGAACAACGAACCGAACGGCAATCGGAACATTAATTTGGACGGTGCTACGTACGAATTTTAGAACAGATTCGCAAGTCCTGATTGTTCCACGAACGGTTTGCGGCGTTCCCGCAACTTGTCGGTTTTTCTCCGACATCAAAGAAAATGCGCGCGAATGCGTTTGCAGGTTTGGACGAATCTAAACAAAACGGCGAACAAACTTATGTGGGAGAATTAAATTATTTATTTTTTGTCCTCCCTTTTGTGGGTTTGTTGTGTTTTAGGTAATATTATGGAGTTGACAGAAGAAAAATGTTTTAAATTAATCAGTGTTTAAGAATGCAAGAAAAAAATGATGTCCCTATTAGCATCATTTGGGCGGGAAATTTCCAAAATAAAAAAAAAAGCGAAGTAAATTATAATTTTTACTCTTCTTTGTGCGTAAAAATTTGGTTGGCACTATCTTCTTGTTTTCCGCAATTTTCTCTTCTCAATAATAAATATATATGAACTGAAAACTACTGAAAATAATTATGGAACAGCACAAACGTTCCGTTTGTTGTTCGGATTGTGGAAATCATAAAAGATCGTTTGTCGTTCTGTTTGACTTTCGGTTCGTTGTTATGTTTGTTGCTCGGTTTGTTGTTCAGGTGTGTACGAAGCTTTACAACTTAAGCAACAATTTTTGGCGAATAAAGATTAGTTTGTGATGTAATATTAAAAACACAAAGCAAGTTAAAAACCAATGAACATTTTATCAATCAATCTGCCAATAACATGAAAGACATGTGGTCTTTAATAAAAAACAAAAATACTAATTATGGCACAAATATACCGGCTAAGATTATATCAAATATACCTAATGTTAATATTGATCCTGTTACCTTGATGTCTAGTAACTTAACTGTTCACACTCATTACTTCTCATTCGAAGAAGTGAGTGAAGTTCATGTTCGTGATACAATATTGTCTTTAAAAAGTTCTAACGTCCGAGATTATTATGGAATGACGTGTGGTGTTGTAAAATATATTAAAGACTTGATCATAGCTCCAGTTACACAATTGATAAACTGCTGCATTAGAAATAGTATCTTCCCTGACTGCTTAAAGATTGCAAATGTTAGTCCATTACATAAAAAGGTTTATTAAAAGATATAAATAATTATCATCCAATATCTTTACTACCAATAATATCTAAAATTGTTGAAAAACTATTATGTAATCAAATTATCTCATAATTACATCAATATGACCTACTACATGATAATCAGTTTGGTTTTCGCAAAGGACGTTCGTTCGACTGGGGAGGCAGTTAGAGTTCTTGTTGAAGAAATATCTAGTCATTATGAAAAAGGTCAATATTTTGCAACATCTCTATTTGACCTCAGCAAAGCTTTTGACTGCGTCTCTGGCGAAGTTCTACTGCGTAAACTCTTTTATTATAATTTTGGTCCTGCCAGCTGCCGATTACGCAACTCCTATTTACAAAATAGAGTTCAACAAGTTGTATTGGATGCAATATCTTCTGAACCAGTTAACATTACACAAGGTTCCGCAAGGTTCAATTCTGGGACCACTTCTTTCTCATTTATGTAAATGACCTACCTACTTATATTGAACATGGACTGATTATAATGTATGCTAATGATACTACTGCTTTAAGCAATTCAGACACTCTTATAGAAACTCAGGTAAACAGTGCTATTGTATCTAATAGTGCATCTAACTGGTTCAATGCAAACCGCCTTGCTTTAAACACATCCAAAACAGTGGAACTCACTCTAAAACGTAATAATAAACAGGATGGTTTCGCCAATTTTCTCGGAGTAACAATTGACTCAAAGATGAACTAAAAATAACATGTTATAAAAATATATATTTATTACGACAACTTAAAAAGAGCTTACCTAAAAATGCACTACTATCGGCATATCATGGACTTTTCCAGTCTTTTGCACAGTACTGTATTTTAGTATGGGGACACAGTAGCGAGGCATCGAATATTTTTAAATTACAAAGACGAGCAATTCGAATAATATCAGATATTGGCTATAGGGATCATTGGGATTCACAAAACTTTATCACACATGACGATATCCATGGTTATGAAACCAGATGTAGTCACTTAATAAGACTAGCACGAACACGACTTGATAAAACTAAAAATGATTTTAACTATTATGGACCTAAAGTATATAATTTACTTCCCTCACGAGCATCGAAGAATGGTTTCCAAGATTTACAAGATTTTGAATTTTAATTGTGTATTGGTTAACTAGACTATTTAAATCTTATAGTTTTTAGAAGTTTTAACTGTTGTATTTTTTTTATTTTAAATTAATGTATTTGGGTGGTGTAAAGTTAATCACTAAATTGTATGTTATTGTATTAACTTCTGTAAATCTTTTTGATCTTAAGGGGGCAAACTTACATGTTATTTTACTATAAGGCGTAACGTTAGTTAAAATCGCGTATAACGTAATGGTTTACCTTCTAATTCATAACAAGTATAAATCAATCTTTTATTAACATGACTGTTAATAATTAAGCGCTCAAAAGTTTGCAATTTGTTTAAAAATTAAACAAATAGTCGACGTTATGAGTGACAAATTTCTTATTATAATTAAGACAAAACCAGTGGCTCAATTTGTTGGTGGTTGTAACATGTTTGAGATATTACTATTGTAACCGTGCAACTTTTGTATTAAGCACCACCAGGTTCGTTCGTGGTAAGAATACAAAATGTGACGTCACTAATTTTTGTATGCACGCGGGTAGCTTCAATCGCAGGAAAAATGCCCATGGTCGATTTTAAAAGGTCTATTTACACAATATTTACAAGATTAGAATTTTATATATACACACGAAATTTGATTATAATACAAGTTAGTTTGAAACGGCGGCAGTGGAGACACAGCCACTCAATAAAATGGTATTGTCGGTGCAGTACGGTCGGCGTTGTAATCCTCAAGTGTTTACGCAACGGAAGGTCTGGTTAACCACCTGGTTCGGGTGGCAGGTGCTGGCTGCGCCGAGACCTGGTGGTATTGTCTCACTGAAACAGATAAGTGTGTATTAGTTTTCGGTGGCGGTCGTTCACGCCCGCTTTTAGAGGTTATTGAATAGCACGGATGTGTACGGCTCTCGCTTGTTTTAGCATACACCCCGGTTTTTATTATTGCGGCTCACGGCTTGGCAACCGACGGAAGTCCGTCTCAAGGTGCCCCAGATGCCTGGTGGTTGTATTCATACGATGTTGTTTGGTGAGCAAGCCGAGTACTGATGCGAAGCGAGATGCTCGGCGCTGACGACGGCTTAGCGGCGGTGATACTTCACCTAGGGCCACGGCTATCAGCAAGCTGGCTACAAAGTGCTATTTAACGGATTAGCTACCCTCTTGGGGTCGATAATACACAGCGGCTTGTCTTGAACGGAACAGTGTCGGAGGAACGCAACTGCTACCGGGGGTTTTTAGCCACAGTGCTTCGGATGTGGGGTAAGTAGTTGTCGGTTATGCGGGTTATTAACGGTGGTTCTTTTAGGAGCTTGCTTAAGCACGCACCGAATCCAATCAGCGGATGCAGAGGACTTAGAGTTAGTTGCGGATATCTTTAGGCGGTTTTAGATACGGAATTCCGCACTAATGCGGACGGATAATCGGATTAAAAATCGGGTTAGAAAGTCTAATTCAAGAGTCGGACTCGGAAGTAAAAGTCGGACTCAGAGGTAGAAGTGTCTTTTGGAGCATTGCGCTTGCGGTTATATTGGCGGTTTTATTGCAATTGGAAGAGTGGGCAATGGTTGCATGGGGGAAATTTTAAGTGGGGCACGACGTTTGTTATGGACGATGTAAATTGTATGCCGTGAGATAATTCTTTCTCGGAGGTAAAATTGAATTATATCATCGTCGGTTTCTTACACTATCTAGGCGACGTAAGTCTTTTGAGAATATTCTAAAAGTAAAATGCAACTGTTATTAATGAACTTTTATTATTGCCCATAAGAGTAATGTAAATCGTAGTTAAAAATTTTGTCAAGAGATAGCGCTTGTGCCTGTAATTTTTAGATGATTTTCTCAAAATATCAAAAATACTTTCCATTTTACCACGTGAAATCATTGATTAAAACCATAATATTTTCTCCCTGTTTTAGATTAGCATTTCATGAAAAGCACCTTTGTTTTCTAATTGATATACTTCAATTTAGGTACGTGTATTATCTTTATATTATTTTTTATTACCGGTTTTGTATTTGTTGATTTTAGTAGATTTGAAAAACTGTAATGAAACACTTGAGCAATCTTCACTAGAACCTGATGTAAATATTTGTCTGTGCGTTATGTCGTTAAAGACGCTTATCATTCTCGGACATTGTCATAGCCCTAAATAGTAAATTTTTTTAGTCGAATTGCAAATTCTGGATGCGACGATATGGATATTCACTTCACCAATGAGCAATAAACTACACTTTGCTAGTTAAATCGCCACCTCAAATAAATTAAATTTGTAGTAACCTACTAGAAAAGAAATTTTAGTACTAGTTTTTCTGTGGTACTAGGTAATTTCGGCGACGTACGTTCACCTATACGGTGTCGGTGTTAACAATAACAGTATTGTTTATGCTACTTTTGTTTCATGCAACTAAATAACTAATTTTAATTTATGTTTTTCTGATAAAGGATAATAACGCGTAATCGAGATTAATCTTGTTTCATGTTTTTTGTGATAATCCCGTGGAAGTTTTTACTTTTAAACCGTATTTATTTATTTTGACCTTCAACTATAATACAAACAAAACGTTGTATTTATTCTGGAACAAGTGGCTTCCTCTATTTGAATGAACATCCATGTTACCAAAATTTGTTTCCACTAGTGCAGTACCTCATTTAAGCGGCATTTTTTGCATGCATGTGCCGCCCCTTTGCAATCAGGGTCAATTGACGCAAGTGGCATCTGTTGACAATGAATTAAAGTAAATTCAATCGCTTGCCCCCTTAATAGCAATAAATTTACTTACTTACTTACTTACCCAGTTTTGTTTGATGTACTCTCGTATAACGGCTTAGCAGTTAGATCCATTTAACTATTTTTGGACGATACTAAAATTTTACTTCGATTTTAAAAATTACTTCGCGGCGCACCTTTTTTTAATAAATGTGATTTTTTTCCTACAACGTAGGTATATGATTTTTACTCCACATCTTATAAATAAAATGTCAGGAAAACCATCCGACTGAAGTTTAGGTTTTCTTCATTTGAAGCTTTATCATAAATGTGTTGACCACATTCAATACAGCTATTTCCTTTGTCACAATCGACATCACAGAGTGTGATAGTATCACTGGACATTGAACCATTATTAAAACAAGCTGCAGCAAAACAAGATGCAACAAAAAGTTTTCAAAATTTAATCTTGAAAATCGCAAAATATGACTTTCACAAAATTGAAAGCAACGCTTTCCGTAACACAAACGATATTAGAAGCATGAAACGCCCCCCCGAATTTACTTATGACTTATGTATAGAGCCCCAAATAAGCAATATATATCGAAAAGAACGTCAGAAACTTCATCGACTGTTTTAGTTTTTAAGAGACGCAGAACAACAAACTTGGTGAGATGGTCTTGATAATTATTGATAAACTTGTATTCGCCGTCAGGCTCTGCTTGCATGTCAATTACATCTACCTAAAATATACAAATATTTATTAGTATACAAAATATTTATGCTTACGATTTGCGATTTTATTAAAACCAAGTATCTTACATGGAATCGCAAATTCAATGTCATGATGATGGGTTTAACCACTAGCCTTTTACTTTTCGACTTTTTCTTAAGTGTGCAAGCTTCGCACAGATCTGAGTACATTTTTATTACCTCCTTGGTAATGTTACAAAATTTCTTTTTTAGCTTGGCTTCCATTACTTTCTCTTTTTTATGGCGAACTCGTTAGTGTGCTGTATGAATTGTATCATAAATTTGATCAATGCTACAAATATATTTTATATCTCTCATTTCTCCAGTAGTTTTTCCTATTAGCATTTCTTTATCGCCTATGTTTAAGATATCGTACCGATTGATTTGGCGATAATCTTTAGACGTTAACGACGGGCTATTTTTCCTCTTCTCTTTTGCCTCCTTTACTTCACTGATAATTTTATCATATCGTTGGTTCTTAAATATAAAATTTCGTTTTTTTGTGGCCATCTTTCTTCGAAATTAGCTCTTCCAACTTGGTGTAAAATAATTCCTTAATTGATAACATGACACAAAACGCAACTGTACTTATAAGTCGACACACACTACTTCAGCTCTAAACAAAGAAAAAAACTTAATTAATTGTGTATCACAACGTCGAAACGTACCACAGCGCACTAGCAGTAGATGGTGGGGGTAACATGTATCGACCTGCACGTCTTCTCAGAAGAAAACGCTATTCGGAGTTTGCGCAAAGTGAATATAGTTACTACGCGACGAGGTTAAAAGTGATTGCCCACCTCGCGAAGTGGGTATTATGGTTTTGCTCAATCTCCGAAGAACGTTTTTACTTCGGTTCACTTCGGCAATTAAGTACATATCTATTCCCACTACACGAACTGAGTATTTTGCATCGGCCCATGACCGACTAAAATGCTCAGTTTGCGAAGTCGTTAAATGTGAGTAAAAATTTCGGTCATTGTCCGGTTTCGGCGTTTGAGTGTAACATATGCAATTCCTGGACATTGCAGACATTTTGCAAAACTGATAGATCAATGGTCAATCATACGTAATTTAAATTAATATAAATATGTACGGGTTTATAATATTAATTATGTACTGCTAGTAAGTTTGAAGTTCCAGGTTTGTTCATCAAAATTAATAATGTAGCTGAAATAAAAATCAAAAATCAATAAAAGTGTATGTAACGCTTCCTTTATGAAAAGTAATATTCTATAGAATTGTTTATTGAATTTCTAGTTCAACGAGTGCGTTTCCGAAGTAGTTTATCTTAATAATAGTGCTTTAATAATTTATCATACGTGCTGGAAGTAATTCTTATAAAGCTTATTTATCTAAACATCAAAATTGAGTTATTATTACATAACAAATAAAAGTACCAACCATCAAAATCATTTACAAAAATTATTACTAACTTATCAATACATTTTGTGATTATTAAGTATGCACCATTAATAATCATTATAACTTGAGTTTACTAAGAGTAATCTAAATGCTATTAATATTAATATTATAGAACGTTATACAGTCTGAACGTTTAATAAATAATTTATCGCAGAGTATTCTTTATTAGCTAATTGTTTTAGTTTTAAATAGATGTTACATACTTCTAACGTCCATTTGTGTTGCTTGTATTTAAAACTTTTACGTAATAAGAGTTATTTATGCACCATGTCAGTATAGTGATTATTTATCGAACACTTTTAAAAACACTTAACTGACGTTGTGTGCCATTCCTATTGTTTATCCTTTAGATACGCCACTAAGATAGTTTTTAGCCTCTGTTGACTCTTTTAGGTGAAAAATAAACTATACTATGTTACAGTTTGTTTGAGAAGAACAATAAATGTTGTTAGTAAAATTAATAGTCGTTTGGAAGCCGCACCTTCTAGCTGCAGTCAGGAGGAGTCGTGAAATATTTTCAGTGAGATATAGATATAAAGATACTTCAAAAAAAAACGGGCGCCACCTTACTCTGTAGTGTTTTGTCTTAATTAGTAGGAACTCTAGACACAAAACAAACAAATTATTACCACAAAGAAATATACACCGCGTCCTACGTAAAGGCGCCAATGAGACCTTTATAGAAATTAAATCAATTTGGTTTTCCGGTTATACCTGAAGTGGACATTAATTTTGTTATTTTATTATACTCAGTATAAAATTCTCTAACCATGATTTTGATGATTATATTGAGGTTTTAAATAAATATTAAATTATAGTAAAGAATGGAAAATAAAATAAAAATACAAATTTGAAAAACTTTCTTTAATTTATTTAGTTAAAAAAAAATTTAATACTCATTTAAAACCTCAATATAATCATCAAAACTCAATCTTTAAATTTGTTGATTATATGTGATTATTTTTATGCTATTTGTTTTAGGCTAGTTTATTAATTTTTTTTTAATATATTTTTAATTAAGTTATGACGTTACTAGTTTATATCAATTAACCTCTTTTAAAAAATTGTGACTTTTTACAGTTTATTGGTATTGTTTTTGAGATTTATTATGTTTATCTGTCCGTTGTTGACCACATGTAAACGTCGCCCATTAATAAATTAAAATGTTTACAGAACAAAATATAAAAAAAACTATAGGCCCAAATTTTCAATTCCCCAAATCACTGCGAATCACTCATGCTCAGTAGTGCTGCTTTTGTGTTTTTTCTTAGTAAGCAGGTTAGCTTTGACATCTGTCTGAGTAAACAACCGGTTAATGCGTTTGTCTGTAATGTAAAAGGTTAATTAAGGTCTGGATTCGTAAAAATTAATGAAAAAACTAAACCAGTTTTGATTTACTGGTAGGTCACGTCGCATTTACGATGTCTACTTTAATTTTTTTGGCATCATTATCAATCAACTCAAGAAATTCCATCACACTTTAATTTCATTTCGTTTAAATCTGCGGTACCAACTCGTCTTACCTACCACTGATCTCACTTTACTAACATTTTCTGGTCAATATTGACATGGATTCCGTTTTCATTTACTATTTAACTTTCAAATTAACTTTTAACTTTAACTAGGTCCTAAAACTCGATTAATTTACCGGTGCCACCTAAACAAACCTCGATCACGAAGGATAACTGATAGTAATCACGGGCAATCCTCAGTTAAATGTAGTTCTTAGTGGGCGTCTTTTATTACCATATGTAATGTAACAAACATCACTTAATTGCTCTAAAATCAAATGATGATGTCAGCAGTACTAGTAACCGAGTGTGACACAAACAGCAGGAACAGGTTGTAGGAACGATTGGCACCATCAACACCATATGATTGACTGATGATTTTACTATGACTAAATTGGAAAGACCTAAAGATAGATGAGCGACATAATTGTTGCAAGTGAATAAATTATGTCTTCAGACTTTGATTATGACCATTTTCGACTTTAGATCATGTAAGAGATTTTTGATAAAAATTATTTGGACAAAGACCGCTTTTTTTTCAAAATTATTTAATGTCTACTACATTTTTTGTTGACAAAATTATAAATAATGGCTCATTAAAAAAAGAAATCCAAGTACCTTACAAAACTAATAAACGTATTACAAAAGGTTGCTTAAGATGCTTAAAAAATTGATGTTTACAATTTTCCTTAGTTTATATGTTGATAACTTTTTGTCATATATAAAACTTTTCTAAAAAACTGTAATTATATTGCAATGATTAAGCGCTCCAGGTCAAAGCTTATTTATAAGTAAAGAGAGATTTAAAATTTGAATTACCAATTTAATAAACAGTTTAAAAAAATTGAGTATAAAAAAATTTAATTATAATTTAAGAACCAGACGCATGAAGTTGAAGTCTTGAAAGGAAAGGAATTATGTCTTTAGTCAAACCCTGTAAATAAAAATGTAATTTATTAGTTTTAAGAGTAAAAATTAGACATTTTTCATTACTCAAAACAATCCAGTAGAGTATGTGTGGCCGTGTTAAAGCAAAAGAACAACCCCTAGATACGTTATTTGGCAAAATGTTGTAAAAACTTCAGTTCGGAATGAAGTATCTATTTACAAATCAAATCAGTAATGTAGTCTGGGAAAATTAAAAGTAAAAATTAGATCACAGATTTTCTGAGTTAACAACGAGGAAATAAGTTACACCGATTTAAATCCAAAGAATATAAAGAAAACTAACCTCAAATATTATGGCAAACGGAATTTGAAAGTAAAGCAATCAGGAAGCAATCACGGACATATAAGTCGTATGTGGAAATAATCAGAAAAATTGGAAGCACCCAGAGTCGGGTCTCATGTTCCATTTATATAAGGAAGCTCCACATCAGCTATGGCGTGTCCTTATTCTGTTGAGTACTACCCAGGTTTTCCTTGGTAGATGAAAGCCTGCTGGAGGGTTTGGAGTTTCAAGTAGAGGGTACAATCTGGGATCTATTTTGTTTCTCCAGTTTGTACGCCAAGTTTCAGCACCGTCATAGTTTTGACTTAGGAGTCTTTATAAGAGGATTTCTTGATTTGAGCCTTCTAAGTTCGATCAAGTCTTGGTGAATAGGAAGGGCAGGGTTGTTAGAAACCTTTTTAAACTCTTTTATTAATATATTGCGTCTTCGATGTTACTAAGGACTGGTAGCCAGTAGAGTGGGGTGGTTTTAATAGCACCAGAGATTATTCGCATCGTTTGGTTTAGCACCACGTAGACTGTTTCCACGTGCGGACTGTTTAGCCAAATCGACGAGCCGTTGTGACGCTTGCTTTCCAAGTACGTTAGTTGCTGTAAATAACAAAAGCGGACGGATCTGAGACGCCATATTTGATGACGAAGTTCACTCTCCGTTTATTTGTTGGGCAGCTATAGTAGAGGTTAAAATTTCAGTGTCCTGATCGTCTAACGGGAAGCAATTCGGAGAAATAAAGAGAATACACTAAAACTCAAGACTTTTTTATTTAACACAGGTTACTATTAGTGTCTTAAAAACAAGACAGGATATATTAAAGTAAAGGACAAACCATGCAACCCAACACAGTCAGCGGATCTGACGGTTATAGGGGTGAGGGTTTTGGAAATGTAAGCAGAGCGGCGGTTACTATAGGGATAAGAGTAACGGCATATAAGCAGAACGGCGGTCAATGCTTGAGTGGTGTATTTAAGACGCGAAAATACGTCACCCCAAACACAACACACGGATAGGAACAATGAAGCGGAATGACCAGGTTAAAACACGAAAATGCGCGATGCCAATTTGGACAACTGTTTGAGTGGTGTACTTAAGGCGCAAAAATGCGTCACTCTAAATACAACACACGGATAAAAAAAATAAAATTTAAAGGAACATAAAGCGGTATCTTTGCAACATGCTGGTTGAGGAGAGAATAGCCAAAGCGGTATCTTTGGTGGTTAAATTAGAAAAAGCAGACTTACTCAGTATTAACGGCAGGACCAGGCGGAATACCGAAACTAACTGCCTGTTTAACGCAAGAGCTCACGCTTATACAAAGCATAACTTAAATGGGGCAACTGGCTTACGGGAGGGGACTGCGTGCGCACGAAAGCTTAAGCGGGACGCTATCGTACTGTGCTTTGGGTTCTCAATTGATAGTACGTAAAAATTAATAACAGTTAAATACATACCGAAATCGGCCTTATCCTAGTAATTAATTACTCCAATTAATTTAGTGACGGTGCATAACTTAAAAATAAAACACATCGTTACACAGTATTCAGCAGTTAAATTGACCAGACTTAGCGAAGTGCTACGGAGTATCTCTGCACCAGCTCCCCAAGTTGTTCTTGCTAATTTATTGAAGAGATGTCAATCAATAAAGAAGATGAAACGGCACTCACTTTCAAGTGAAAAACAGCTATCTGGTGTATTGTATTAAATCATAAATATAAAGAAATTGCTTTAGGGTGTCCGTTTTTCTTTCATACTATAGTTTAATGATTATGTTAATTAAAAAATATATTTTCAACCCCTTAAAAATTATATCATAGCAATATATTCACGCAGGCTACATCTAATGATAGCAGATAAACAAATGTATTAATACGTGTTCACTGAACAGTAACCCTTCCAACTTCTTCTTACAATTTCGAGCTCAAATTGAACATTTTTTAAAATTTTTAATCTACATCCTTTAAAGTGAACTGTGTGTGTATTGGTGCAAATTATCACAAATTTATGAAGAAATTGTTTAGCTCTTTCGGTTGAGTAAATAGATTATAGTAAGTGATACTATACAACTTTTATAACGTTTCTAAAATGTATTAAAAGCTTTCTACGACAAATAAAATTAAATACAAAATCTTAATTTAGTTACCCATTACGTTTATAAATGTTAACTTTATTTTAATATTAAATTGATTTATAACAAATAAATTAATTAACTTCGTTTACTTGAGTTTTTGTGTCCTTACCAATAGATTTATACAGAAAATGTCACAATCAACGCAATTATAAATAAAGTTTCAAATTTATACTTTATTAGAAAATGACCCTTAGTATTGTATAAAACAAATTTGAAATGTAATTTAACATTTATTGCGCCTTTGGTTAATAGCGTACGCTGAAGCAAAATAAAGTCGTAAAACCGTCCTTTGAATATGTTTTATTTAAATACACGTAACCGAAAGGTTTTATGTGTTTTAATAGAAAAAGTTTTCTAATAAAGTTTTCATAAATTATTTAATAACAATTTCGATAAAATGCAACACTTTCCGAGTTCATAAGATGACTAAAGTATTTTCATTTAATATTATGGTAGAGGGTTAGGGTGTTGTTCTTGGTATATTTTTTTATGAAAAAAAAGCTATTGACATATGTCCAAAAATGTCTACTTTCCAGAGTACGGATTGAAGATTTTTCTTCTGATAATGTGTTGGAAGCGACTTATTTTTTTTTATTAAATATACGTTCGGTTTTTATGGTATTGGAATCTGAAGTTTGGAAACATTCTAAGTTTTATAGATGCAGCAGGAATGACAACAGTTTTGCATAGAAAGGTAACTGATGCATGTAAGCTTATTTTTTAAAGCTCTAGAATAGTAACAGTGTAAACATCGTAGGTACACTCATGAAATTTAAAACTTGGACACCACAATTTCTGTAAACAAAAGTTTGCACATTGTGAAGCGGGCTTAAGGGTATCATTTACAATTCTAACAGCAGGTAGTCTCAGCAGGGGTTATCTTATAGAAGGACTGTAGAATGAATCATTACACTAAGCACGTTTTAGAAAATAGGTAATTTACGTTGCTTACTTAATATTTTTCTTTAAAGAATATATTTGAAAGTATCGCTAATTAAACACCATAGCTCGATTAATTATCGAATCAAAATTTTGTTTAGGAAATGTTTACAAAATAAAATTAGAAATAATTTTGATTTAAAAACGTCTACAAGCAATAACTTTTAAATTAAATCAAAAAACTAAACATGGTTATTTGGGTTGACTGATTATTACTTATTTTTAAATAAATCTAACCTACTAATTATTGTAAGTTATTAAAAAAAATCATTAAACTCTCTATTTATAATATTTAGTCCTTACAAAATGTATATTTTATGACGTTTAATTTTTTCTGTAGTTAATATAAAAAGTGAAAATAAAAACTAAGGCAATTCTTATTGTCAACGTATATATTTAGTTTTTTGACAAGAATTTATTACATAATTATAATTAAGATACCAAGTTATAGTTTAAAATTAAATGAAAACTTTTTTTTAAATAAAGGTATTACTATATAAATAAATATAAGATTAGTTTGTGATGTAATATTAGAAACACAAATTTATATCATATCAAATTTATGACAACTTAAAACCAAGAACCTGTATGTTATTGCTAAGAAATTATTAAGAAAAAGCGCAATTGCAGTGTAAATATTTATAATTAGATATTTTCGAAAGTTTATAAGTCCTCTATTGTAATCTTAATACTTAAAAGAAAATCCTGTCCATTAGCATTATAAGGAAATGGCTTTTACTTTATGAATAAGTTTCAATAACAATAGAATATCCTTGCTTGTTTAATTTACTTCCTTTGAGTCATATTGCTCTAAGGGTTGTTACATTGGTCATTAGAAGTATGTAATAAATAAACAATTACCTACTGTTTGAGAAGGGGTAGTGTGAACCAATAAATAAAGTAAGAAATGTAAATTCCATTTTAGTTTAAAATTTCAAGTGTTGTGAAAATGCCACCTCATCTCGGTGCTGATTTGAAAGCGCGGATTGTTTCGGAATTAGCGGCGGGCCGTAGCGTGCGTGAAATTTCACGTATGTTAGATATACCAAAAGCACCGTAGGGCATTACCGAGTAAAATGGAATCTTGAACACACTTTGAAAAGAGCCATCGGAAGTGGTAGACCTAAAGTATCTACACGTGCTCAAGATCTCGAGTTGTTTCATTACGTAACAGAACAACCATTTGCTACATACTCCAGGGCTATAGCAGATACACATTTTCCCGGATGCCGTATAACTGCACAAAAAGATTAAAGGAGATGGGAATAAAGAAGTATAATGCTGCTGCGAAAGAAGTTCTCAGTGACGAAAATATGAGACGTCGTCTGGAATTTGCAAGGCGATATGTGAACGAACCTTTGGAATTTTGGAATCGAGTGATTTTTAGCGACGAAAAACGTTCAATAGCCGCAACGATGGACCACTAAAAGTTTTTAGAATGGAAGGAACTCGTTACGAAAATAATCACATATGTCCTAAAAAACGAAGTGGTTATTTTTCTGTGAATGTGTGGGGTTGGGTTAGCGCGCGGGGTCCAGGAGTTTGTTGGGCTATCGATGGACGTCTTGATTCTGCTGCGTATTTAGATATTTTGGAAACTATTATGAAACCTTCTCCAAAAAATAGTTCGAGATCTGTTGAATTAACATTTTCATAATGTATTTTTGTTGTTAAAGGACAACGCCCCTATTCATACTTCGCGGGTTGTGCGCAATTGGATACGAGAAAATAACTTGGAGCTGTTACCCTGGCCAGCAAAAGCCCAGATTTTAACATTATCGAAAATGTTTGGGCTCGAATACTTGCTGTTATCCGAAGACAACAAGGGCCAAATTTTATACCAGTAAACCGTAATGCACTAATTGCAGCCATTGATACCGCATGGGAAACGATTAATATTAATTATATTGATACCTTGATAGCGTCAATGAGCAGACGCCTCCAAGAATGTATCAATAATAATGGAGGTCACACCCATTATTGATTTCTTATATTTATTTATATAGTATTTAAAAAAAAGTTTTCATTTAATTTTAAACTATAACTTGGTATCTTAATTATAATTATGTAATAAATTCTTGTCAAAAACTAAATATATACGTTGACAATAAGAATTGCCTTAGTTTTATTTTATATTTACTACAGAAAAAATGAAACGTCATAAAATATACATTTTGTAAGGACTAAATATTATGAATAGAGAGTTTAATGATTTTTTTTAATAACTTACAATAATTAGTAGGTTAGATTTATTTAAAAATAAGTAATAATCAGTCAACCCAAATAACCATGTTTAGTTTTTGATTTAATTTAAAAGTTATTGCTTGTAGACGTTTTTAAATCAAAATTATTTCTAATTTTATTTTGTAAACATTTCCTAAACAAAATTTTGATTCGATAATTAATCGAGCTATGGTGTTTAATTAGCGATACCTTCAAATATATTCTTTAAAGAAAAAAATTAAGTAAGCAACGTAAATTACCTATTTTCTAAAACGTGCTTAGTGTAATGATTCATTCTACAGTCCTTCTATAAGATAACCCCTGCTGAGACTACCTGCTGTTAGAATTGTAAATGATACCCTTAAGCCCGATTCACAATGTGCAAACTTTTGTTTACAGAAATTGTGGTGTCCAAGTTTTAAATTTCATGAGTGTACAAGGGTAGTAGCGTTACAATATTTTGTCTTACCACTGCAACAACTTAAAAAGCAAAGCAACTAAACATAAAAAAATTCACACAAATAAATTGTTTTTGTACAATTATTTATCAGATTTGTAAATGAAAATACATATCTAAATCCAAATTACAGTGTTGCAATGGTTTAATTGAGAACAATACAAACAAACACATTATACTTTTTTGAGCTTTTTACCGAAAATGATCGGAATTTTAAATAAACTTCAATGTGCTTAGTAAGTATCTGATTTTGATTTTCTTTATTTATTTATATAATTTTAATTAGATATGTTTTGTGATCTTAATAAAATGCAGAATTTAATGTGAACTTAAAGCATTTAATCAATAAAACGTTATTTTAAAATAGTACAAATATTATAGATGTTTCAACTCCTTGTAATCCTTCAAGATAAATTTTACCGTTAGAAACATCCGGCGTATAAGAGGTCAACATTCGAATTGTAAATTTCGCTGAAACTGGTAGAATATATTTTACATCTTATTGAATGTATTTCTTTTGTAAAGTCAGATTATTAAGATTATTACTATACAAAGAAATTTAGGCGCGTACATCTTCCTTTACTAATTTTAACTTTATTGAATTTTCAAAGCAAAGATTTTGTGATATTTTAATAATAAAAGCGTTATTAAATTTCTTGCTGGAACAATAATCAATAAATTGACAAAAGAACGCTACCATATATACAAGTATATTATGTAATACTGCGATTTCTGATTTATTTACACAACATGTTTTTCAGTGTATTGGGATATTGCATGCTCAAATACTGCTATACTTCACCGGAATACAATGATGTTCGTATCTATGTTTGAGTATGTAGCTACAAGCAGATTTATATTCTATGGAGCAATATGAAGTAAATTTATTCATGAAATATAAAGTTCTAAAGACAATTTAATAATAAAATAAATTAAAGTTAAAATGAATCAAACTAACAAAAACCCATCTGGTAGTAGGATACTTAGGTGACATAAGAAAATCGCCACATACCTAGGGTTTTTTTAGGGTTAGAGTGAATTATCTAAATCATTACAATTACATAAGTGTGTGTAAATAATTCAAGATGTAAATAAGTTCTTAAATTCTCTGAAGCACTAAAAAAGTACCCAAAATGGACCCTCTTATGTGAAATTTTTGGATTTTGTGTACGTTTGCTTGCTAGATATCGTTCAACCGCATTCTAAACCTGTTTTTCCGTCTTTTCTGTTTCTGACTGTGATAAGGTTATTTAGTCTAATAAAACTGCCTTAAATTAATATTATAATGATTATGATCGTCATTTTATTTAATATCATTATTGTAAAATATTAGAAACACTAATAAATTGTTGCGTACTAGGAATTTGCGAATTATGAATGATCACAGTGGGTGTAAGTGCTTTGGGGGAACCCAGTGTGGGTTGCTGTGTGTGTTTTATCCTTGGAAAAGTAAGAAAACTCTTTTCACATAAATTTATGTGCAAATGTGCACTTTACTTACACAGATAATTTAATTAGTTGAGGAATTTCGAGATAACATTTATTAGATGAATTAAAAACCTGGGAATATAAAATATTAAGAAGACGAGTTGCGTCACGATGCCGTCACGAAAAATTTGGGTATATCTCGTAAACTAATCACCAAAACTTTCAATACATATTTACATTTTTTGTATAAAATTTTTAATCTTTCCGATCATACTAATTTTGCAATAACTTTTGGAAATTTTTTTTACTGTTTCCGATGAGATTTTGTCTATTGTTGAACCCTAAAAATTATGTGATTTTTATACAATATAAAAGTGGCCTTTGACAAATCTATGAATACAAGTGGCTAGCAATTTGCGATTGATTCTGAGTTTACTGACAAGAAAGGCATGTCGACTGCGTACATCAAATAATAAAATAAAACTACAGTTACGCAATAAAAATGTTAAACGGTTAAAATTTTAATGATAATCCAAATACTTAAGAATAGTGAACAAGTATAAACAAAATATAATTACATTAAAAAGTGAAATCGTCGAAAAAGTAGTTAACAGTCCAAAAGTGACAAAATAATTACTCTTGTAGAGGTGGATGAAGATTCAATGCAACAACACTTTATTTAAAAAGGTTAGTGAAACTTTGTACTTAGTTTATAAAAAAAATATAGTTTGCAAACTAGCAATTGTAACCGCACTTAATTTGATCATAAACCACGGTTGCAGAATTTAAATTAGTAAATTTTCACGGTACCAATATTTTGCATGTAGTTACAAGGCGTAATGTTTTAGTTACATATTTTTTGTTAAGATCTCAGTTTATGAAAATTATATTTATTGTTTGTTATGCAAACCTATCTTTGTTTCATTTATTCGAGGTGAAAGTATTTGAGTTATGAAAAAGAAATTCTATTATTTTGATGCGAAACCGTGTTGAACGTTTTTGCAGACATAAACTATCTATGAATATTCATTTCATTATTATTGGCTCCCATAACCGTGGGGCAGTTTTTTTTTAAATATGATTTATTAACTCCAATACAGATATAAGCTTTGATCTTTTCACGCACCTCGTGTTTGGGCTAGTTTAATTTTTTAGTTATTTTTTGTATTGTGAACTCGACAAATCTCCATAAATTGTTACGGTTCAAATTTCTCGAACTCGAACGTATGTCGCAAGCCTTCTTAATAACGCTTGTCGTGAGTTGCGCGTTACGACGAAAGTCGAATTTGCCGCGCACGCTACACATTTTCCCATTGGTGGATCCTTTAATTCACAAAATTTATCGCGACGATGAGCGGATATTTTGCTACATTCTTCTTGTACATAGATGTTTAGCGTGCATTTCGAAGCTAAAATTTTACACAAATTATTGATGTGTGTTTCAATAATAAGTCGAATTGGTGTTTAAATTTAAGTCCGACCGCATTTACAGTAAGTACACGTTGCTTTTTTTTTCTTTCGTGGTTGTACTATTTCTAATTACGACGTATGCTTTCATACTCTACTTGCATATTACAATCTGGATAATTCCTGGGGGTGCTGTAACGGCTAGTTAAGAATCCTTCGTTATAAAACGTGATGATTACATTGAAGCTGCCAACAACCGATGAACTCAACCTGCTAAGGGGTCGTTTACGCGGCGTGCCTGCTGCTTTGAGGGAGCATATCTGCCTTTCGTGCTGCGTTGTCTAGTTCTCCTAAGAGAAATCCTGTGGTTACCGATCTTCTAAAGCTGTCATCTACTGTCATTAGCAAGAACCTACGTTTATTGTTTAAGAAACATATTCCCTATTTATGCGTATAAAGCTCACGTACATGTGACATTAAACGGTTTGAATCCCTAGTACATAAGTAAATTTTTATTCAGGGTAGACTCTACCACCAACGCTCGGGTTTGTTGTTAACTAGCTCCATAAGAGCTTGGGCGCTTTAGATAAGTGAGTAAAGCTAAAACAAAAAGTCTTTTGGGTTGGCAGGAGCTACTTACCGTGCTAGTCCGAGTTTAAGTTTAGTTTTTAAGTCATCGTGTGTAAGTGACGTGTATACGTCGAGGTTCCTTGTTAACCAATCCTCCATTGGAACGCTAACTTTAATTTAGAGTGTAACAAACAAAAGCTTAACTAAACTTCGATATATTAATTGCGAGCTTTAATTAATTTGTTGTTGCTAACACCCGTAAGTTTTATGCTTATTAGACCTTAAGTAAAACCTAATGAATTCCTGTTGGTCGATTTTATTTATTTCTATCACCTAGCAGGTGCCGCTACTACTACCAAATAGTATTGTTCTTCTCTCTAGGTTGTATCGCTAGAGCCGTCACTTTCTATTATTATTATTTGTGAGCTACAACAGTTACAAACTACATAATTAATTATATTAAGGACTTTGGTTTTAGGTGTTTATAAGTGTTGCTAATAAGAAACTGTGCCATTCCACCTTAATTTTGCGGTAGATTCTCTGCTTACAACTTTCACTATTCTGCAAAGCAAACAAGCGGAGTTTTACACTACTGCAAAACCTTTAGATTTGTGGGCTTTCACGCAGTTGTGTTTTAAGTCTTTGGTTATTTATACTTTACGTTCTAGTCAATAAAAAACAATATGGTGCGATGTAATAATTAATCTAGATATGTAAAATATGTTCCACGTTGGGATTAACCTAATAATTGCTATGTAATAATTAACTCTTAAATATTATCTACGTTGTAAGCTCAAATAAATGAGATGTATTAATAATAATTTAAAATCAGTTTTACAATCATACAGCAGAATGAAATACTTGTCAAAATATGTGAACTCAATTGTTTAAATTTAAAACACCCAATAAATAAAATATTTTTAGGATTCTTTTAAGTTAAATTAATTTTTAATCAGTTAATTTTAATATTCAATGATAGAATAGTTATTTGTGTATTTAGAGCGCAAAGTGCTCGAAGAACACACATTACTTTTTCTACAGCCTCACTTTAAATAGTTAAAAGTATTTGAACTCATAGCACAAATTTTACAATTTAATTGGTTTCTTTAGTAAACCATTAGTTCAAACAAAATTATTTTTTTTATGTCTACAATAAGAATCTGACATTTTAGTTGGTAAAAATCTATACTTAATTAATAATATTAAAGGAAATGAACAATTATTACAATTATTTGATGTTACATTTGATCCAGAAGATGGATTGATTGAAATCTCTTCTGTTATTGATGAATCAAACATCGATATGGGTACAGTCGTTGTACTCAAAATGTTGCTAGTTACATCAGTTTTTGGTGAGTCAGCAAACGATGTAGATAAACACGATGAACCCAAAATCTTCTAGGATATGTCAATTTTATTGCTAATTGCGTCATCTATATATCCTTCTGCTACACTTGAACTTTTCCATCCTTCATGACGTTTTAGTTACATTAAATCGGCGCCTCCATTACTTAACAAAGTAGCTGATGTTTGCCTAAAGCAGTGGCCAGTATATAATTCTAGGTTCGGTAAATTTAAATATCTAGCGATTTCTCTTGGAGTTTTTGCAATAGAATTCATCCCAACAACTTGATTATGGCAACTCCCTTTTACATATTTAAGAAAACATCGTTTTTTTGGCCGTAAGTTGCAGTACTTCCTATAAAACGACAAATAATCTGGGGAGTTATCGGTATTACTTATTGTAAAAACACGACTTCTTTTCGTCTTCAAATCTGGAAGTTTTACAATAAGCATTGAGTCTTTATCATCAATGTCGTCGATAGTCATTTTAACGAGTTCGTCTCGTCGACAAGCTCCAGCGATTCCAAAAATCAGAACATTTTTTTTCAGTGGATAATACTCATCAAGTGCTTCTTGTAAGAACTTTTTTACGTTTTCTTGCGTAAAAATTTTAGATTTTTTGCTTTTGTAGCCATCACTATGCCGTTTTAAATATGCAAAAAGCTTCTTATATTGTTTAATATCGATATTATCATTTGTATGTATATTGTCGATTTTAACATTGAATAAATTGACCAAAGTGTAGGTGGCTTCATTACCTTTGATTTTTCTGATAAATAGGCAAGCAAGACGCTTTCAGAAAGCCTCGTCACAGTTTTTTCATTGCACCAAGTTTTAAACAGTCGATATTGTTTTTCATATTTACTTCTAGACTTTTCTGGGAGTAAATTTAAAGTTGCGGATTTGGCTGCTTCGGAAATATCAGGCGGAGTACAGAAATAATCGTCACTTACGCTCTCCATAATGATTGAATTATTATTTATTATTTTTAAGACACCGAAAGAGAAAATTAAATGTATAAACTGACACAATATTAAAATAGTGAGTTTGACATATAACAATCGTCGCTGTTCAATTGTTTTCCGTTGCCACGATACATATAGCACATTTGATAAAATAAGCAAGCGCAAAATAAAACTCCACGGCATTCATCGACTTTGCAATTTCTTTTGAATATAGTAATTATTTTCCGCGCACTGTAGAAAAAATCAATATTTTTCAATTGAGTGTAATAAACAATTTTTTATTACACGCAAAAGCGTTGAATAATATTTTAGCAGCGCACTCTATATAAGTTACTATATTCAGCAAAGAAATTTTTACATTTACTAGAATAATAAAGCAATTGGAAAAAATATTGTATTAAATTCGTTATATAAAGGGGTCTATTGTTCAACTCGTTCCATTATAGCACTCCTCTCTCCGCTCGTCGTGCCATAATTCCTCTCGTTGAACAATAGACTGCTTATACAACTAATTTAATAATATACTATTAATCACTAACATAAAATTTTATTTACATGTCGATTCGTATTCCTTTACGTACATAAATTTTATATTTATATACAGACCCAGAATTTGGGGTTTTGTTGTACATGACTTAGATTCGTCTTCTAAATTTTTATATTATGCGTCGGCGCGGATAAAATGTCTCTTGTGCGTAAATACCGATAAATGCGATTTTATAATTGAACTATAATTCTACACACACAGGTAAGTTATTTTCTGCTTTCTTTTAAACGTGTAGTCTTGGTTATTTGTTTACCGCACTCGTATTATTAGGAAGTTCTGTTACTCTCTGGGATGTATAAAATAATAATTTGTAGGCTTGTCGGCCTGGGTAGCTCTAATCGGAGACAAATACGAAGACAATTTAGACATTTTTATTTTTCGGCAATGTACAACAATAAAAAAAATAATTCATACTAAAAACATAAACAAAATTGTATTGTAGCTGGTCACGGTTTTTGCTCGCTGGAATGCGCCCTGATGCTTGCCTGAGCGCTGTTGTGCGATTGGAACGCGGCTCCTGGTTGTTGGTAACTTAACAACACCAAAATAAACCTAAACGTACTGAAATTAATTATTGTGATTATTTATTAACATCAATTAGTTTAATAATTGTTGAGATTACAACAACTAGTGATTTCTCGTCTGCCAGGTTTGTCAGTTTCTTTTTTTTATGTTGTTTTGGTTTTACGAGTGCTTTCTAGGAGGAACGATCAAAATTAATACATGGGGATTTGAATATGTAAATGGGAAATGCCGCACGAGGGTCTCGCAATTACTAACGGTGACTACAAAACCGCAATAGACGTTACACTACAGCCAGGCCCTTACGGTTACTCAAATGCACAGTAATTTAAGTCTAGTAAAATATTCTTTTTTTTAAATGATCTATATATTTTAATTGTATTAGAAACGTCTAAAGACACACATGAAAAAACTCTAACAAGTATTGATGTACATACCGTTTTGACGTTTCGTCATTAAACTGTACGTGCTGGTAAAACTTTTAACGTTACGGCAACAAGTTGAATATAAAGAGGAATTAGCAACTGACATTGCTAAACACCTTGGCCATAATCAAAATGCACTTAGTGAAAAAGCTGAAAAAGCTAATATTCTCGAACTAAAATTTTGTGTACTTGCATATAAAATTGCAGAGAATATCAAATTGTGTAGTAAAAAAAAAATAACCGAAAAATCCTGGCTGCCGGGATTCAGACCGATAAATCTAAACATTTTACCAATTACATCGCTTACGCGTGCAGAAGCGTTTAATAAAGCTCAAATACAGAAATATTTCAATAGATTAGAGACCGTAGTACAGCTACACTCAATAGATAGTATGATTATGTTCAACATAAATAAGTCAGCGATTACTACTGTACAGGCATCGACCAAAATATTTGCTAAAAAGGTAAGAGACTAGCCTACATAAGTATTGGAGAGACTTATACAGTGGCAGAAATAGTTTTCCCGCGCAAAAAGTATAATGCGCTTTTGTATGATGCAGCTTCTCTAGGCTTCAATGAATGACTAAATACTTTTTTCCTTTTTTTGCTTTCTTCATTTGAAGAAAATTATTGTCCTCCTTTTCTTGACGTACTTGTCACCCGGAAATTACCTGAATTAGGTAATTTGGTGTATTGCAACCCCACTCATACTGACAGAAACTTACACGGCTCTTCACACCATCATCCTGCTTAAAAAAATTCTGTTGTTCAGAATTTCAATCTGGAACGGCGTCTTCTAACTAATACTCTCATTGTAAACGGTTATAGCCAACAAGTTATTTAAAAAGTCATTAAACGTCACTTCGATCCACGCCCTCAATGTTTAAAAGAGATTTCTTCTACCACTCAGAAACAATTCCAGCTTTTCTCTCTTACATTTACAATGTTACTGATCAAATAAGCAAGCTTCTTCAAAAAAACAGCAGTAAACCTATCTTTACATCTTCTAACAATATCTCACAAATTTTACCTTCCTCTAAGGATAAGTTGACTCTTTCTTCTCAATTTGAATATCGTATTCCTTGTTCATGTGGATTAGTGTATTTAGATGAAACTGATCGCTCTATTAGTACACGTATTTTAAAACATGACCGTTATGTTAAGTTAAAACACTGGTCTAAGTCTGCCGTGGCTGATCATCATTTTGATCAGATTGACCAAACAGAATTTGACAATTCCGCTAACTTCTTTTTCAATAGAAAAATCAAGGAGGGTATAAAAATCATTATACATATGAACAATTTCAATAGTGGCTGTGCTTTGAACTTTCACCTTTGTGAATTTCCACCCCCTTTCCTATTTTAAACCAAACAGCGTCAGAGTTAACGACCCGTGCCGCTTTCTCTTCTATATATACGGAGGTATTGCCCTAATTACGCATGTATGTATAGAATCCGACATGCTTAACAAGTTGATTACTTTTCAATGAAAATATTTTTTTTATTTGTATGCCATCTTGTCCAGTGGAGTTAGACAAGTCAGTGATATTGTAAAGTTTTTTAATTTATTATTTTAGGACTATCTCTACGAATAAAAACTATTGCCTTAAAGATACTATGCCAACTTGCATGTCCCTTGATTATGAAACTAGATGTGTGTCATCACACTATTTTCCTGACTTACAATTAATTATATCAACTCCAGGAAAAATATTTCATATACTTTTCAATAATGAACTATTTTACGATAATATTACTAATAAATCTAACTCATTCCATATATTAAATCAAAAACAAATTAACATAAAAAAAATTTAAGCAAAATATATAATTTTGCTAATTATTTATAGAAAATAATGAAAGACTAAATTTTACATTTGGCAATAAAATTGTCTATGCACCAACTCAACAAAAAAACGTGTCATTTCCTCGCTCATTTTGCTCGCTCTACATGCTTTAGTATACAAATAACTATTAATGCATTATGTTACCCTACAAAAAGTTAAACAATCTAAAAATTTCAGTTATCTAATTATTTCATCCTTAAACCAATACTAAAATTTTGTATGTTCACTATAATAAACAATAACATTTAAATTATAAGAATTATTCAAAAAGAAGAAAAACATCTTTGTCTTTTAAGTTTAGTAACAAATTTAAATTATAAATTCGCTCAGTTAAATTTAGAAGTTTATTTATAAGCTTCAGACTACAAATATTGTTAAATTTGCTGAATTTATCATGCTTAAAATCACAATAAAAGATGTTTCATAGCATAAGTTTGTTAAAACTTTTCAAAGTTTTATACGATAATTAATTTCAGGAAATAATTTCAATGCGATGTCATTTCCGACTAAATCCAAACTTTCTTAAATTTATAAAGTAATGTCACTTTTGTTTAATTTTTATTTATGGTTAGTTTTCAATATATAAGTTTTTGTGTATTTATTTATTTATGAAATTATATTATAATTTTAAATAAGCGAACAAGCTGAATTTTTACAAGTACGACCGCAACGAGGAATGAAAATTTGCAATTTTATATGAATAATTTGTTACTTTCTGAATATACATTCATATTTTATTAAATTTTGCATTTTCTTTTAAGTACTTTTGAAAATGTCATTTTTATTGAAGCAAGTAGAAAACTTTTTCAATATACATACATATACAAAAATATCGTTGCGACCGAACATTACTTTCAGTATCAAATTGACTTTCGCTTTCTTTTGCACAAACTAAGTCTTATTGTGGCAGGTGCGTATTTCTAAATAATTTTAAGATATACACAATTCTTAGTAAACCATATCTTGAAAATTTGCATTAAATAGAAACATATTTTTTACACTTCATTTTTGAGCGACATCCCTTACAGTAAATGTTATACTCATGGAAAACAAAATGTCATAATAAAAGTCATTAAAAATGTATAACACAAAACAATTTTTCGAATACAATCTCAAAATGTTTAAAAAATAACGAATATTATAAGGCATTATGTGTGGTGGAAATTTTAGAGACCCGAAAAAATATCTTTTCTAAACATTATCACAGATATATAGCCTTATAATCAATATTTTGGTTGGCTACAGCTGAAAATAAATGTTTCCAATTGAATCGTAACCTAAACGTGCTGAATAATATTTTAGCAGCACATTAAATTCAAAATAGTATATTTAACAACTTTGTATAAGTAGTCAATACAATAGACTTGTTACGGTTTTATTTTCAAAGGTAGAACGTATGTCGAGAGTCTTCTTAAAAACGTGTGTCGTGTGTAGCCCGTTACGACAAAAGTCGAATTTGCCGCGCATGTTGCTAATTTTCTATTGGTGGAAATAAAATTAACAAAAGTTTCGGAGACAATCAGCGCACATTTTCTTCTTCTTCCTACATGGGTGTTTTAGCGTGCCTCATAAAGTTAAAATTTTACACATTCAAGATTTCCAAGTCAAATTGATGTTTAAATTTAAATCCGGCCGCATTCACCGTAAGTACAGTTTGCTTTCTTTTGTTTCGTGGTTGTGTTAGTTCTAGTTACGACGTATGCTTTAGCACGTGCGTTGACCTTATATTCTTTTCGTGTATTACACCTGGATAACTCCTGGAGGTACTGGAATGGCTAATTAAAAACCTTTTCCTATAAAACTTTACAACTACCACGGTTTCGCATTCAGTTAAGCTGCCAACAACCATTAGACTCTACGGTCTGCAGGGGTCGTTCATGTTGCATAATTTCTACTTCGAAAGAACATATTCACCTTCCGTTCTTCGCTACATACCTCCCCTAAGGAAAACCCTGGAGTTACCTACCTTCTGAAGCTGTCAAATACTGTCGCTAGCAGAAACTTTCATTATCGGAACTGCATACTACAGAATACACTAAGTTTTAATATTTAAGTAACCTATTCAATATTAATGCGTATGAAGCTCACGTACATGTGACATAGTACGGTTTGATCTTTAATACTTAAGCAAATTTTTATTCGGGGTAGACTCTACAACCGACGTTTGGTTTTGGTTTTAATCAGCTCAATACGAGCTCGGGCGCTTTACATAGGGCGGTTGAAGCTAAAACAAAAGGCCTTTTGGGTTTGTGGGAGGTACTTATTTTTTTAATCCGAGTTTAAGTTAGTAGTAAATCACCGTGTGTAAGTGACGTGTGTATGCAAAGCCTTCTTAGTAACCAATCTTCAATTTGAACGCTAATTTTAATTTGAGTGTGACTAAAAAGCTTACCTGGAATTCGACACATTAATTGCGAGTTTTATTTATTGTTGTTGCTAACGCACGTAACTATGTGCGACAGCCTCTCTATTTCTGTATTATTTCTATTACTTTAAGATTTGTTTGCTGTATTGAATTGTCTGTTTGTCTCTCTGATTTGTGTTTGTTTTAGCGTATTAGACCTTAAGTAAAACCTGTTGATCTTCTATTGGTCGGTTTTATTTCTTTCTATTACCCAGCAAGTAGCGTTTTGTTAGGCAGCAGTCTATTTCTTTACAGTTCTTTAAGGACCCCCCACTCACCGACTAAGCCGGATGCTGCTGTTCTAACTTCTATAAATACTGGATCCTCCACAAATTTAGTGCACTACATCGAGCCAAGTTTCGTTATTTTTTCTTTCTAGGTTGTACCGCTAGAGCCGTCGCTTTCTTTTGTTTATTTGTAAACTACAACCGTTACAGACTGCTGAAGAGTTTTGGACTCTAATTAAAAAAAAAAGAATTATGTATAATTACCTTTAAAGGTAGATGACATATTAAATCGCTACGTTTTTTCTGTACACTTTTACTCTCTCAATATCTCGAAAAGAATTCTTTGCCTTGTTTTTTTTTGCAGGCACTTTTGTTGTGTCAACTGTTGTGTCAACCGCTACGTAGTTTTTTTGTCTAGAAATTGACTGCGTAGGTCTCAAACTTACTTTTTTTGTCTAACACACTCATGAACCGTTTGTTATTGATTTATTCAATGCTTTTTCTCATTTTATTAAACTTTAATTTAAATTGAGTTCATATATAATGCTATGGAAAACAATCGAAATGTAAGTTAACAATGATTAATTCAGATTGTAAAGTAACCACTGTCGCATAAAACGTTGAGTCGGGCATTTTCGTTATATTTTTGGAACATATGAAGGAAATCTCTTGAAACAATGCAATGAGATGTAGAATGTAACTAAATTATAATTTGTTTTAACGGGTCGTTTACATCAACTTGGGTTGAATTAGCGTACGTAACATTAATAATTAGAAAAGTTGAACGCCGATCCGTTAATATTGCGTTTACATTTAAGTATGAATACAAAAAATTAACGTAGCATACGGAATTGTTGAGTCAACTTCAACTTAAGAATGTATTTAATGATTCGTACGTTAAATAGCATTCCAAATTTGAAGTTTGAAAACGCCATTCAAATGCATAACGATAACTTCAAAACTATTGCAAGTAAAATATATTCTTACTTTAAATTTGAATTCATTTTGAATTATATTTGTGGGCAGTTTTTATCATGGAAGATCGCAAATTAATGTTTAACGTAAAAACGAGAACTTCTTAAGCTAACTTAGTAAATGTAAAAAATACTTAAACTGTTTATTTTACTCATGAATTTGTTTGTACGTTAATTCTAATTATCTTTTATATAGGAGAGGAACGATTCTGAATGGTCACTTCTTGTCGATGTTGTTTTTTTAGTATATTGATTTAGGTTGCTTTAGATGAGTGTGTTTTAAATAGCCTGATAACAGCCGTTGCTAACTTAATTGTCTCACCTTGATTTGTTGTTAGTGGTGTGGTTGGTATGCGTTTATCGTCGAATTGTTTGATATTTTTTATTTAACAAACATTGGGGAGTATGCATCAGAAAAGGAGAGATTTAAGTGGCCTAGTAACAGCCGTTAGTTAACTTAATTGTCTTACCTTGGTTTGCTGCAAGTGGCGTCGTTTATCTCTCTCCTCGACTTAATATCAAATCTATAAAGAATATCAAAGCAGAATTTATTGATTATTGCTTTTGATTTGATTTGATATGATATTTATTATGTATATGCTATGTGTTGTTGTTAAATTGTGTTTGATGATTTATTATTTTATTTGCATAAAGTTATATTGATTTTTTGGTTTGATTTGGTTAATATTTTGATTTATTGACATTTTACTTGTTTTGCCTTTGCGATTTGTGTGTTATTTGTCTAAGTTGTTCAATGTACGTTTCAGGTTTTCCTTTTTGTAAGCAGCTTATGCAGAAATAAAATATTAAATGTAATTGTGGTTTGCATTTGAGTTTTATTTTAATTTATTGGTTTATAGTGCATTATCCAAAGTAGATCAATTCTCTGTCTGAATCTATGCAAATTTCGTAGAGTAATTAAAAATAATCACAATTTTCTATTTTATTTCTGTGACGATTACCTTTTTCCCAGTGGAGCTAAGATAGGTGCTGATAAACTAATGATTTCTACTTTTTAAACGCAAAATTCTAGTCATTTTGATTTATTCTCAAAATGATTGATAAGAAAGAACTAAAATGGGAAAACTCTATCTTAGATCTGCGATACCTTGTCATACCAAGAATTATACGCAATTGTTTAATAATTTTTGGATGGTGAGAAAGAAAGTACAGAACCAATCTTATCGGGATCTATCTAAGGTATGTTAATTAACTCGGCAACACGCACTGCTGAAATACTGAAGGGTTAATACTCCAAAATCGTATTAAATTAGGTAGTAATAAAATTGTTATTGTTGGTTTATTTGGGAAAATACCTATTTGTTCTAGTTATTTTTTTTTGACCCTGTCCATATTATTATTTTTTAAATTTACCTACCGATACTTATTATTATTTACCAAAATGATGGTTGGATTGAGTTCGTGAACCTTCGCTCAATTGAAGTTTAAAATGTCTTTGGATCTCATCCGAACCTACATCAATTAATCAAGATTGTTTATTATGGACATTATGGACAACATTGAAGTAGTTTTGTATAGGCGCGACTCTATTTTATGCCATTGCATATTGAGAAATGTCATTTTGTCAAAAAAAATTAAAATATTCATTCATAATTTGTTAGTTTTCAATAATTTTTTAGATTAATTGTGGCAAAAGACATGAAATTGGCGTAACGTGTTTTATTTAAAGCATGATAAACCACTAGCCATAACGAATAGGTCTAATTATTTTCAAGATGATACTCAATCATAAACACTGATTGTGAACAGATTTTTAAGTTAAACTAATTCTATTCTTTTTCATTTAGAACAAAATATCTTTAACGCACAAGAATACACCCCTCTTGAAGTATTGCCTAACATAAATACTTTAACGTTAATCACTCGTATTGGTGTCTATCGGTAACACAAATAAACCTTTAACTATTGTTTGGGTTTAAGAGCTTTGAGTTGGTATGGTCATTACGCGTATAATACCATTACTTCCTAGGTGAACTGCGATAACGCGTCTAGTAGCCACTTCATGGGTGGAAGAAATTATTGCTTAACTAACACTAATGTCCCTACTAAGGGTTTTGTTTCAACTTGGTTCTGTTCTGAAGTTCAGCTATGTATTCCAAACTCCATCAATCCCAGAAGGGCTGATTCAGTTTCTGGTGTGGTTGATATTTTGATAATTAGTTGTCTGGTAGATTTGTCTTTATGGGATGTGGCACTGCTAAAACAAAAGGCCTTTTGGATTGGCGGGAGATACATTCCGTATTAGAACAAGTGTACTATTAGTCACCGCGTGTACGAGACGTGTGTACGTCGAGTTACTTTAATCACCAATCTTAAATTGATACGTCAAAAAAGTAAACCAGAATCACGCAATAAATTAAATGAAAAAAGATGTCCACCGAAATTGTGAAAATCGAAAAATTGGAGTATCGAGCCATCATCAAGTACCTGTATTTAAAAGGGTTAAGAGGTAAGCAGATTTACGAAGATATGCTTAATACCTTTGGTAATCAATGTCCTTCGTATGCGACCGTCAAAATTGGAATGCAAGCTTCAAAAGAGGTAAATTTTCCATTGAAGATGATGACCGATCGGGAAGGCCAGTTTCTGTGTCAGTCCCCGAAAATATCGATGCAGTTCATGACATGATTTTATCAGACCGTCGAATTGGGCTAAAACGGATATCTGAAGCACTGAATATTTCATACGAACGCGTTCATCATATGGTTCACGTCAATTTGGACATGAGAAAATTGCTGCAAAATGGATCCCCAAATGTTTGAATGTTGACCAAAACGTGCAAGGGTAGAAGCATCGCGTTCGATCTGTGCTCGATTTGAAAACGATGTAGACTTCTTAAACCCTATGGATGAGACTTGGGTACATTTCTACGATCCAGAAACAAAGCAACAATCGATGGAATGGCGACACTCTGGTTCTCCAAGACCTACGAAGTTTCGTGTCCAAAAATCTGCTGGAAAAGTTCTTGCTTCAGTTTTTTGGGATTGCCATGGAGTAATCATGATTGATTTTTTGGATAAGGGTAGAACAATAACTGGAGATTACTATTCGACATTACTGACCACTCTACGGAAACACCCCCCTTATTCACCCAATTTGGCTCCATCCGACTATCACTTCTTTCCTCAACTGAAAAAAAAGTTTAAAAGGTCGTACATTTTCTTCCAACAAGGAGGTAATAGAAGCTGTGGAGGTCTGGTTTGCAGAGCAAGAAGAAACATTTTTTTTTGAAAGGTCTAGAGACGTTGCAGGTTCGCTGTAATAAATGTATCCAATTAAGAGGAGAATATGTTGAGTAATAAAATATTTTGACATTGAAATTTTGTTTGGTTCTATAGTAGGCTAAGAATTTTTCAATATATTCTCGTATTGTGTTCTTTCCTTTCTAGATTACATCGCTAGAGCCGTCACTTTATTTTAGTTTTTAGTATTTGTGAACTGCAACCGTTACTTACAATGTTCACAAAATTGTTATCGGCATTTATTGATAATTTAGCGGCTCACTCAAATTATCGATAATTGGAAGTTTACTTTATTTGTTTGAAATTTACATTTGAGAAATTTTCTAGCAAAATATGTTTCTTGATCGTAATGTATACCAGATAATTTTGAGTAAACGTTCTACTCGTGCCAGGTAATCGTGAAACATCTACTCAAAATTATCGGTAACATTACGATCACTTAACATACTACTACTGAAAATGTCCATTATTAAATTTGAACCAATAAAAAATTTTATTTTTTAATAGCAACCAATTACAGACGATTTGCCTCTCTCAAATTTTATTAATGTCAAATTTCAATAATTTAATAAGTAATTTTATATTACATTACATATTTTGGTAGGGTTTCCACTTTCGATTGATAATAGAAAAATATGTTTCGTAGTCGTAATGTATACCAGATAATTTAAAATATTTACTCAAAATTATCGGTAACATTACCATCACTTAACATATTACTATTAATAATTCGTGGAAAAATTTTTGGTAACTTCCTGAGTTTAGTGGAAGTGAGTGTAGAAACTTTTTTCAGACTATTCTACTCTTAAAGTACAAAGTAAAGTTGTGTTGAGTTTTAGGAATTTTTATTAAACAAAATAATTTTTTTTAATTTTACGATAACAGAACCAATTTGTATTAACAATCGACAGATGTGCATTTGAATAATCTATTTTGTCGTAGTCAAGTCGTGTGATTTGAGTTAGTAAAGTACAAAATTGTTGATATTAATTAATTTACAGCAATTATCCATAACGATATAGTTATTTACATGACTAGCAGGGAAAGTGAATGAAGACTTTCCGTGCGAGTCATGTATACACTATTTTACAGAACCATAACTTTAATAAAGCGAAAGACTTAATTTGGGGTAAAAATTACATTGTTGATAAAATTGATTGTTATAGTGTTTTCATGTACTCAAAATCTTTACTAGATAAAATAAATCGTTTCATATCCCTCTCTATAAGACTAATACCTTAATAAAATCCCCCATATTCACGATGTGCATACAATTTAATAATATTTGTAGTGAAACTGATATCAATGCCGACAGTCTTCAAAAAATCCTCCAAGCTTTCTATACAACTTGCAAATAGGCTTTTCTATTGTTGAACTTGTATTTTTTTAGTACTGTAATGAAATAGGATAACATGTGTCATTTGATTAGCTGAATTGTATTCTTATTTATTTAATTAATTTATATTTATTTACTTGTAGCGAACTTTTTTTTTTGTATTTTGTATTTTGTATTTCGTATTTTGCCTATAATTATATAATAATATAACAAACTAGTGTGTTTTATACAAAATATCGTAACAGGTGAACCCTAAATTTTAAGGTAGCTGATATTATCAACGTCGTGGGAAAATAATATAGTTAACTAAAAATGGTGCCGTATTAGTGTGAGGAAGTTTGATGTATTCGTTATTATTAAAATATGAAAAAAAATTTATTGAGATAAATTTTAGGTATAGGTACGAAGTGTGGCTGTTAAATATCGAGACTGGCTACGAAAAAGAGTTTTATTATAAAAATTATTCTACATTCGAATGCTTCCTTTCAATATACTTCCCTCCCCTTGCCACACACTTTTCCAAACGTTTTTTCTATTGATCGAAGCAGTGCTGGAAGTCTTCTTTGATGAGGGCCTTTAGGAGCTCTGCCGTTTTTTGCTTTACCGCTTCCATCGACTCAAATCGGTTCCTTTCAAAGCAGATTTTATCTTCGGAAACAAAAAAAAGTCGCAAGGTGCTAAATCTGGCAAGTATGGCGCGTGTTCGAGCACTGGACTGCGCTTACCGAACAAATGCTGCTTCACAGATAGCGCGTTATGGGCCGGTGCGTTATCCTGGTGCAAAATTCACAAGTTGTTCTTCCACAACTCGGACCGTTTCTTTATCGGTGTTTACAGCCTCGGCGATCATCTGGATGTTCATTTAACGATCTACACGCACAACTTGGTTGATTTTGGTCATTATTTCCGGGGTTCAAACAGTGACAGGGTGACCTGGGCGCTGGTCATCTTTAGTGCTCTTTCGGCCCTCACCTTACACCACTCAAAAATACGTGCACGAAATAGAGAATTGTCCCCATAGGCCTCTGGCAACAATTTATAGCACTCAGTTTTTTTCAATTTAACGAGAAATTTGAGATTGATACGTTGCTCCTGTTTTTTGTCACACATGGTTTTCGGCACGAGAAAAAAACACGTTCGTTTCAAACCGCTACTGCACAAATACTATAATAGTGACGTAAACGTGTTTTGGTACGTGCATAGAAAAGATATTTACATACCCAACACACTACTCGTTTTTTCTCTCATCCGTCTAAGGCGCCGTCTAGGCGGACAGTCTCGTTATTTAATACAGACGTCGTACTTAAGCTACATGTTTTAAAATTATTTGCAATTATACAGTGTGTTTCATTACAGGTGGGTAGCGCAAAGTTATGTTTTTTTTTAATTGAACAATCTGTATACGATTATGAATTTAAATTGCGCTTATTTTAGCCATCAAGGCAATGTAAAAGTTTAATATGTTACACAAAGTACTTTAGGGGATATTGCTATTTATAACCACAAAACACCTGGTATCTCTTAAATTAAACAAAAGAAAGAATATTTTCTACCTGTAAGGATTTTTAATATGGTCTAGTTTTATATGTTGATCGAGATTGAACTGTATATTTTGAGCCAATATAGAAAAATACTGAGCCAACATTGGTCAAATATTGCATAGTTACTTAGGTATATTGAACTTCCTCACACTAATGTTGCACTATGTATAAAAACTTTAAACATTAAACATTTTAGGCACGATAGTGCTATCTACAGGGTGTCCCTAAAATGTGTGGACATCAATTAACAAGTAACAAAATAGTTTACTATTGAATGTCTCTTTCTGAAACTATTTTTGAAAAGTTATTGGTCTTAACATTAAAAAGTTTTTGAGTGGTTTTTGCCGGGTTACCCGTGTTTCGTACACTAATGGTCTACTGATAATAACTAACATTACCTTAAAAGATCTGTAAGGAGTGCATTACCAAATATCATCAAAATCGACAAACCGTTCTTTTGTTATAAGCAAAATAAAAAAATTTCTTTTGAACTTTGAATCAGAATACTGGCCAAACGAAGCACTTTTGAATATAGGTAAGTTGGGGTAAATCATCTTATTTTGAGCCCAGGAATCTGTGGTTAAGTGTAGTTTACACATTTTAGGGACACCCTGTATAACTAAAGAATAATATTTGAAATAATTAATAGCACTAATGGTTTAATAGGGATTAGTAGCATGGTCTTCTGTTTCTTTAACTTAAAAGTCTTATGTATACGTTTTTCTTTCTCTTATAACTAAAAATTAAATTTACTTTACCACTGCGTACTATAAAGAACTACTGATTAAATTCCGGTACATCTTGTTAGTTGCTGGACTGACTCTTGTTAACCGTCAACAACACTAACTAACTACTGATTCGATTTTAGTAGCATCTAGTGTGTACTCTTATTTTCTTTTACCTGACAGATCCGATTTTGACTTGCTTACTTGCTAAACATCCCCGATTTATCACTAACACCGCAAGAGTTACCTATAGAAACAACTGCGATCAATAACGGTAGCTGTTCTTTGTAGACCAATTTGAATTGCTTAAAAAAGTTGTCAAGGTACTAGTGAGCCCATTCTATAATTGATGCAATACAAAATTGTTTACTTAAGCCGCAGTCACACAGGAACAAGCTCCTGTTACTACCTAATACTGACAAACCCCGTTGCCATCTATATCAAATTTATATCACAAATCTCTTTTCTACAAGATATTGCATTTGTATTTCATCTTCATTGTCATGATATAATGCATGTTAAAACGCTAATCAAACTTTAAATTCTAATTTGTGTTGTTGTTTTATCCCTTTTGCTCAACTGATGTTGCCCGATGTCTTACCGTTTTATGCATATCGCAGGTATAGGGGCACTAACTAAAATCTAGTTAAAACTTTTGTTCAAAATTGTTAATATTATTTCAAAAATAATTAAGTATCTTCAAGTCAGGACATAACAGTATGCTATTTACGTATTACAATATGATTTGTAAATTCTATTAATGATTTGGGTAGGTAATTAAAAAAAGGAATTGACAAAAAAAATTGTATTGTTGTCTAATCAATAGCACACAGTACATGTAAATATTACAAATTTTTAGTAGCTACTAATCCTTAAAGTACATTTTAAAAGTGCTTGTTGGCAACAAAAATGTAAAGCGCAATAAATATGGTAAATCTAAATGGTCAGAATTTAAAAGAAATTACATTTACAACCCGATGGCTAGAAGATATAGCGGAGTTGGACTGCAGAATTAGTACGTCTCTTCGTGTCTGTCTAAAATACTTCTCGGCCTTTCAATTTTTTTGTTGCCGACACAGTTGCTTAACATAAGCGTTGACATAAATAAATTATTCATCTACCAATTTACACCTTTATTACAAAAATACCATTAAAAATTCAACACATACATTTATTATATAACAACCTCTAACTTAAATTCGCGATGGGCAACGGCAGGTAACTTTTCAATGATATTTTTCAGGACATTAAAAAGTAATTGATTGAAGATGTATTTGTTGTAGATTTATTGGCTATCTTAGTTAAAAAATAACCATGGTTTAATCAACGTCACTTGGCTTACTCTTGAGACGTGAATAAGTACGATTATAATTTCGTTTCTGCCAACTTTAGAAAAAGCAAACACGTTGACAGTGTTTTACAAATAGGGGTGACAGTTGATGAAGATAGTATAACCACCCAAATAAACATGAATGCGTTTGAAATTGCAGTCACAGCCACCGACTACTATTAACTTTCGTTCGATACGTAATGGCGGAAAGTGAAAACGCGTTTAATTTGCTTCCCGACAAACCGTTTGCAATTGCAAAATTGTACCCAAATCAAGTCCTAAGTGTAAGAATTGTGGTTGTGTTTTTTATCCCAGATGTGTCAAATACATAAAAAACATCAAATATATTCAAGAAAATCAAGTAGTATGTTGTACAAGTGAGGAAACCACCGAACAAGCAGACTCCAACGAGTTTCGTAATGAGACTAACAGTAGCTATGTAAGTTTAATAGAAATTAGTTATTTAAAATCGTTATTAGCCCATAAAGATCTTATAATTAACAATCAGCAAGATACAATTGATTCTTTGAAAGCTCAAGTAGTATTACTAAATAGTCTGATACCTTCTGCTTATCATAATACAGAAGACAGACCTTCTCGACAAACTAATAATTCCAATCGTATTAAATCCTATAGTGGTGTAATTAAGGATAAAAATTCGAATGCAAATACCACAATGCAAATGTATGCAAACGCAGATAATGTTTTTAAAACTACAACAGATAAATCAAGAGCCTTGAAGCATGTAAATAAACAGAAATCAAAAATGAATGAAATACTACACATTAATAGTGATTTAGCAAATCAGCATTTAAGTATGGATACACCGATCAAGATTCGCACTAGATCTGCATCATTAACCCCTGCAAATGTTACAGCTAAAATCAATGAAGTTCAAAACAATATTGACGGAGACAATGATGATGCTATTACGCAAACACATTCAATTGCGAATAAAGAAAATGAATGGATTTCGGTCGTTAATAAATCTAAATTACATAATCGTAAACGCAATTCGGGAACTTTGGGATTGTGTGAAGATAGTACTTTAAAAGCAGCTGAACGATATGTTCATTTACATATTTATCGTCTAGCTGTTGATTGTACAGAATCTATGTTAATTGATTACCTAACATCAAAAAACATCAAAATTGCTATTTGTAATAAACTGTCAGCAAAACATCCGAATGAATATTCCTCTTTTAAAGTATCTGTTGCTGAGAGAGAACTGGACTCTGCAAAAGATCCAAAGATTTGGCCTGCTGGTGTAGTCATTAACCGTTTTTTAGTGATTCGCCCAAAACTACCAAATCAAGATACATAATTAATAAATTTTCTGTGTTTTGCAATGAAAACTTAACATTGCGTCAAAGTAAAGGGTCATTTAAAACCAATAAACAAAAAGAGAAAACAGATAACCATCCTTCATCAAAACCTGCAATCTATAGGCAACTGTATTGAAGCACTGAACGTTTTTATGGAAAGGTACATTGATGGTACTATATTGTGTGTATCAGAACACTGGAAAACGGAAGATCAAATTAAAGAATATAATATTAATAATTTTACATTGGCATCATTTACGTGCAGAAAGGAAGTTTTGTCCCACGTAGGAGTAGCAATTTACTGCTCAAAATATATAAACTTTAGGATAAGAAATGACATATCAGTTCATACTGAGTTATTCTATTTTGAATGTACTGCAATAGAAGTAAATTTTCATAAGACAAAAGCTATCGTTCTAAGTGTATATTGCCCACAATCTGCATACTTTGACATTATGTATAATAAAATAGAAACAATTTTAGAAACCATAATTGTGGAGAACAAGCTTATATTTATCTCTGGAGATTTCAATCTCGACTTCATTAAAGAAACTAACAACAAGAAATCTTTATTAGAGCTGCTAAATTCATACAATCTTACAAACACCACATGCGCTTACACCGGGATAAAACCTCCAAAAAAATGCTTAGACAATATAATCTGCAATGCAGATTTAAAATTTGAAGTAGAAATTATTGAAAATTATTTTTCTGATCATATGCTACAGAAATTAAGCTTCAAAATTCATACAATTTTTAAGTTCTCTTCACACCATTGATTGGAGTAATATATATTTAGCCAAAGAATCCGATGTTAATTATATGTGGGCAAGTTTTATGAGTCTGTTCTTATTTACTTTTGAAGATGCTTTTCCTTTAACTTACTCATGTAAGAAAACAGTGAAACAAAAAGTACCATATGATGAACATGTAAATACTCTAAAACAGCAATTAAGAATCTTATTTGTAATATCGTCAGTTGACAGCAATCACAAAGACATCTATAAGTTGAAGAAGCAAGAGTATGAATATGCTTTTAACGATACAAGAAAAAGAATGTTTGTGAATAAACTAGAATTAGCTGAAAGACAAAAACAATGTGGCAAATTGTGAAATCTTTAAATAATAAGTAAGAACAAATTTTCTGAAGAAGTTCACATGAACTGGTCAAGAAATTTAACAATTATTTTGTAGAGGCTCCCAAAAGTGCTGTACAAAGTATCCCTACTGCTCTTTACCAAAATAAGATTAAACAAAATGTTAAATCCTTCTTTTTGAATCCTGTTGAAGAGCTAGAAATTGTGAGCTTAGCAAAAAATCTTAAAAATAAATTTACTAGTGGCTACAACAACGTTTCAATGGCAATTTTAAAGTCAATATCAGAAGTTACAACTCCGCTGTGCTACATTATTAACTGTATGCTGAAGGTTGGATGTTTTCTTGACCAGCTGAAGATTGCCACAATAACACCTGTATTCAAGAAAGGAAATTCATTTGAAACTGAAAATTTTGACCCATTAGCATCCTCCCTAGTTTCTCGAAGCTTTTTGAACTAGTGATATGTAGAAGAATCAAAGGAAAATGCCAACAGTTAATTGTAACAACATGTGTGCGTTTAAAGTGCATAGCACTATCTAAGCGACAGCTTTAATGCTTGAAACACACGTGTGTCGATAAAAGTGTCTTTCAAGAATTAAAGCTATCGCTTAGATAGCGCTATGCACTTTAAACGCACACATGTCGTTACAATTAACTGTTGGCATTTTTCTTAGTTTATACTATTCATACGTGTCAATGCTTTACACGAGATGTCGTACGACACACATTTTACTTAGACTCATCAACTACCTGACTACATGTAATTTAGTAGCCGCGAATCAGCATGGGTATATTAAACGAAGGTCCACAGAAACAGCAATCGATAGTTTCCTAAAGTCAGTACTAGAAAATTTAGAAAATAAATACGTAACACTTGGAGTGTGCATAGATCTTTCAAAAGCTTATGACACCTTAGATCACAGTATACTTCTGGAGAAGCTATATTATTATGGAGTGCAAAGAGTTCCCAGAAAACTGTTTGAGTCGTACCTAAAGAATCGACAACAACAAGTAATTCTTAAAACGGAGTCCTCAAACTATTTATTTCAGCTTAAGTTACTAAATATGGGGGTACCTCAAGGCAGCGTCTTAGGTCCCATACTCTTTGTCATCTACATCAATGACTTAGTGGAAAGTGATAGAGAGACGAGAGTGAAAATCGTGAATTACGCGGACGATACTAATTTTGTGGTCGTGGAAGTGGACTTGAATAAGGCCGTGAATGTTTGCTCACAAAAATAGAAGATCTTACCAACTGGTTCTATTCAAATAAACTAGTTCTTAACACCGACAAAACCCATGTTCTTATTTTTAGTAATAACCAAATAGCTAGTAATAGCATAACATTGAACAATAGTGTAATTAATGTATCCAACAATATTAAATTTCTAGGAGTAACAATTGATAATAAACTAAATTGGAAAGCCCATATTGATACCCTATGTTTAAAATTAAATAAAATATGTTATGGTATGCGAGTCATTAAAAATTATCTGCCTTATGAAATGTTACGTACATTGTACTATGCTAACTTTGTTTCGGTGAAACAAAAGTATAATAAGAATTATTAACGGCTTGGGCTACAGAAAAGTTGCAGGAGAAAGTTTTGTAGTAATGGGTATTTAACTTTAACAGCATTATATATTAAAAATTGTATAATCTACTTTAAAAAAAACAATCAATTGCAAAATTATAACAAAACGAGTTACTGTTCTTTTTATCCTAAATAATAATAATAATAATAATAATATTCTTTTATTCGCTTTTGGTATAAATATATACATGAGCATCGTCCAAATTCTACTAAAAGTAATAATAACACAAAAATACAAAAATACAATACAAGCTAATAGATATAAATAATCGATATCACAGTTAAACTCATATCACTGATTATAACAAAATTGCTGAAATTCTTTAATTGAATAAAAAGCGTTTAAATTTAAGAATTTTTTTAGTTTTGATTTAAATGTTGGTAATGATAATTCTTTCATGTATTTTGGTAAAATATTGTACAACTTTGAGCCCGCATAAATAGGAGATTTTTCAAACAAACTGTACTTGTGTTTATCTAAGAGTATGAGATTCTTATTCCTAGTATGGTAGTTGTGTACATCAGAGAGGACAATTAGTTTGTGTATATTTGAATGTACATAAATCAGTAACTTATATAAGTATATACAATAGAAAGTTAAAATGTTTTGACTTCTAAAGCTTTCTCTGCAGGACTGTCTGTAATTTAAATTAAATATTAATCGAATTATTCTTTTTGTATCACAAAGATTCGTTTTGATTCGATAGAGTTTCCCCATACTACTATGTTGTATGATATAATCGGATACACTGTACCGTAGTATACTTGACGTATGTATTCAGGAGCAGACAGTGACTTTTTTAAATTTATCAAAAGATAGTACATGCTATTTATTTTTACAAATTACTTCAATATGTTTATTCCACTGTAAAACCTATCTACCGTCGTGCCTAAATATTTAATGTTGTCTTTTTTCATCATTTTTGTATTCTTTATTCTCAAATATTGAGTATCAGACTCTAATCTAGATGATACTTGGAAATGTAAACACTGAGTTTTTTCAGCATTCACGATTAGCTTATTTTTGTTACACCAGTTAGTGAATTCTGTAACCGCTTTATTTACTTTACTATTAATTTCCAACTCAGTATTTGCTGTAATTACTATGGTGGTATCATCCGCAAACATGAAAACTTCACCATCTGAAATATTACTGGGTAACTCGTTTACATATAGCGAAAATATAATAGGGCCCAACGTACTCCCTTGTGGTGTTCCACAATTCAACTGAAAGGGGTCAGACATACTATTATTGAACTTTACCGTATATTCCCTATTTGATAGAAACGATTTTATCCATGTGTTTAGATTGCCCCGAATGCCAAAATTAAACATTTTTGGCATACAAACTCAATATCGATGGTATCAAAAGCACTACTGAGGTCAAAAAATAGTCCAATTACATAATTATGTTTCTGTAGTCTCGTGTGTACTGTTTGTATAAAGTCTATAGTCGCCGTTTCTGTCGAAGAACCTGCATTGTATGCATACTGTTTTTTCGAGATTAAATTAAATTTTTTTAAAAATTTATTAAGTTGTAAGCAAAACATTTTTTCAAATATCTTGGAAAAAATTGATAAAAGAGAGATAGGTCTATAGTTACAGATTTCTTCAACATCACCTTTTTGTGGACCGGTATGATTAGGGATGTTTTAAAACGGTAGGAAATCTTCCCTTTGCGACAGACATATTTAACAGATCTGCCAGTATTGGTGATACACTATCTATACAAAGCTTTATTGTTTTTATTGACACATTATCTATTCCCGATGAGTTTTGTTGGCAAATGACATTATCACACTACGTATGTCCAACGACGATACTGGAATAAAAGCCATAGTGGCTGAGTTTAATTTTGAGAAAGTACATTCTTTTGACAATGATTTCCCGAAATGAGATGCCATCTTTATATTTGTAGATTCAGCAAAATGCTTGGCAAATATATTAGTTATTTTACTTTTTCTGAAACATACGTGTTATCTGCTAGTTTAACTTTCTCACATACTTTTTCCTTTTTAGTGATACCTTTTATTTCATTTACTAAAGACCACAACATTTTTGAATTGTTTGATGAACTTAAGATTTTTTTATGGTAGTAAGCAGACTTCTCGGACTTGATTAGCTCTGTCACTTCCTTTTTCAAGGAAATGTAATTGGATTTTTCTCGTTATTAAATTTCGTTAACCAAAATATATCTTTTAGTTTTTATATTTATTTTCTAAGTTTTTACTGAACTTAATTCTGGTTTTTGTGGTGTTTTTTGGATTGCTACATTCGTAGGGAAAGATTTTATTAAAGTTGTAAAGAAAATTAGTGTAAAAGTGCCGAAATAATTCATCTACTCTACTTTCGTCGCCTGTAGGCAATTTATAATTAAAATTGACCTCCTTGAATCTTTGTATATTAGATTTTGTAAATTTTCTGTACAAAGTAACAGTTTGTTCATTGTTAATTTTTGTTTTCTGTTATGCGATATGGATACAATCTGTGCAAAATGATCAGAAAACCCTAAATTACTATTATTGAAAGAAACAATGTTATTAGGAACGTTGGTAATAAAATAGTCGATCGTAGATTTCGACAAACCTGATGCATTACAAACTATTCTGGTATAGTCAAAATTTAGTGTACTTAACTTGAATGAGTTTAAAATGTCAAATAAATATTTAAACATAATATTACCAGAATTTTTGTCAATATTTAAATCTCCACATAAGTAAATTTGAGTGAAATCCTGTGTAACTCGATTTAATAAAGAAGTAAGTTGTTTGAAAAATACTTTGCAATTTTTTGACAAGGTGATCTGTAAATACATAGTAAACACTTATCATTATCAATCTGAATACCACAACATTCAAAATGAAGCTCAACTGCAAAATCGTTTACAAAATTCAGTTTTTGACACATTTTTGCATGTTCTCAGTGATAAAAATAGCAGTTCCTCCGTGCTTATGCTGTTCTCTACAATAATAAGAAAGGGTAAGATACCCAGACAATTTCAGTAAGGATCCTATGTCTCCGTTGTCTTCAGATATCCAGTGCTCACACACGCACAATATATCGACTTTTGAGTTACTAATATTTAATTCTAACAAACTAATTTTGTTTCTTAAAGACTGAATATTAATATGCATTAAATTAATAATTTTGCTGTCAAGATATAAATGATTCATAAGCGCTGCAGTGTTGCTGATGTTGTCATGGACTTCAGAAAATCCATTTCGTTACTAATTTCTATTTCGTTACTGCTCACCTGTTTAACATTATTCGCCGACATCACAGTTATTCTTGAGTCACTACTTTTTGTTTTGCATTCAATCCTCATAGTGTTTTTAAGGTTTATTAAATTAGTCTTGCAATGTTGTGATTTGAAGTTAGTAACTGCGTTAATCAAACTTATTGCTATTTTGGTTTTACCAGTCTTATTCAAATTTACGCCATAGCGTGCATAATCAACTCTACCTATGTTCTCATTTATATCAACTATCGATGTATTATCGCAAAATTTTTAATGTTTGTTACTATTTCCCATACGTTTTGTTGGCATTAAATATGGACCAATTCTTTACACAGTCACGGTTATTGTAGAGCACAGTGGTAAAAATTATATTTGTGTGGAAGCATTTATCAGTTACTTGCAAAACTGTTTTTTTGATATCTTTATAAGAGCTATTGTTGATACCACCTATGATTATTACATAATCTTCGTGGTTAAAATCCTCGTTAGATTTGTTATATCTTTTACGACTTGCTCATAATCTGCATTGGGTTTAAAGAACACTGTGATATTAAATTTGTTGTTGTTAAATTTTTGCATCATATCACTAAGGCCACAACCGTGTTTATCTGCAAGTACTAATATTTTCGATTTTGCGCGGATTTCTTTTCCGTAATGAAAATTGCATTCACTTGAGTTTCTGTAACTTATTGCTAGTGTTTTTCAGACAACGCCTTTAATTCACTTTGTAATTGTTGATTTTAAAGTTTATTATATTTATTTCTTTTAATTGTTTATTTATCATTGTATTTAATTGATCACAATTGTTACACAACACCGTTAGCTGCAACTCGTCATTTTCATGTCCAAATCATTTTTCACAACATTTTGAGTAGTTTCGTCCTTGTTAAACGTGGTACTACTTTGCACTAACCGAAGAAGTTCCATTAGTGAGGACTTTAACAATCCTTTTGTTTCAATACCATACTTCAATAATTCACATTGTAGTTCCTTCACTTTATACCCCATGACGAAAAAATGATTATAAGTGCTATTATTAAAACGGTGGTAGTCATAAGCGGTCGCGTATCACGAAAACAACAAAAACATACTTTAACTTCCTCCGAAAATACACCAAATTATCAAGCAATAAAACTATTAAACAGTTTGCCAATTAGCTTAAGAAGGATGTACATAAATAAATTTAAGTCACTTGTGAAATCTTTTCATGGAATTTTGTTGGAAATAGAACCTTACAATCTAGCAGAATTCTATGTAAGAATTAGTAGCTAATTTTAATTGTAGCATCGTGTCTTTTTTTCCTTTTTGACGTTTTCAACTAAGTACACTGTATATTTTGTTCGGTACTAGTAACTTATTTTGAAATAAATGAAATAAATAAATAAATAAACTTTTCTGTGTAACTGCGCTTTTACCAACAAGTCTAAAGTCCTCCGATTGGTGAATTTAGGGGTTACTTCCATTAAAGATCCACCAACAAGATTTTGAATTGTAAGAATTTATTTTGTTTTGAAAATATTACAATGAGTAAAATTGAAGTAGTTATGCAAAAACTAATTTATAACAGTTTCGCGCACTATTTATAGGTATTCGCATTAATTTCTCTTCAAATTTAGCTTTATTTCACACAATCCTAATTGTTTTTTATAGATTGTTTTTTTCAAAACGAATATTGTTTATCATTTTGAAGTTTATAAATAATTATTAAGAATCTTAAATGTTCGACGTATATCGATGAAGTTTCGTTGCTTCAAGAAGGTTTTTAGTTATTGCAATCATATAAACAATAACTGTTTTAAGAAAATGTATAAATAAAACTCAGTAAGTAATTTTGTGTCTTATACATTTATTTTCATCCGAGAAAAACTTTGGAAATTTGGAAATAACATTTAATAGACATGTTCAAGAGTTGTGAATCATTAAAATAGTGTGAGAAGCTCGGAAATTTTAAAAAAATTTGAGTAATTTGTAAAAATTTTAAAAATCAAGACTATGTGACGTCACTATAATTAAAGTATCTTAATTTAAGAATATCTCCTAAACCGTAAAACAAAAAGACTGTAAACATATTAACATTTCATGCATAAAATTTACAAAATTTTAATTGTTGCCTACCAATATCTTCATTATCCGTTAAAATTAAACTTTTGAGGGTTCTAAAATATTCGTTCAACTTTACAAAATTTCCGCAAAAAGTGGGTAACGAGTAAAATTAGGAAACATATGAAGAAACCGGAATGGAATGGTGAATCGGTAAAGATGATAGAAAGTTTGTGTAATTCGTACCCGATTTAAAAACGGACTTCACACGATATAAAAGAATCTATAACACAAATTTATATTTGGTACTTAGAAGATGCGTTAAGTTAGTTTTTTTTTATGTTAATAACCTCTGTTAGCGCCACTTTAGTTTAATACAATGAATGTATAAAAAGGTGAATGTAAATAAAATTAAATATTATTTTTTTTTAACTCTTATATTTTGTTTTAAATTTCTTCTATGAAACGACAAGTCTTACACAATTGTTAAATAGTTATTGTTCTGATTGCTTAATTTGAAGCATAATTATTCATTATTATACTACTTTAATAAATTTTAATATGTTTCCTAAGGATTTAACCACACACAACCATTTCGAGTCATACAATTTTATTTTATATAAAAAAATAAGTACCATGAGATAAATATAATTTACAATTAAATAATGACTTTATTATCATTAATTATCATTTCGTTACCACACTGTACAGGTTTATACTGATCTTCTGAGACACCATACATAACACTTACATCACAATACAATATTAGTGTACTGTACCATACAGAATAAATAAATAAATTAAATAAATAACAATATGTATAAACCGAGGGTAACTTCTTTCTGAGCTGATGCTACCTTAGGTGCACAAAAAATGTGATATTCACTTCCGTTAATTAAAAATTACAAAATCAATTTTTAATTGTCGGGGTTTTACAAATTATATGTTATAACAGTGCAGGTCCAACTAGTACAAATAGCATGTTCTGTGACATAAGTAATGTTTATTTACTCCAAACTGTAAGTAACCAAGTAATCTAAGGATGTGAATTTGAAAATTATTTAGAAAAAAAGCAATGAATTTAGAATTATAATTTATATGTACCAAAAAAATGGCGGTAAGATCAAAAATAAATATTTGTTTTCGTATAAAAACGAACATACGACGATACTAATAAAAGTTTTAATTTTAAATCAATACACATTGTGTTCACAAATTGCTTATTACTTGCATTAGTTGAACAAAACGTAAAAAAAAGGAGACTAGCTTTTTACACCCACTTAATGTTATAAAATCTGAAACGTTCCAACATATATCTGCGATAAACTTAAAATTCCTGTGAGCATTGTACAATCGGTGTAATTTTTAGTATTGATATAACTTGGAGAAGCCTAAAGTTATATATTTTCAAACCTTTTGATATGAAAGAAGCTTTTTAGATGTAAATTTCAACTTGAGAATATATCAGAATTTTTCCATTTTATTTATTTTACGCTTTTATTAATCTTTAGCACGTAACTAAATAATTGTAATCAGTTATTTAAAATGTATTTATTAAACTGGTATGTCATATTAATAATTCATGAAATATTCGCCTGAGAGTTGGTATAAATAATGGTTGTAGTTATCAATGTCTACCGTAGGAAGTTTTACAAAGTTTGTAAACTTGAAACAATCAAAAGAAACGTTAAAAAAGAAATCGTTTCCTCAATCTATTAATTACAAATTGCTGCTTATAGAAGACATCGACAAGTTCAAAATCTGTACGTATACTTCAGAAAAAATACTCAATCATGGACATTTATCGAGTTATAACCAGTCAAACATAAAAAAATTGAGTAATCGAATAGTCAAATCATGGAAGGTATTGATTTTTGTGAAAAAAGTTTGAAACAAAAATAGTAGGGTTTTGAATGACCTTGAAAGCTCCGTGAACAAAAATCATCCACAAAAATGCCTATTTTTTATTAGATTCGTGTAGCTACTAAATTCGTGACGTTTTCAAAATATTTTTGATGAACCTTTTTGACTTTTGTTCACGGAGCTTTCAAGGTCATTTAAAACCCTACTATTTTTGTTTCAAACATTTTTCTCAAAAATCAATACTTTCCAACATTTGACTATTCGGCTGCTTAAATTTTTCATGTTAGACTGGTTAGAACTTGATAAATTTTATTATTGAGCTTTGTGCCTTTTACATCTTTTGTTCAGTAGGTCATAAGGTAGAACATATGTAAAACCAATTGATTTTACCGAAATAGATTTTCCATATGATTAGTGCGGGGTTCTTGAATGCCATTAAGTCTACGTCGGTTAATGCCGAAGATATGTCGGAACGTCAAAGCACCAAAGTAAATCATTGACATCAAAGTTCGATAGTGGTTATCATCATCAAACTTAAGCAAAAAGTAATCATAAATCAAAAATAATGTGGATCTTTGAAACAGAAGCACAAATACAAAAAATATCAAGTAATAAACGACGATGTAAAATCTCTTGGCATAAAGGCACAAGACACTTTCATCAATAAAGAAGTTTCAAGAAATACCTGTAAACAATACTAGCTAGAATTGTATGGAACAACGTTAATGAAAACTTACCTAGAATCTGATGTTAATGACAACTACAATACAGTATCCGCCAAAATAAACAGTACCGAAAATAAAAATAAATATGAACGAAAATAATGCTCTACCAAAAAAACTTTTTCTTCCGTTGTTAGAACCATTTTTAAATCAAATTTAACTGCAGCGTACTATTAATATATCAACTAATGACAATTAAGTCAAATATGACAAATCCATATTACATAAACAACTCTACAGCACTTTCTGTTTCGGTACTGTTTATTTTGGAGGATACCGTATATAAAGTTTGAAATATGCCTAATTAATTTATTACAAACCTAGTTTTTTTTGGCTGCACTATTATTTAATTTTCTTGTAATTTAATTTTAAATATTTGCGACTTATCAAATTTCGTCGGTCATATGTAACACAAGCTCACGCAAATTATCAATGGCGTCCACTCGTTTACTAGCATTTTAAAACTCGAGTCTAAAATTATTTTTAAAGGGGAATTTATTTTGAAACGTCGACGTTCGTAGATAATTATTTGGCTTGTTTTTTTTAAACTAGTTTCTTGTATTCATTTACCTGTAAGTCTGTTAAAAGGTTTGGAATACATGATCTATTTAACCTTTAAACGAATTTTATTTAGTAAAAGAGTCAAAACCGGAAATTTAAAGATTAAATTAAACTTATCTCTACCCTGAGATGATCATTTTCAGATGCACATTTTTAAAGTAGTTTTTGAGTCAGCACGAAGAGTGTAAGAAGGAGTAGATAATTTAGAAGCGCCACCTTGACTTATAACGTAATTCATCAAAGTAGTCAACGTTATTTTGATAACAACGCGAACAAAAAGGATAAGACAGCGTCGAGTACAAGTAATTTGCCTAACAACAAAAAAATGTTCAACATTAAACCTTTAGATAAGTTGTGCGCAGGCAACGATATTCCAAAGTCTTTTCATATGTTTGTTGAGCTGTACCTGTTGTAATTGTTTTATTTTTAATAAATTGGGGCCTGATGAAACACCCGCAACACAGAGTGCGAAACGTCGCCATAACTCCAGAACTGGTTGAAATTTTTTCGTTTACCCAAAACCTTCCACTTTGGTAAACGGTCCAGGAGCTGTTAACTGCCTGACAAATATAACAAAAATTAAAAACCAGAAAGAAGACAAAAATCTATCGACAATTTATTTATGATGTCCAGATAGTTAGGGCACGTCGGCACTCTTACTATTCGAAGGAAGGGATGTATAATTATTACTAATTGTAAAAAATATAATTTGTCAATTAAAAATACACCGTTGAGAAAAGGACGATTCTCTTACATTACTACAAGTGACAAATATTTATACAACAGAGGAATTCCCTAAGCAAATAGCTGAATATCTCAAATAACCCGCCATTGTTTTTGTCTTCAATATGTTTGCTGGCCAATAAAACTTTTGACAATAGCTACATAAAACTTTGTGTTGTATAAAAATCTAGCAATGTTAGAATAAGTTTGTTACAGTTTGTTAGTATTAAAGCATGTAATTAAATGGTAGTGTCGAAATCATAGCCCGCAGATCTACCAGTCGAAGAGAGATCGTCGGTGTATTTGGTAGTAATTAAGTCGAAGGCTTTCACACTGCAAAAAAAGTAATAAAAAGGGTGCCACCTAGCAAAAACGTAGTAAATACTCTAGAGCAACTATGAAGTTTAGACCCAGAAACAAACCGTTAAACTGTAGAGAGACGACTAGACCAGTTATAGACACAAAACACATATAAAATGCACAACAATTGCGTATAAGAAGCTACGCGATACAAGTTATTTTAGTAATAATTAAATAGAATTGTTATTGTGGTTGCCGAATAATTTAGTAATCAATGGACAAAACAAATAATTGGATTTTAAAGAGCACACACAAACAATAATGACTTTTACTGACGTTAATTATTCAAACTATGTCGCATGCCGGTGCTCGACGATAAATCTTACACGAAACTTTAAATCACATCGATCAAATATAAAGCGCAAGAATTGTGTAGGTAAATTTACGCCAGAATACAAATACAACTGGCGATGATTACGATTAAAAGTAAATCAGTTCGTATTCTAAAACTGATAAGTAGTAATACAGAAAGGTTAAAAGAGAGAAGCATAAACAAAATACCCTCGGTTGGATAGATAAATAAGTCCAAGTGTTAATCTCTAAGTCTTCGGTTTATCTAGGATGAAGTTGAGGAAATCCAACTTCAGTTAGAATAAAAAAATTATTACAAGTTACAATAAGAATTTATTAACCAATAACAAAGTGAAAATTTATGTAAATTACGAAGAAAATGATTCTACGGAATAAATAAAGATGTTTTAATAAACATACTAAGTATTTCATTACAAACAGAATTATTTCACTACGTGCATACGTATAATATGAAATTCTAGAATTTTGTCTCACATCCAGATGAGCCATAAAAATGATTAAACAAAATTGTGGTTATTTTAAAACATACAAACTAAACATTTGTTAATTGAGCACAGGGGTGAGACAATATTATTTTTGTGCTTGGGATCGCTTTAGCCAGAGTTGAAACAGTATATTATTCGGATATTTACAAATGTTGTGTACTTATTAATAAGAAGAATTAACCCTACAAATTATAATGGTTTTGGACCGTATTGTTGTCGCATACATGTACGTGTTATTGGTAATGTAGCCACTGTGGTAGCCACTTCCCGGCTTTGAGGAACGTAAAAGACGGTCTTTCTGATTTTGGCAATATTTTACTGGTTTTTTGTAAAAGGAATACTTACGGATGTGATGTAAAATACCCTGAATTTGTAAGAATAGATTATTTGAGATGCAGCTCTTTACAATTTTGCTTCTTGAAGTCTTTCACGTACCATGATAGTGGTGGCCGGGCTGGACTAGGTTAAAAATGACTTACAATGGTATGACAACGGTCGAAAAACAGAATCGGTTTTTTGTAGAATTACTGTAAATGGAACGTTTAGTTTTAACAAGGTAACTTTTAGGCTAGGTACTTCAAAGTAGAAACAAATCTACTACCTTAAGTTCTTTCGTGCAAAGAGAAGCTTACAAAAATTAAAAGTGGAACTGCTGAGGTAGCGTAAACAATTAAATCTAAAGCCCTGGTCTCTTTAATGTCGAAAGAATAAAAATTAGGTGCGGTATTACAGAGTCTGTGTTAAGAATCAAATCGAAAGACGGGTCTCTTTCTATACGACAAGAACATTAAAAAAATCGGTTGGAAGTGGCAGTCAGGTACCAGGCGGTTAGTCGTCAACAACAAATTTTAAACGTTTATAATAAGACAGTTCTAGAGGATGTCAGAGGAAATCTCAGAAAGGAATTAAATTTTAACCATAAAATTTGCTTTTTTTATACTGTAAATTTATCTAGGAAAAGAGGGGAAACCTCACGTATGATTGATTTATAGGAAGGAAAAATGACGGTAAAATAAATTACTTATTTTTAGAAAACGCTGTACTTATGTCAATAAAGCGTAATCAATACATACCATAATACAATGATATTTAAGGTCTGTCTGTTAAATTATTTTTTTTTAATTTATAAAGAGTTGATACAAATTTTGTTGGTTAAAAATTAAATTTTTTAATTACCTTGAATGCTAAAAATACCATTTGGGGTTGTCGTGTTAGTAATCCTGCCGGGATCAAGCTGCACAATATTATGACCAACCACGGTATTTTAATATAAGCTCCTGATGACTACACTTATCAACCATACCAAACGGGCCATCAACCTGACATTTTGGACGTTATACTGCATAAACATATTGGTAATTTAGTGTCCCAAACAATAGTTTCTAAACTGAACTCTGATCATCTCCCTGTCATCATCAGCTTCCAAAATATCACTATAATAATACCTCCACGCCCTAACTTAGCTCATGGAAAAACCGACTGGGATAAATTTCAGTCCACTCTCGATCAAAAACTCTGTTGCATGAGACCACTTAAACTTTCCATTAAAATAGACAACGCCGTCCTACAATTCACTTCAGCGTTGCAAGCAAGTATCTAAGAATTAAGTACACCTTGGAAGCAAAGGAAAGTTGCTGAGCATAACAGAACTCCCAACTACATACTTGACCTAATTAAGCAAAAGAATAGGTACAGAAGAGACTAGAAAAGACAGCGGTTACCATACCTTAAAACACTGTACAACCAACTATGTCATTTAGTAAAGAACAAACTTGGTAGCCTCAGAATTCTAAAGATACAATTTCTACCTTGAAGACATTAAAGACAACCGTGCATAATCTATCCTATGATATCAAATACCACCAGATACTTCTCTGAAGACAAAAAAACAATTTATTAGCAACTTATCTTGAACAAGTCTTTACGCCAAATACTACAGAACAAGACCAACACTTTGATAGACTGCTAACAAGCGCAGTTGAAAATATACAGTTACAAGATAACCATGAAATAGCTCCTACATCTGTTCAAGAAATCAAAAGTTATATAATAATATTACCTAAGCGTAAGACTCCTGGGCCTGACCTTATAACAAATAAAATGCTAAAGCATTTACTTAAAAAGGCTTTGGCTTACTTAACTTCAATATATAATTCCTGTCTCAGACTAGGAAACTTTTCTACGTCGTGGAAATCTGCAAATGTGCTCCCTACATATTAGGTAGGAAAACCGAAGGATAATCCTGACAGCTACTGACCTATTAGTTTTTGGTCAATTCTGGCTAAGCTCCTACAAAAAGTGATACTTTCCAGACTACAAGATGACATACAGCAAATTGATATAATTATTCCTCACTAATTTGGCTTCCGAACCCATCGTTCGACCTATCACCAGCTTCTTAGAATAAATGAAATAATTGAAAGAGGGTTTGAAAAGAAAAAGTACACGGCGGTTGTATTTATGGACTTAGAAAGAGCTTTTGATAAGGTCTGGCATAACGGACTATTATACAAAATGGGACTTTTAAATACTCCAAGTTACCTAATCAAGATCATTTACTCTTTTCTCACTAACAGAACAGAGCCCAGATCAATTCAACCTTATCTAGTTCGAAACTTATACGGGCCGGAGTTCCCCAGAGTAGTATTCTGGGTCCCACCCTATAAAATCTGTTTGTTCACGACGTACCTACAGTCTCCAACTCAAAGCTGACTATGTACGCTGATGATACGGCAATAATTACAGAGAACTCCTGTGTTGATACGGCAATTGAACTCCTCAAAACTCTACAAATATTATAGGTGAATGGTTTCAGAAATGGAAAATTAAAATAAATTCTAATAAATGCTAAAAAAAATTTTTTACCCTCAAGAGATATGACCAAATTACAAAAATTAAAATAAATGATTATGAACTAGATTGGAACCCAAAGGATTCAGCTGTTAAATACTTTTTCCACTACTAGCTGTGAAGTGGACAATTATTGCGTCTCTAGCCAACTGAGAAGTTGAATTTCTCTATTAGTGGTTAATAATTTTTCTATTGTTGACCTAGGTTAATAATGGACAATTTCAAATTTTTGAGAATCTAAGAATAGTTGTTTAACAAAACAGAGTGAAACATAATTTTGTATATCCAGGAATTATCTTTAACGTATTTGCTGCTTAAAATTACCTAACACGATAAAATTATTTAAATAAAAAAATGCCGTTAGTTTAAAATTTGCGCCCCCATCACATAACCTCAAATACATAACCTGAATTTATTTATTTATTAAATATGATGGTAGAATCAGTTTTTTCAGGTTTCCCAAAGAAGATTTAACCAGGCGAGTTAAGTTACATCAAGTTACATTAAGTAAATTACAAACATTTGGTTGTAGGTGTTTTGAATGGTTAACAGAATCTGGAAGGTCCGATCTGTTGCATAAAAATGTCGACTCTAAAAACTTAACGAGGATGTGGCGAACACTTGCCATTCCTAAATGAATTACAAGTGTCAATTTCTGAAACCCAATATTCAAATAATGCAAGGTGTATTGGCGATGCAATAAATGCCCGTTAACATCTCTAGTTATACCAAAACCATTCAAGCTTGCAGCTCAAATACTCTTAGGTAAAGAAAATTACGGAGGAACATTTTTAAATTGCAACATGAAAGAAAGCACTTCAATTGAAGTTAACATCTCCCAACGATTACTTCCCGAAAGCAGAGCACAAATTGTGACAGCCCACTAAGGAGCAGGAGATATACAGAGGAATTTTCACTAAAATTATACTTTACGAGCCCCAAAATGTTAATTTTAAAGTAAGTTTTAAATTTTTTGCCAGCTCAAACTGCTACGTGATCATAGTTAGAGTTATATATAAAAAGTTAAACAACCTTTGTGCTACCTCTTTACAAATACGATATGCAAAGATGACAAATTAAAGTCGATAGTATTAAACTGCATAGAAAAGCTACAACTACAATGCGGTGCCAATGTTAGGGCAGTAGTAAAATTTTCAAAACCTAATTAACACATTCAGGTCTCAGGTGTAATTTGCGATTTCAATTCAACTGGGAATTTCATGTCAATAAAAAACTCAACGAGTGTCACAACAGACTGGGTGCATTATACCCACTTATTAATCGTAAATCACACCTGAGACCTGAATGTGCGGTACTTATCTACAAAGGAATCCTCAAATCAATTCTTACATATGCATGTCCTGTATGGTGCAACACATCTAAAACAAACATGAAGAAACTCGAAATAATCCAGAATAAAATTCTTAGAATCGCCATCAACTGCCCTTGGTTCGTCCGTAATAATCAAGTTCACAGTGAATTAAGTGTTCTACAAATCTCAGAGTACATTAATACAGTGAAGTTTTTCCTAAATCTATCTCTGTGTTCAAGGGCTAACATATTAAATCTAGGTGAAAAAAAGATTCATACGCGACATTAAATGTAAACTACCACAGGACCTAATTTAAATCAATGTCAAACTAAGATTGAGGTGTAAATTATCACTTAATCCCCACAGGATCAAACATTTATATCTGTAGTTAGTTCTTAGTAAATTGTACTATAATAACCTAGCTGTGTATTGCATTGTATATTTCAGAGCCAGCTATATTAATAAAAAAAAATTTGGTAGAGGAAACTAATTCAACAAATGAACATTTCAAATTTTATTTTTCCTTGCTTACAAGATACTGCAAAGCCATATGCAAATAAATTTATTTCAAAACCTGCACATAAAAAAATATACATAACGCTTTGTTTTTAATAATTAACCACAACAGAAAAGAGTACCTACCGTTAAAAAATCAGAATTTGCAAACCAACTTGCATAGAGCAGTATTTAATTTTAAATTTTGTTTCAATATTTCAACATAATTGTTTTTCATTCTTTTACTCAGTTTAATTGTCATTGTGCTATATAATTAATTACTATATAAATACAATAAATGCTTGAGCGTTGAATAGAGTTTTAGATGGACGATTTAAAACGCATACGCAAATATTAAACGCTACATAAATATTCACCAACAAATAATTTTTTTATTTACATTACAAAAGAAGCAAAATTGTAAACTCGTTTTAAATTCACTACGGCTTTGTACATTCAAACAACGCAAAAAATATAATTATAGGCCAGAACACACAAGTTTAGAGATTAAAAGTAACTTAATGTTTATTAATTAAGGGGCTTTCTTTTATTCAAGAAAACCGTTTCTTTAAATTTGTGTTTTATTTAAACTTTAGATAAAATACTGGCAGTAAATTAGTATTAGGGAATAAATCTTTTTAAATAATTTAATTAATTTGAAAAGTAAATATTAACATTCGACTTTGTGCATCTTTTAATTTAGAAATTTGATTCTGTTTGCTCTTTAATTAAAAAAAAATAATATACATCGCGTAAGCGTGTGTTTAAACTATTTTTTAGCAATAACCTTATAATTGTGGTTTTATCCAAACGTATGAACGACTTTATGGAGTAGTTTAATAATGATATCACTTTACTGCATTAGTTGGACAAATAGCAACCGTTCAGTATATAATACATTTCAACAATTTTTAGGTCACAGTTGCTATCACAACAAAATATCAAGTCAGTTTTAGATAAAAGCTGATTTGAAAATGATATTGTTTCATCTATTTCATTGTTTTATCCATACAAGAAAGTTCAAACCCGAATTATCTTTTTTTTTATTGATCAAAATATCTCCAGCGGCATCTATCAGAAGTGACCTATGTATAATTCAGGTTCTTTTAAGTTTAAATATGTTGCAATTTTCTTCGGTACATCGCCAATAGTGTGCTGGCCAACAATGAGTAAAATACATTGTGACCTTTGTTGTTGTTTTTCTTCTAAATTTGCGTCTTTTTATGTTGCACTATAAAAATTGAGTTTAAGCTGCACGAAATTTAAATAAGAACTTTGTTAAATAAGTGGGAATGTTGTAATCAGGTTTTCACAAATTTACGTGGCCCGCAACATGGGGTTTAAGATAGTGCAGTTTGCAGACCGTTGCACTACTCACTTGAAGATGTAGGAAAGTTAAATACACAAATAGAAAGATTTTCGTGTTATGAAGTTTTTGGAAAATGGCTCTATTGACTCGCTTCGCATGTGCGGATAATAAGTGTACTTTAGACCGAAACATTCAGTGTTTGTAGTTTTTGGGAATTTACGCATCAGATTGGATTTCCATATTCGCATAAAGAGGAAATTGATAATGGCTTTCGTACTATGAATTTAGTTACTACGCAGGTAGGATCTTCTTCGAAAAGAAATTTATTGTTCCGACAAACCATTTTCGGGCGATTTCTAACAAAAATTTACGCTACTCTTTTCTTTTTTGGGAGTGTACCCAGAAGAATTCACCCTTTTTGGAAATCCATCACTCTCACCGTAGTCTAGAACCATCGATTCTCTAGCTCCTTGTTGCGCTAGAAGCAAGTAATGGTATTTATTACGTTATTTACGAAATTGAGAAAAACTTGATAAAATTCGTTGTACTGAATTATTAATCTTTAGTATTTTAATTGACGGGGAGTGTTTGCGAATTTAAGTGTAGAATCCCCTTAATGTTTTAATTTGAGTTTAATACGCCTTATAAATATTTGTGTACTACGCCACTTTCTTTCAAGAATAGTGGAAATTTTATAGTCGAAACATTTTAAGTCTTAAAACGAATCGCATAATATTGAATAGCATTATAATTAAATTATTTTTGTATTAATTTGTAAGAATGTGCTAAAATTTTCTGTGTTTATTTTATTTTTCTTTTAATGTTTGTTTTCTTTTTGAAAATGCAGTAAATCATGTTAATGTTACATTGTAACGAGTCTTTTAAATTTAAGTTTGATCTTGATTTTGTGCGGTTTGTGTTAACTTTTTCAGATTCTGACAGTACTTTCAAGGTAAGTCCAACCGAAAGTACCCACCCTAACAAACAAGGACTGGAAGCAAAGATTACGTGGTATTTTTGTTAGTCTCTACTTAACTTTGAC
>JALBCR010000671.1:117500-274841 GCA_030710515.1 Abscondita cerata
TGTTAACATCACGGCAACTAAATTTATGTTTTATTGACTACGAAAAGGCATTCGATGATGTAAGTAATAACATTAAAAGAATTTAAGAACGCAAAATAAACGTATTTAAAAATTTATATTGGATGCAAAACACTATAATAGGTAAAAGTGAAATAGTTCCACACTTTTCAAAATAAATCATTTTTCCCCAAACTGTATAAATTTAAAAGTTAAAAATTATTGCAAAGTTCAGTTTACCTATCAAGTAATATTATGTATATTTAATTACTACAGTATTCACTGTACTTTTATGATTAGAAAAAATATTCCGAAACATTAAGATTAGGGATAGTTACCTACTGTATGGGTTAGATGCGTCAATTTTATTTTGGCTTAGGAGATACTTGCTTCTAGAAATAATAAAACAATGCTTTATGTTCTACTTTGGGTATTTAAGTATTTTTTAGAATAATAATCTTTAGAACTTTACAACTAATCAGTATAACAATTTTAGAGTTATTTCTTTTTTTCATTTGGAGAAGTTTAATTCGTTGACATATATTACAATAATCCCTGTGTAAAGAGCAACTTTCATAAAGCCACTTCTTGCACGTAATGCACTGGATCCAATCCACCTTTGATTTAATTTTCTGGTATTCTTCAAAACATTCTACGCATTCATAGTCATTTCTCTCAATAGAATTTTTCTCTGACGATTTTACATTTTGCTTAATTTTCTGTTTGTTAGACAACTCTTGGGTTTCTTTTTTCTTTAAGGTGCTAACGGGTACTTTTTCTGCGTCTATTTTATCAGATGTGCCATCACACCCTCTGAAGCTACTCTAGATCTTTTCTAAGACACTTTTGCATTCAATTGTACATCAGAGCAGAGACGTTGTTTGTTATTCTTGCATAGCAAGCGTAAGGTAGCTTTACCTTTAACTATATTTTCCTTAGCAGAAATGTTTTGTTTAGTAGTCAGTAGTGCAGCCGATTGCTTCCCCCTTTTATATAATGGGACTAGAATTATTGGCAACGGAGAACATTTATGCAAAAACTTCCTAGGCGTTTCTTTTTCTAACTTTGTGATAGATCAGTTGAGTTGAAAAAAGACGGTTCTAATATTCTTGGGTTAAGTTCATTCATTGTACCTGAGTTAAGTAGTGATGAAATTGGAATTTGAAGTAAAGTTAGGGTCACGGCACGCTCTCTAATTTGATTACTGCACGAGGAAATAGAAGGACTAGCACGCTCACCAAATGAAAAATGTTGTAATTCTGGAGTTTTGTTGCCTTTAGTAAGTTGTTCTTTAACATCATTCCTTAAAGACATATCAGAGATTAAAAAGAAGCTTTTTGGAGTAGCAGCCGGAATCTATAGATAAATTCAATAACTTTAAATCCTGAAACAGCATTTGAGGAAGTGGCTGCTTGAATGTATGCTTTTTAAATTAGTTTTCCTGCAACTAAACGACTGATTTTTCGGTTTTTGCTCAAAGTTATCCAGTTGTTTGTTTCTGCTGCATAAAATGTTTTAAATTATTTAAAAAAACTTTGATTCAGTGGTTGCAAAGCTTGCGTCGTGTGTCTTGGTAAACAAAATAGTATGATTTCATTTTCTTCTGCAGTTTTTAACATATTGATAGAATTAGTATTGGAAAAATGGCTATCTAGTATCAAAAGTACTTTTCCTTGGGGTTTTCAAGGCACAAAATGTTCCTCTAGCCATTTTTGAAACAATTCAGCGTTGATATAGGCAGATTTTCTGTTCATATAAACTTCAACTCCTGGAGGAAGACCATCTTGAAATTTCGGTTTTTTGTTAACACCTTTTATAATAATAACTGGAGGGTCAAAATTTTCAACAGCATTACAACAAGCTATTATTGACATTGTCTCTCTTTTTTCCCCGGATGTGATTGACTGCACAACCTTTGCACCTTTAGTAGCTATTACTTTCCTGTTGGGTTGTTTAACTGCACCCCAGTCTTATCTATATTAATGATACGATCTGGTTTGTCCAGTATATTATGCTCGGTGGTTACTTCTAGTAACAGGTCAAACATTTTAGTAACCTCTGTTCGGTTAAGTCCTTGAGCTCGAGCAAAAGACAAACCTTCAGCCTATCTAACACTAAGTTTTGTATGGCGTTCTAAAAAAGATTTAGCTAATGCGACCCTTTGCAAGTCTCTTGATTGTAAGTGGTCTTGATGCCCAGTTTATCAGCAAAATCGAATGCCAGACTTCGTATCATATCTCGTGTTAAAGGAAATTCCGCTTTCTCTAATTTTTGGACATCAACACTCAGCCGTTTTTCATTTGCAAAGTCCAGTACTGGATGGTTTCCTGAAAAAAAAATGAGATATAATAACAATTTGTCTACTAGAAAAAGAAAATCAAAAATAATAAACTATGTGCATACGAGGGTGGTTTGAAAAGTTTTCGACCTAACATAGCTACAAAATTTTAATTTTAAAATTTATTTTTATTTTTCTAGATAGTCTTCTTGTGACTCTATACCCTTCTCCCAGCGATGCTCCCATCTCTTTAATCCGTCCAAATAGTACTCGGTGTTCTTCTCTGCAAAATAATTGTTCACGAAGGTGATTGCCTTCTCATTTGACAAACATTTTGTTTTCCGAGCGCAGTTTTTAGTTAAGGGAACAGAAACAAGTCACTTGGGGTTAGATCTGGTGAATAAGGTAGATGGTCAAGCAGTTCAAACCGTAATTCATGGATTTTCGCTATGGCAACTATTGAGGTGTAGAGGCGTTGTCTTGGTAAAACAGCATTTTCTTTTTCTGCAAATGTGGCCGTTTATCCGCAATTTCTGCCTTCAGCTTGTCAAGTAATGATGCGTAGTATGCTCCTGTAATGGTTTTTCCTTTTTGAAGATAATTGATTAGGATAACTCTATGACTATCTCAAAAAACAGTCGCCATCACTTTCCCAACCAAAAAAACAAATTTTGCTTTTTTTGGAGCCGGTTCCCCCTTTGCAGTCCACTGTTTTGACTGTATTTTTGTTTCAGGCGTATAGTGGTGTATCCAAGTTTTATCTACAGTAATTAATCGGCGCCAAAACTCGGATTTATTGCGCCTAAACTGCGCCAACCGAGCATTGGAAATGTTCATTCGAACACGTTTTTGGTCTAACGTTAGCAAACGCGGACAGTTTTTTCATGCCTAGATCTTAATTTAATATGTGATAAACACGTTCTTTATACATTTTCATTGCTTCTGCTATCTCTCTCACTTTAATTCGGCGGTCGTCTAACACCATTTGGTGAACTTTAGCGATGTTATCGTCAGTAGTTACAGTTTTTGGACGTCCCGAACGTTCATCATCTCCCAAGCTCTTACGGCCACGTTTAAATTCAGCTGCCCAAAATTTCACAGTGGTAAATGACGGTGAAGAATCTCCGTACACAGAGTCTAACTCATCTTTAATTTGCGTAGGCGTATTCCCTTTCAAAACCAAATATTTTGTGACAGCTCGAATAACTCATTTATACCATTTTCCCAAAAATACTCACATCGACTCACTCAAACGACTGTCAAATAAAAACTGCGCATCAAAATGGCTGAAACTTTGATGTGTTGCTGTCAAAAAGATGCACAACTACATTCCCTGACTTTTATTGAGTCTGCCATGTGCTGGGCCTATCTTCATACCGCCTTGATGTCGGAAAATATTAGTACCTTATTTAAAGTCAATTTCTATGTGTTTTGTTTCTCAAATCGCCATTTAAGGGTTCTGACTGGTATGCCATACCGACGGGATATTTCATTTATGCCAAGAGTCTTTTTCTTACCTCTTTGAAGCGCTTTTAAAAGAATCTTTGGTCCATATGACTCTGGGTCTTGCTCCGACTTTACGCACATATTTTCAAGGCATTGCTAGAAAATCATAATGTTGAATTAGTAGCAGCAATAACCATTTATTTCTGCTACATATGGTTACTGTTGATGCTGCATTACTATGGGACAGATACCCCTAAAGGCAACTATACTCACGAGAAATGGGTCATCTATTCTTTTCTGAAGGGATAGACGTCCTTAAATGTATTAAAGAAACTAAACAAAAATAGGTACACTAAAATAACGATACTAACTTAGTGTTTAATTGATGGAGTAATTGTAAACATAAAAATTTTATCACTTACCTATACACTCAAAAGTTTCAAGCAAAACAACAAAATCAGTAATTGACATACACATTTATTTGACACGATCACCATAACGCTATGCATTGGGCCGACTAGCGGAAAAGACCAAGAGCACTTTGTTTTAAGTTGAATATCAGCAGTATAATCTTTACACAGGACTCGTCCTGATTAATGCTGCATCTATCCTTCTACGGCAATTATCCCACTCTTACCGTACGAGTAAACAGGAAACATTAAAAGAAGTTGATATATGTAAAGGAGTGAGACAAGGATGTGTCCTGTCACCTATGTTATTTAACTTAGACTCCTAGCTCATTATCCAAGAAGCCCTTTCAGAGGTGACAACTGGCGTAATAGTGAATAAAGGGTAATTAATAATATCCGTTATGCCGATGATACGGCGACTTCAACGGCGCCATCTCAACACCGCCGTTTCGACGCAATATAACTCGATGCGAGATCATCTCGACCGGAGAGTATATTTGCGCTAATGAGTTACGGATGGTGTATTTTGGCGTGTGATTGATATATGACTTACATCAAGAACAATTTTTGTAAGCGTTAAGAAAATTATAAGAATAAACAAACTTAGAATTAATCTTTTATAGTTGTATAATCTGTTAAAATGTAATGTCTCCTTGGTGGTATAAAAAAACTCTTTTTAATTTTATCTCGTCGCAGCTGACGGAAACATTTTCTTTGTCACTCTAATTTAATTCGGAGTGACCGAGTTTTGTGGTCTTTTTAACACCGTTTATCAACAAAGTCCTTTCGGCGCTTCCTTATATAACTTTGCTCAAAGCAACTTGGGTGCTTTCATTAAATTATTTAAAAAACCGTTATAAACGCACTTTTTCGTTACGCCCTCTATTAGTGTAGCCTTTGTATTTCCTCTATTTTTCTCAGTTTTCTTTCACCTTTTAATTAATTACATTCGAATTTATTACTATTTGGCATCACCTTTTCTTTTGAAATCTATTCTTCTCTCTAAAGCTTTTGTTTCACATTTCTTGCACCGTTGAGTAATTTGATATCAAAATTATGTAGCATAACTGCCAATGTAACCTTGAGATTATTAATTAATTTTTTTTTAATTATCATTAAACTCTCGCAGTCGTGGAATATTTTTCTTAATTAACATTTCTATTGTTGCTTCTTTCGTGTTCTTACTTTTCCACTTATTTGTATATGACCTTAACATAATTATTATTTAGTCAAGTTTCTGAGCATCTACTGAGTCTACTAGTACCTCAGATTCGTTTGAACGTGCAAAATAATCAATGGAGTATAGCTCTGAAACCCTTTCGCTCTAGAAGTGAACACCAATTAACACTACAAATGAACGATTTTCAACAATTTTGCGTCTAGAATACTGTCTAAAGTGATTTAAAATGGTTCTGGGAACTTTTAATCATAGTTTAATTAAAATCAATAGTTTAATTAAAAAAATATATCAGTCCTTTTTGCACGTTTTATGTAAAGTGAATGTGCTATATTTAAACACATGCGCAACGGAGTCTAGCAAACTGCCAAAGCCAAAAAAGCACCTTTGCCGGGGTAAATATTAAATTTTTGGAGACAAAAAATCTACAAATCAGAAGTTTAATGTTTCGCTTGCTGCACCAATTCATCAGAAACTTATGTTTTTTATCTTAGGTAGCAAATTTAGGGCCACTGCTGTTCCCTCTTCCAGTTCTTCTGGGGGAGCGTAAATTTTACTTCCGGAGCTACTGCTAAACATAAACGTATAAAATGTACCATGATAAATCAAAATGAAACTTTTACTAAAACTGCACAAAACGTTTTTATTACATGAAGTTATGACATTTGAAAAAGTGACATTTTACGTAATGACGTACAAACGTAAAATCATACTTCAGGGTTACGTTGACAGAAAATGTAATCTACGTAACACCAACCATTTAGGGACGATTATATTTCATTGAAGTCAAAAGCAACAATCAAAATTACTTAAAATCATTAAAATTAGTTTGACATTATTATCACGGTATTTAGTATGGATGTGCCACTGTCAAAGTCTGAAAGTCTTTGTGTAACAATGAAGGAGAAGGAAACCCACAACGGTAAAACAACGTTACCTACCCCCACTCCCACCACAACTACGGACAACTCCAGTAAACCGCCAATAACATTTGAAGCAGTAATTGATGCAAACACCACTGCCCCCACCATCATATCCGGTGTTGCCCTCGCCTCCGCCTTAGCGGTGGACTTTGAAAATTAATCAGGCACTACCACTGGAGGATCGACCTTGGACCAACAAAGATCATCAAAATTTTGTTTTGCAACAATAAAAACGACAAAACTGCTTCCATATGCTGTAACCACTGCAACATTTCTAAGACAGAATGATGAATTGCCCTAGTTTTGCCCGCAATGTACACTTAATTTCCCAACTAGTCACAGTAAAAACAGACATTTCCATCATACGCCGCATTCCAAAGGGAGCACGATATTCGGCCGCAGATGCATTCACTTTAATAGTGAAAGATTGTATTAAATCAAACTCTATCAATTCTTGGTCAGCACTTCACCTCAAAAATTAAAGACAATATTACAAATGTACCATACGCTTCTTCTGAAACACGGAATAAGCATAAATATTCTTTGGAGGACATAGTGAAAGCTAAAATAAGAGACAACGACACAAAAGGGGCTGTTAGAATACTATGCTCAGACGATTATTTAGCACCTTTTACCGATGAAACCTACAACGCTCTACTTATAAAACATCCAACAGCCACACAGACTCTCTCTTTCCCCGATGAACCAAACTGCGATCCACTACTTGTAAACGAAGATAGTATATCAAAATCTATAAATTCCTTCAACTGCGGATCAGCACCAGGATTGGACGCTTTCAGACCACAATATATGAAAGACCTAATATCACATTCAGCAGGCGAGGCAGGAAAAAGAGCTCTCACAGCGATCACCGAGCTATGCAACTTGATGCTGTCGGGAAAAGTCAATCCGGATATTCTTCACATTCTCTACGGAGAATCTCTATGCGCATTGAGAAAAAGGAACGGAGGCATAAAATCCATCGCTGTGGGGAGCTACTTTCGTCAACTTACTGCCAAAATCGCATGCGCACAGACCCAAGGAACGCTTCAAATCCATTTCACACCTCAGCAATTAGGAGTCGCCACAAAATTGGGATATGAAGCATGTATTTACGCGACCAGCACCTACCTTTAACACGAAGACAACAAAAAAAAATTAAATCTATTGTACTATCACTTTTCCTTTTTCTCAATCAATGTTATCATCAACCGTCCAGCTTCTTTTCTGGAGATAGAACTGTCCAGTCAGTAGTAGGGTGTCATCAAGGCGACCCCTCTGGTCCAATGGCCTTCTGCTTAGCTGTACATCCAATAGTCCAAGCTTTAGAAACAGAGTTAAACCTTTGGTGTATGGATGACGCAACACTAGCCGACACGCTGGATATTGTCCTAGAAAATTTTACAAACCTCATCCAGAAAACTAGTGATATTAGTTTAACAGTCAACCTTACAAAATGCAAATTGTTCTTCCCATCCGGAAAGCCAGATGAGGAGGTTGTAAGAAAATTCAATGCTATATCACAGGGAATCCGCATCACAACCAAAGAAAAATTAGAATTATTAAAAGCCCCCATTTATGAAGACAACCTCGAATCTATCACAAGAAAGAACCTGGACAAACTAAAATTACTGCTTAATCGTGTGGAGAAAGTTGATAGTCACGTGGCATACTTTCTCATAAAGAATTGTTTCTATATCCCAAAGTTAGCTTTCCTAGTCAGAACAAGCCCTTTTTGGAAATTCACAGACCTGATGGAATATTTAGACAATCATTTCAAAACAACACTGGAATCCGTTATAAACTTAAAGTTCCGTCACATAGGAATTTAGGTACCCTCTCAATAAAATATAATAGACTAGGAATAAGACAAATTAGTGACATTGCTCTCCCAGCCTTCTCATGGCTGTCAAAATCTGATCTCTCAAGTTTTACATTTTATGAACATTGCGATTCCTGACAACCTCAAAGAAGACACCTTGATTGCTTGGAACAATCTCAACAACAGCATTCCTCCTATACACACACTCGCAAAAAAATTGGAATATTATTAACATTGCGAGAATTATGGGGTCGCTCTCTTCGTCAAATTAAGTAGATGCCGCAAGACAATTAGCCATTAAAGAACCTGAATCAGGTGCTTGGCTTTACGCTATTCCATCCGAAAATGTTGGCACATTAATGGACAACCTCACCTTCCGAACTTGCGTAGCCCTTCGACTTAGCTGCAAATTGTTCAAGCAGCACATATGCCAATGCAACAAAATGTCAACAAATTTGGCCATCACGGACTATCATGTCCAATAAACAAAGGGCGCTTCCCAAGACATAGCAAAATTAACTCAATTATTCATCGTTCATTAGCAGCTTTAAAAATTCTCTCAGCTTTAGAACCTGTAGGACTAGCACGAGATGATGGAAAGGGACCTTATGGAGCAACATTAATGCCATGGTCCAAAGGCAAGAAACTTGTTTGGGACTGCACTTGTGTTGACACTTTAGCTGACTCATACTTATTAAAAACTTCAGAAAAGGCAGGAGCAGCAGCAGAAACATGACAAATACATACAAATTGAATCTTCACATTTCATCTTCAAAGCACTAGCTTTTGAAACTTTAGGACCCTGGGCAGAAAAGACAAAATATTTTATGGAAAAAATCGGTACACTTTTGATCAAGGAGATAACAGGGCTAAATTCTACTTCTACCAACGTTTATTCATCGCAATTCAACGTGGAAACGCTGCCAGCATTATTGGAACCCTACCTCAATCAATCCCCTTGAATGAAATTTTTATTATATATTGTTATTTTATTACGTGTTACAAAAATTATAAAATTATGTTGCTTAAATAAAGTGTAATAAGTGTTTGACATTTAGATTCAAACTTGGTTAAATATCTTTTAAACTGGAGAAAAAATTCAAGCATATGTACAAACAAATTTAAATTAGAAATTTAGATCAAACCAACCGATTTAATAATTTTTACCTAAAATATGTTTAGCATTCACACCTAGTAATACCTTTTAAGATTTTTGGTTTATGACATTTCTTAGTTTATACTATTCACACGTGTCAATGTTTTACACGAGATGTTGTAAGACACACATTTTACTTATTATGATAGTTAATACTAATTACGTCTTAAAACGATTAAAAGATATCTAGTTTTTCAATTTAAATGCCGACAACAAAACTATATATCAAGATATTTGAATGCCACTACTTTACATAAACAATTGTGAGATTTATTATCTTCGTGAAAACAAACACAAACTCAATAAAAACGAAGTACTAAATCATTTTCACATAATGAAATTTTCAAACTTTTATTCTTACATACAACAATAAAACCGTAAAATTTGCAGAAATAAAATTCAAGCGATCCACCCAAATTTATAAAATTGTTTTCTTACAAATGATGTTATTTTATGTGTAATTACGTAATAAAAGTAATCCTCACTTATTATTAATCAACTATTACAAGAAACTCTTCAAACGTAAAATTACAAATATACCATTCTGGAAGAAAAAATACACAGACGAAAAAAATAAATAGTAATCTAATTCAATGGTTTCACAAAAGAAAATCTCTACAACAAAAAGAAAACAAAACATACAGATTTCACTTTGTACAAAGAAAAATATTTTTTATTAAATTTACGATACAGTAAATTTGCAGTACATATTTTTTGTTATAACGAAATTCTTTTTTTTTGTATTATAAGTGTATATGTAGAATGATGAAGAACGTATCTAGTTTGCCGACACAATCCGCTTTCTTTTTGCAAATAATTCTAAATTATGGTGCATTTTAAATTAATTTAAATTTAAACTACTGGTTTAGCAATTTAATGGTTGAAGGTGAATAGGTTTATTCTCGAATTGTAAACATAAAATAACAGCTTTCGTAATTTTATAAAACAAATTATTTTGTTTCTTAATACATTGAACAAAAACTCAAATGTTTAATAGCTCGGTCGCCTTAACTCCCCCCACAAAAACAATTTGATTTTTTTACGTTTGAACACGAAAAAAACAGGGTAGCACAACTTTGCATAACGCTAGCACACCTTTAGGATTGCAGTTATTAAGGTTTGAATCTGGTGGCGGGTTTAAGTCAACCTCAACCCCCCCCACAAAAATAACACTATTTATTTAAATGATTTGTTCTTCGTTGAGGAGAAGCACCATAAAACCACTATGTCGTTTTTAAAGGATTGAAGAACTGCACATTCTGCTTGCTTAAAAAACGACGTAGTGGTTTTTTGAAGCCCCTTCTCAACGAAGAACAAATCATTTAAAAAAACTTATAGGAAAAATATTTACCTTTCATCAATTTTTTTATGTTTGCACACAAAAGAGAATAGCTAGCACAACTTTTCTCAACGCTAGCACACCTTTAATAACGGAGTTATTGAAAGTTGATTCTAGGAAGCAAATCTCCACACAAGAAAATTTCGCACATTAAAGAGCTAAGCTAGCACAGGCTAAAACAACTTAAAATAACGTTAACACACCTTCAATAACGCAGTTATTGGGGTTTGAATCTGGTGGGATTGTGGTGACTTTAGTTCTCCTACAAAGAAATATCCAATTTTTGATGTTAGCACACCAAAAAGAATAGGTAACACAGGCTACTACAACTTTACTCAACACCACCACACTTTTAATAAAGGAGTTATTGAGGTTTGAACCTAGAGAAGCTATATCGACCTTAGTTCTCCCACAAAAAATTATCCATTTTTTATGTTTTCACACAAAATAGGATAGGTAGCACAGGCTACCACAACTATACTCAACGCTACCACACCTTTAATAATGAAGTTATTTACGTTTGAACCTAGAGGGGCTAAGGCGACCTCAGCCTCTTAAAAAAAAATATCAAGATTCTTATGTTTGCACACGAAGGAGAATAGCTAACACAGGCTAGCACAACTATGCTCAAGACTAGCGCATCTTTAATAACAGAGTTATTGAGGGTGAATCCAGGAAACCAGCCCTCAAATAATTCTGTTATTAAAGCTGTGCTAACGTTAATTTTATTTATGCTAGCGTTTGCTATCGCAGATCTTTAATGTTGAAACGTCAAAAGTTTGAATTTATGTTGTCGGAGAAGGAGGGGGAGGGAGAAACATCCTTCCATAGATTCAACATTTAATAACTTTGTTACTAAAGGTAGCGTTCAGAAAAATGGTATTAACCTGTGCTAGCTATTCTCTTTCGTGTGCAAGCATAAAAAATCGATATTTTTTGTTGAGACTGAGTTCCTCCAGATTTAATCCTCAATAACCCTGTTATGAAAAGTGCACTAACATTATTTTTAGTTGTGCTAGCATGTGCTACCTTACCTCTTTAATGTTCAAACGTCAAAAGTTCGAAATTTTCTTGTTGGGGAGCTGGGTTCCTACATTCAACCCTCACTTACTCTGTTATTAAAGAAGTGCTTGGGTTGAGCACGGTTGTTTATTTTCTGATAAATAAAGTAAAACAATTAATTAATTCAACAAAAGCATTTATGGAATAACAATTTGAGGTGGTTATACAAATACAATTAAACGTAATAAATTACAATTAACCACTCAGTTCATAGCAATGTATAGCGTTTTTCAATAGCGTTGTCCGAAGTTTGGCAGTTTATTGTTCTGGCGTTTTAGATGGCAGCATTGTAATTCTGTGACGTTTGTGTTTTGTTATAGTTACCATTTAACCAGAGAGCGCTACACTATACACTAACGAATCAATACATCTTTCGAAACGAGAAAGGCCAGACGGTGACTGTCAATGGCGAACGGTATCGGGCCATGATAACCGACTTTTTGTGACCTCAATTGGATGACATGAACCTGGACGACATGTAGTTCCAACAAGACGGAGCAACGTGTCACACATCGGCCGTTACATTGGAGCTGTTGCAAGTAAAATTCCCAGAACGCGTTAATTCCAGAAGAGACAATGTGGCCAAGATCGTGCAATTTAACGCCCTTACATTTTTTTCTTTGGGGCTACGTTAAGTCGCAGGTTTATGCCAAGAAATCAACAACGCATGACCGACTGGAGAACAACATCATTCAAACCATTGATGAGATCCACCCCGAATTCTGCAACGTAGTTATACAAAATTAGACCTTTATTTATATTTAAGATGATGTAGCTGCATTTTGTGTGTGAGTGTTGGATAAAGTGGCAAAAATAAAAACTTTTTTAAGCTTGTTCTGTTTAGTGGTGAGTGTACGTTCCAACACAATGTATCCGTCAATATACATAACTTCCATTATTATTCTAATTCCAACCTGCATCCATTTTGCATAGTTGATAATCAACACAAATGATCAGTGAATGTTTGGAGCGGAATTATGGGTTGTTATTTAATTAGTTCCTATTTTATTGAAGAACATTTCAATTAAAGATTATTTTTTAAATGTTTGATAAATCATTTGTCAATTTTATTAGAAGACATAAGGGCAATTATGTGGTTGCAAATGGATGGAGTTTTTGCACATTTTTATTGTAAAGTACAAGAATTTTGAAATGCTGATTTTCAAAATCGGTGGATTGAAAAAAATGGCTCTCAAAATTGGCCTTTGATTCCACCAGATTTCTTTTTACGGGGTTTTGTAAAAGGAACTGTTTATAACATACCTCCTACAACACCAGATGATATGAAGGAGAGCAGCAGAGAAGCTTTCGAAATATATGCACATAAAGGTGGGCAAAAGTTGATGAAGGTTTAAAAAAAAATACGTTTGTGTTCAGTGAGTCCTGATTTTGAACATTCGCTATAAAATGTTATTTTTGTTGTATTTTCATTTTTTATATTTAATTAGTTTACAATATTTAAAATACTTACAGCTAATAAAATAGTTTTGGATTGAACCTATTGTTGGTAAAAAAATATGCGTTTTCCGTGAGCACCTATCTATAGAGAAGTGTAATAACATTGATTATAAACTTCGGAAAGATACGCAAACCTTAATATTTTTTCGTAACTACATCTCCTACAAGCAACGGATGCCCCTTTCACCCTCAACCACCAAACTGTTCATTGGTAAAATGCTGCTGCAAACGGTTTGTAACGTTTTATTTCCAAAAGTACCTCGTAGTAGACAACTTATATTGCGTGTATGCGAATGTTGATGTGTGCGAAACACTTTAGTTTAAATTGTTATAGTTTTGTGTTGAATGTTTGATCTTCGTGTAATTCCGCTGAAAGTATTGGTAGCGTGTAAAAGAGCGCGAAGTTTTTCTATACAGGATTGTTTTAAATAGATAATATTTTCGTGTATGATCGAGTTTTGTAGAATTTTTCAAGTTTTTGAGGCATTTTGTGTTAGCCATATTTCTTTTCGGTGTACGTTCGTATGGTGAATTACTATAAAAATTGGCATAATTATGAATGCTCAGTTTGCAAAGAACTGGATTATTGTTTTATAGTATGATAATGGATATGAGTGATAAGTTGGAGTTTTTGATTTATTATTAAAAATTGGAAATCCCATATTCAAACGGCGTATGTCGGATTATAAAACCAATCGAACGTGTGCTTGTAAATTACTTTGAAGCCGCCCAATATCTGAAGGTTTGTTATTTCTTCTATTCGTTAATTGTTGTTTTTTGTCTTTGATAATTGTTGAGTAGTATTAGAGTCTACTGGGTTTATTTTATTTTAGGCTTCACTCATTCATTCGTTCATTTATTCGCCCACTGATTGAATGATTAATTAAGCATTAGTGACATCTTAATTTATTAAACTTCTGGGGTAGTACCTTTTGAGTAAGATAATCGAAGACGTAGCGGTGATAACGTATAACAATTGTATGCGGAAAATACGTACGGAAATACGCACCTGGCTCGACTGGAGTGATAACGGACGCATCTGGACAACTACGGTGGCTGCCTGATTACAATCAAACAGCTAAGTACCTACCTTTTAATTGTAATTAACAATTTATCTGGTTGTGAAAATTTAATTCGATTTTGTGTGAATGCGCTGGTGCGATACGGTTATCAAGTTACGAATTATCTATCTTTGAATTTTAAAGCGAACATTTATTTTCGATTTTATGCAAATACGTGGGTGCGCATAATTATTACGATTATAAGAAAAAATTTTTTTTGTTTAATTTGTGTATTTGCAACTGCAATAATAATCACAAATAACTTTAATTTTATTAATATTAGAAATTATTTATTTTTAAGGGGGAATCGTAAGCTTACCATACCCAACAATCAATTATTTAGTTGTTTAGTAAATCTGATGTGTATAGGCGATAAGGTTTCATACCAAATTACTTGTTTGTTTTTATTTTCTATGTGTTTATTTCCGAATGGTATTATAGTAAATATTTATGCAGTACTTAGCTCTTTTGATCAGTAAGATCTGCGGATTCTTAGTTGCCGCAAGGTTCCACCACGTGATTTAAAACCAAATATTTAAACTAAGTGGCGCTCTATTATTTATTAACCCCCGTCTCCACTGAGCCAGGCGTGGATCGATTTCGTGGTGTGAGCATCAATTTCAAAATTCATTCGGATCAATCAGAGGTTGAGTAAGTGAAACTGTGTCATTTGGTAAATTTCAACCCGAGGCAATAAAGCAACAACAACGAATATATATAAATAGGTATATATATCTAAAATAGAGTTACATTGGCGCCCAACGTGGGGCTAATTAAATTCTTAAAGGGTTGTTACGTGAATTTTGTTTGGTTTAATTGAAAAAAAAAAAAAAAAATTTTTTTGTTTTCAATTTTTTTGTAATTTGGGTTTTGTGAGTTTGATAGTCTCAGAATGGAGAAAATGGAAATAAATCGATTAGTTCAAGATGAATTGATGTATGAGTTAAAAAGCCGCGGTTTTACTAGTATTGATACATGTGAGAGAATGAGAAAAACTTTACGTAGCATTTTGAAATTAGAAAAGGACAAAAATAAATTAGTATATCCGTCTTACGACATTCCTTTCCCCGAAGATGAATCTGCTGTTAAACAAAAATTAAAGAGCTGAAAGAGTTATTGCCAGCCATTAATTGTGAAGATAGCGTTTATAAAAAATTTTGTACTAAAGCTTCACATACAATCGGTAGATGTAATCGGTCAGTTCCTTCGAACGAAGAACAAAAAGTTGTTAAGTCGCAGCTTTTAGTAGAAATCACGGTGTTAATGTCAGAAGCAAAAGTAAAATAAGAAATCTACGAAGCAGTACCGTTAGCATGAAAGCCTCAAGCACGCCAGAAGAAACTAGAGTGTCTGATGAATCTTACGTTAGCTCATCTGAACAAGACAGTAGCCTTAGTGAAGACGAACATACACAAAGCAGGCGTAAAAGCGTGGCTACCGGATCTTTAAATTCTAATTCATCCGTCGCGGTGCATAAATGGAATATATCTTTTAGTGGTGATGGTAGAGGAATGTCTATCAATGCTTTTCTGGAACGAGTGGAGGAGTTAATGGAAGCTAGAGGAGTTTCTCATGGTAGTATTTTTCATGGAATTAGCGATTTGTTAGTTGGAGATGCTTCGACTTGGCTTCGTGCAAATAAAAAGCGGTTTTCTGATTGGGATGAACTTAAACGGGCATTAAGGAAACAATTTCAACCGTATTTTTATGATCAAAAGCAAAGAGATGATATACGGAAGCGCACACAAGGTCAAACAGAAAGCGTAGGAATTTATTTTGCCAAAATGCATTCCATGTTTACAAGATTGGAAAAGCCTATGGAAGAAGAGGAAAAGGTTTATATTTTGATGAACAATCTTTCTCCTTATTTTCAAGCACATTTAGCGCTTAACAATCCTAAAAATGTAGCTGAACTTGAAACAATATGCACCCAACTTGAGACTCGAAAAGCCGCCATGGACGCGTATATTCCGCCGCCAAAGAAAGAAAACAGTTTGGAACCCGATCTTGCTTATGTAAGTACAAATTCCGTTGCGTCAACATCTAGTGAGAAGAAATTGGAGTTTAGATGTCATATATGCAACAACATTGGGCATCTAGCTCGCGAGTGTCGTAATAAAATTAAATGCTTTAGGTGTCAACAGGTTGGTCATATAGCTCGAAACTGTCCAGTAAAAGAATCAACTCCCTTGAAATGTTTTAAATGTGGTGAACTTGGATATAGAGTTAGCAATTGTCCGAAATGTTCGGGAAACGAGCGCGGAGGTTTTCATTGAGCCGCCGAAACCCTCATGTTGTACAGAAGCCGGCTGATATTCGTAATAGTGCTATAATCGATTTTGTTCTGGCTCACGCCGTTGGTGATGAGCGTCCGTATTTAGAATTAGATATAATGGGAAAAAATTATTGGGTTTATTAGATTCAGGAGCGAATCAATCAGTTTTAGGTGGTCCCGGCTGGGAAATTATTAGAGAGTTAGGGTTTGTTTTACATCCTTGTTACGTAAATGTAAGAATAGCTGATGGAAATTCTTGTGTGTGTGTTGGCATGGTTAGCGTTCCTGTGCGTTTAAAAGATAAAGTAAAAGTAATAGAATTTTTGGTAGTTCCGGAAATTTCGCATAAAATAATTTTAGGTGTTAGCTTCTGGAAGGAAATGGAAATAATTCCCAATTTAAAAGAAGATATTTGGAAGTTTGCTACCGATGTTCAATTGAATTCTTTAGAGGTTTGTTCAGGTTTAAAGGAAAATGAAAAGGTTATTTTAGAGGAATTAGTAGAAAGAAATTTTAATCGAATGGGAAATTCTTTAGGGTGTACTAATTTAGTAGAGCATCGGATCAAAGTAGATAGTGAACCGATCAAGCAGCGATATTATCCGTTATCTCCTTATATGCAAAAACATGTAGATCGTGAGCTAGATGAATTACTTGAAAATAAAGTCGTCGAAAAATCATCATCTCCATGGTCAGCACCTATTTTGCTGGTACCTAAAAAGGACGGTACGTATCGGTTCGTCATTGATTTCCGCAAATTAAATTCTGTAACAAAACGCGACGCATATCCATTACCGTTTATTTCTTCTATATTAGACAAATTAAGAAACGCAAAATTTTGACTTCATTAGACGTTAAATCAGCGTATCATCAGGTTCCTGTTGCTGAGGAATGCCGCGATTATTTGAGTTTTACAGTGCCTGGAAGAGGTTTGTTTCGGTATTGTCGAATGCCAATGGGTTTGCATAATTCGCCAGCTACTTGGCAGAGATTGATAGACAGAGTCCTTGGAGCGGAGTTAGAACCGTTTGTTTTCGTTTATTTAGACGATATTATTGTTGTCACCGAAACCTTTGAAAAACATGTTGAAATATTGCAGGTTGTTTTTGATCGTTTATATGAAGCTAACTTAACATTAAGTCGAGAAAAGTGTTGTTTCGTAAGAGATGAATTAAAATATCTTGGATACGTGATTACTCGTAATGGAATTCATGTTGATCCGGATAAAGTTCGTGCCATTGTAGACTTGCCTATACCCAAAACAGTATCTGAGGTGAGAAGAGTGTTAGGAATGATATCATGGTATCGCCGATTTATTCCTGATTACGCTACTGTTACAGCGCCGCTAAATATGCTACTTCGGAAATCCGTTAAATTTGAATGGTCGCTAAGTTGTCAAGAATCATTTCAACAAATAAAATCTTTGCTGGTAAGTGCTCCAATTTTACGTTGTCCAAACTTTGATGTGCCATTTATTCTACAAACCGACGCAAGTTCTTATGGAATCGGAGCTGTTTTGACCCAGATGGATGGCGATCAAGAGTACGTAATTTGTTATTTAAGCAGGTCATTGTCGCCTACGGAGAGGAAGTATAGTACGACCGAACGAGAGCTACTTGCGGTCATTTGGGGAGTGGAAAAATTACGTCCATATTTAGAAGGAACAACTTTTACTGTGATTACAGATCACCATTCGCTTGTGTGGTTGAATAATTTAAAAGACCCGCAAGGACGTTTAGGTAGATGGGCAGTAAGATTACAACAACATAATTTCACGGTTGTACACAGAAAAGGTAAAGACATGCCTGTTGCAGATGGATTATCTAGAGGTGTACCAAACGTAGATCTGTTAGAAACAAAATCATCAATTGACAACTGGTATCAGAAAATGTTGAAAGAAGTAAAGTTAAATCCAAAAAATATTCTTCGTGGAGAATAGAAAATAATTGTTTATATAAATATGTAGAAGAGGGAGTAATTTTTAATGAAGGAGATAAATGGAAGAGAGTCGTTCCTAAAGAGAAAAGATGTGAATTAATCTACGAAGCTCACGACATTCCGACTTCAGGTCATGTAGGCGTCCGCAAAACTTGCTGTCGACTAAAAGAAAAATACTATTGGCCGAAGATGAATGCAGATGTGTCGAAGTACGTTCGAAAATGTTTGGTGTGTCAGCGTAGTAAGGTCGAACAAGTGAAACCTGCAGGACTCATGCTTTCGCAACCAAAGGTTGACCGACCTTGGCAAGTTATTAGCATTGACATTGTAGGGCCTTTTCCTAGGAGTAAATCCGGACACACCCACATTGTATCAACATCTGATTATTTTAGTAAGTACGCGTTATTCTATCCCATTAGGAAAGCTACATCGTCTGTAGTTAGTAAAATTCTCGAAGATGAAGTATTTTTAGTTTATGGGGTTCCCCAGTACTTATTGACTGATAATGGAGTACAGTTTACTAGTCGGAGGTTTAAAGGTCTTTGTGAGTCATATGGTGTCAAAATCCGCTATAATGCCGTCTACCACCCACAAGCTAATCCCGTAGAACGGGTAAATAGAGTCATGAAAACAATGTTAATTTCATATATAGAAGAAGATCATCGTTGTTGGGATACAGAACTTAGCAAAATTGGCTGTGCTATACGAACCTCGAATCATGACGTTACAGGTTATAGTCCGTTCTTTTTAAATTTCGGTAGGCACCAAGTGTTGAATGGAAATAATCACAAATTTGAAGGTGACATTTCTGAACTAGATTTTGATAGATCACAGACAACTACGTGCGTTGAGAAGTTTAAGGAAATATTCGAAAAGTTAAAGTGAAAATGAAACAAGCTTATGAAAAAATAAGAAAATATATGATCTGCGAAAACGAAGTGACGAATTTCAAGTTGGAGACCAAGTGTTAAGAAGAAATTTTGTGTTGTCAGACGCGTCCAAGTTTTACTGTAGCAAATTGGCTCCAAAGTATGTAGGACCGTTTACCGTTCAGAAGAAATTGTCTTTATGGACTTATTTGTTAGCGGATGAACATGGTAAAGCAAAAGGAGTGTGGCATGCAAAGGATTTGAAGATGTATCGATAACATTTCTTCGAAAGTTATCGACTTGGAAGAAAAGGGGAATTTGTAACGTTTTATTTCCAAAAGTACCTCGTAGTAGACAACTTATATTGCGTGTATGCGAATGTTGATGTGTGCGAAACACTTTAGTTTAAATTGTTATAGTTTTGTGTTGAATGTTTGATCTTCGTGTAATTCCGCTGAAAGTATTGGTAGCGTGTAAAAGAGCGCGAAGTTTTTCTATACAGGATTGTTTTAAATAGATAATATTTTCGTGTATGATCGAGTTTTGTAGAATTTTTCAAGTTTTTGAGGCATTTTTGTGTTAGCCATATTTCTTTTCGGTGTACGTTCGTATGGTGAATTACTATAAAAATTGGCATAATTATGAATGCTCAGTTTGCAAAGAACTGGATTATTGTTTTATAGTATGATAATGGATATGAGTGATAAGTTGGAGTTTTTGATTTATTATTAAAAATTGGAAATCCCATATTCAAACGGCGTATGTCGGATTATAAAAACCAATCGAACGTGTGCTTGTAAATTACTTTGAAGCCGCCCAATATCTGAAGGTTTGTTATTTCTTCTATTCGTTAATTGTTGTTTTTGTCTTTGATAATTGTTGAGTAGTATTAGAGTCTACTGGGTTTATTTTATTTTAGGCTTCACTCATTCATTCGTTCATTTATTCGCCCACTGATTGAATGATTAATTAAGCATTAGTGACATCTTAATTTATTAAACTTCTGGGGTAGTACCTTTTGAGTAAGATAATCGAAGACGTAGCGGTGATAACGTATAACAATTGTATGCGGAAAATACGTACGGAAATACGCACCTGGCTCGACTGGAGTGATAACGGACGCATCTGGACAACTACGGTGGCTGCCTGATTACAATCAAACAGCTAAGTACCTACCTTTTAATTGTAATTAACAATTTATCTGGTTGTGAAAATTTAATTCGATTTTGTGTGAATGCGCTGGTGCGATACGGTTATCAAGTTACGAATTATCTATCTTTGAATTTTAAAGCGAACATTTATTTTCGATTTTATGCAAATACGTGGGTGCGCATAATTATTACGATTATAAGAAAAAATTTTTTTGTTTAATTTGTGTATTTGCAACTGCAATAATAATCACAAATAACTTTAATTTTATTAATATTAGAAATTATTTATTTTTAAGGGGGAATCGTAAGCTTACCATACCCAACAATCAATTATTTAGTTGTTTAGTAAATCTGATGTGTATAGGCGATAAGGTTTCATACCAAATTACTTGTTTGTTTTTATTTTCTATGTGTTTATTTCCGAATGGTATTATAGTAAATATTTATGCAGTACTTAGCTCTTTTGATCAGTAAGATCTGCGGATTCTTAGTTGCCGCAAGGTTCCACCACGTGATTTAAAACCAAATATTTAAACTAAGTGGCGCTCTATTATTTATTAACCCCCCCGTCTCCACTGAGCCAGGCGTGGATCGATTTCGTGGTGTGAGCATCAATTTCAAAATTCATTCGGATCAATCAGAGGTTGAGTAAGTGAAACTGTGTCATTTGGTAAATTTCAACCCGAGGCAATAAAGCAACAACAACGAATATATATAAATAGGTATATATATCTAAAATAGAGTTACAGGTTTAATATTGTAACCATTAATTATGTTACTGCTTCGCATACATGCAACATCGGTCTCTACGTACAAGAATCATTCAAGAATCAAACTCAACAGTTTCCAAAGACGTTCGTTCTTATCGTAAAATAAGTAACTTGCACGTGCACAATAAAAATGTGCACTCATCTAATTTAACTTGCTACGAATTTATCCTAGTGCACTATAATAGTTGGATTTGCGAATTGTCTTTAAATTGTGTTTGAAACTTCAATAAAACCATTGATTATAAATAAAACCACAATTTAATTTGTTTATTTACATAAAAAATTTATTCGCTTCAGACTCAATAATAAAAGATGCATCTGCTGCGTTTTTTTTTTTTTTTTGAATCGAGAAGGACGTCCTTGGTTGTAATTTGCTTAGATGTGCAAGATGATTCTAAGAAGAAAACAAATAACTAAATAATAAAAGATACGCTGAGTCAATTGTATTTAATTTTGAATATTATTTTTAAAACTAATTACACACAAAACTTTTAGTTTAGCTTCTAATGACAAGTTTTAACGTTCAATAACAAATAACAAAAAAGTTATTAAAGGACATAAGCATAATGTTTATCTCATCAATTTGGAATTAAAAGAAAACCCTAACGCGTAAATAAAAATAATAGTAATTTGCTTACCTTTTTTCTAAAATTTTACAAGCACTAATTTTACACTTAATAATTTACGTTTAATGCTTATAATAATTTCGAAGGGTAAAAAAAGTTTTTCACATATTAACTTATTTCCTAAAGTGTCAATATCCACAACCGCAATGCAAATTTCTACAATTTTTTTTGCTACTCCCTTGTACGCTTTACATTTTTTGTAGGAAATTTAAAAAAAACGTATGTTTACGGCTTCTACGCTGTTCTTTTTATCATTTGTACAACTGACGTATTCATATTTACTAATTATCACAAAAATTACGGTAACTAATTTTATTATCAATGCATTATCTTGTAACAATGAAGTAACTTCAAACCTCAAACCACTTTCATATTTCTATTCAAGAAACGCGCATTGAGACAGGAACTTACATAAAAATAAAGGAAGGAAAAACTGAGAAATCTCGTCGCAATTGGACGGTAGAGCCATCTATTTTTCGTCGTACTTTTGTGTCATATTTCGTCCATATAGGATGCGCATCTTTCCAAAGTTTATAATCAATTTTAATAGTAACCGATAGAGAATGATTGAATATGGAATCCATTTATATATTGGTTTTATTTATATTTTATTTATTAATGAAGTTTTAAGAAATCCAATATTAGTTTTTTAATATAATTTATTTACTATAGTTTCAACTCAAAAATTTTATGTGAGTCATCATCAGAATATATAAAAATTATTTGACAAATGTTAAATATGACAATTGGTTTATGTGGTAATTTAGAAAAATGTAAATGATTGTAACAAAAAGTTTTTTTTAGTATATTGCAATGAATTAATGGTTAGCATAGAAAAATTTATAATTTATTTTATATATAATATTTTTATTAAAGTTGTTAAATCAATTAAAATCTAATTAATTGTATTTTGACTCAAATTATAGTATTTCATAAATTTGTTATAAATGTCGCTGTCTGCTTCTTGCTTCATTTTAAATAAACACATAAAAATTATTAACATGAGACTTTTTTATTTGATTGGATCTTCCAATAAATCTTTGCAAAATAAACTGTACAACTATTCAAATAAATTTTTAGTTTGCGCATTAAATATCAAAATAATTTACTGTAAATGAAGTTTTTAGGTTAACGTCACAGATACAAATAACTAAACAAATTTTTACAAAAATACACAATTAAATTACAATTTTCGAGAATAATCAAATTTAACACTACCTTATCGTATGCCAGTAAGTCTTCTTTTTTAATAATTATCTTCGATGTGTACTTCTTTCTTAATTTTTGTAGGTCAGTTAATTTTTATCTTTGGATTTAACTTTTATGTTCTTTTGTTTATTATTCATATATGATATTTTATAAGGTTTTCTTCGTATTCCATAATTGTAGTTTTCATATTACTTTCTATTTTAAACTTCATGTTTTTATCTTGGTCAAAGATGGTTGTGGAATGTAAAACGTTTGTCTTACTTTAAATTTTTGAATATGTTTTGTTGTGTCAGAATCTGTCAAGTGATTATGCTAGGTATGAAATTTGTAGGTTAGTGATGATGTTAGTGTGACAGTGACATAATTATTCCAAATGTAAACTAAGACAAACGTTTTACATTCCACAACCACCCTTGACCATGATAATTTTTGATATCCCGGTATTTGTCGATTTTTTTTATTTTTGTAACCAACCAAAAATTTCTTATATCATTTTGTTTTTGTTATTTTTTAAATTTTCTTATACCGCAAATTGCCGTTAATTTTTTTAAATTTTTTTAAATGATTACTTTATATTTTTCAGACATGGTTTCTTTAACCAATATTCACTGTGACTAATGTTCTACAATAACGCTGTTGCACAATCACTACTTGAAGTTTTTTTTTAGTTGTAAATGATATTCAGGAGGATTATTCATTTTAAACGATACACTTGTTTGCACAATTCACTTAACATATAAGTTTTTCTTTTTTAAAACTAATTAATTACATTTATTATTTTTTATTATAGGTTTTGAAAATTCAAGAACCTCGAAATTTCTTAAAAACAAATAACATGTTGGTAAGTAATTTTCAACAAACACAGAACAAATCTAATCATAACAATATACCAGGTGCGTAAAATGTAATTATTTAGTCACATTTTTGGAACACATTGTATACAAACTTCAATTTTTTACAATTACAACACAAAACCTATAAGGTTAGTAGAAATGAAGTCAAAATTTAGTCTAAAAAGCAGGTATAAATATTGAGAACTTAAACGTGTCAAGTTGGTACTACATTTTCACAAAATACAAAATATTTAAAAAACCTTTAGGTTTAGATGTGGTAAACCTTAACAAAACTTTTGATCGTAAAATCCGAAAATGTAAAAATATATAAAGTGTTCCATTTGAAAAAATACTACTATAATATACAGTAAAATCTATATTTTCGGCCACCTCTTAAAAGCAGCCACCTCTAAAACCGGTTAAGTTTTCCAAGTCAAAAACCAATTATACGAAAATATCCATGACTGAAAATATTAATGACTCTCTTAATAGTGACCACTTCTCGATAACGACCACGGCCACTTATTTGTAAACTTTCTTGAAAAAATACATGTAATTCTACCTCCCATTTCCGGTCATTCTTAAGTAAGATCATTAGTAGACAACAGCTTAGCGTTCAAGTTGTGCATAATATATAACTGTTTGATTGTGTGAGGCTTAAATAATTACAGGTATTTAAGAACGGATTTAAAGAATTTGTTCGATTTATAGTAGACTGTCATTAGAAAAAAAGTGCAATTAAAAAGCTCATTAAGCTCACCCCAAAATTGTATTTTGCGTACATAGTTTGAGTTAGTATGTTCAACAGTGCTGTTACATATAGACGTACAGAAAAATTCAAATGTCGCTAAAAAGAAAACGTTTGTCTCTTAAAGAGAAAATTAATATGGAAAGTGAAAAGTTCAATACCAGTGCTAGAAAGTTGGCTGAAAAATTTAGTGTTGGAAGAACACAAGTTAACGATATTTTAAAAAACAAATGTGATTTAAAAAAGCTATTTGAAGAAGGTTTCAATACAGAGCAGAAGAGAAAATTTCCTAGAACTGAAGGTTTAGAAATTGACCGAGTAGTTTACAATTGGTTTTGTAAAGCTAGGAATAAAAATATCTCTATATCTGGACCTTTAATAAAAGAGAAAGCATTGGAAGTTGCGGGAAATTTAAAATTGACGGATTTTAAAGCTTTAAATGGGTGGCTTGAGAAATTTTGTCAAAGTCATAACATAATCTTTAAAACAATTTTTGGGGAGTCAGCTGATATTAACCTGGACACTGTTGAAGCTTGGAAAGCAAAGCTGTCACTAATACTTAAGGAGTATTCACTCAAAAATGTGTACAATGCTGACGAGACCGGATTTTTTTACTTTGCGATGCCAAACAAAACGTTCTCTTTAAAAAACGATAAATGTAGTGGTAAAAAAGCTGCAAAACAAAGATTGACAATTTTGTTTTGTACAAATATGGAAGGTGATAAGGAAAATCCGTTAATCATTAAAAAAAGTAAACACCCAAGATGCTTTAAAGACTCTCATATCAACAAATTGCCCTTAGAATGGGTATCTAATAAAAAAGCTTGGATGACGGTAGAGATTATGATTTCCTAGCTAAAAAAATTTGATGAAAAAATGAAAAAGAAAATAGAAAAGTCTTATTATTTCTGGATAATGCCACGTTTGATCCCAAAGTGACTCTTGAAAATATGAACATTGTTTTTCTACCCCCCAACACCACATCCCATTGCCAGCTACTGGATCTAGGAATTATCCAAAACTTTAAAATGGCTTACAGGACATTTTTAATCAATAGGTTGCTAACATTCACAAATACAGAACGTCTTTTTGAAGATGCGGAAAAAAGTATCAATTTAACCAGCGGTTTAGTATGGATATCAGTAACCTGGAGAAACATTTCGCCTATTACAATTACTAAATGTTTTGCGAAAGCAGGATTCTCCGAAAAGGTCCTTCAAGAAGATTTCGATGAAGAAAACAAAATTCCACTAGCTTAGCTTTTTCTTGTATTACTAGAAGGTAATCAACATGTAAGCCTTAAAAATTATGCATCTATTGATTGTGATATTTTGACCAAAAGCCCAAATTTAAGTATTCAAGATATAATCAGTAAATTAGACTATAGTGAAGACTGTGATTCGAACAATAAAAGTGGTTTAAAATCCGAAGTCAAACATTAAAGATATGAGTGAAGTGTGTAAAAAAGTAAGAGATGTGCAAAGTTTTCTATTTTTTAATGATAAGAGTGAGCTAGCGCTAGAAGTACTTCAAATTTTATCAAAATGTGAATTTGCAGTTTTACAAACTAAACTTAAAATGTAAAACAAACCTCAATACAAAAATATTTCACAAAAATGTAATTTATTGGTATGTATATGTATCTAATTAGTTATTGCAATAGGAATAACGAGCAATTAGAAAATAGGTACATATTATGTAAATGTATGTATTATGTATTCAATATGTATAACTCATCCATTATTATATCGTCTAATTATTTAATATTGCATCCGCACATTTGTTGTTATTTTTTAATGCAGTTATACATGGTGTCCCAAACAAAGTGGCCTATTAGACGTTTATGGAGAACTAATCGTATTTAGATTTTGAAACTTTGTGATAATATATTATTTATACTGATCTTTAATTGTAAAATAGATTTGCTTATATTGCACTTCCGGTTGTGCCGGAAGTCGACATCAACTTCTTTATGTTAAATAGAATGATATGATATTTTTGTATTTAGCTCCTAATTTAAAACAACTTTTATTAAGGTTTGTAATACTACTTTGCATAGTTTTTGAAATATCGTTAAATTTTTTAAAAATATTGTAGGATATTTTTTAAAAATTCATATTTTTGAACTTTATTAAGATAAAAAATTATATTTGGTTTCCTTATAACAGAAACTTAGTTTTATTCAACCAACAGAAAACCACCAAAAACTTGACTCGGACACGCGTTTCAACAGCTAAGCTGTTATCATCAGCGATACCGATACTAAAAATAAAAACAACGGGAAGCTTATATATACTATCTGCTTATCACGCATAACAACTTGCAAAATCTTTTAGGCAATCCGAAAGACCCAATAGAAATGTGTGATAAATCGGGAATATATAAAATTAATTGTAAAGACTGTAACCAAGTATATATAGGGCAAACCAAGAGACCTATTAAAACTCATTTTAAAGATCACGTAGCTCATGTCAAATATCATCGCACAGATAGGTCCAGTGTTGCCATGCATATGCTTCAAATGGCCATAGAGTAGGCGACATTGAATTAATTAAGAGGATAGATAATAAAAACGAACTTGATTCTTATGAAAGTTTAGAAATTTTTAAAAACAGAAATTTGCTTATGAATTATGATGATAACAGTCCATTAGGATTTTCGGAATTATTTAAGCTTATCTAAGAATCAATTAAGTTTAACGATGCGTGATAAGCAGATAGTATATATAAGCTTCTCGTTGTTTTTATTTTTAGTATCGGTATCGCTGGTGATAACAGCTTAGCTGTTGAAACACGTGTCCGAGTCAAGTTTTTGGTGCAGTTTTTGGTGGTTTTCTGTTGGTTAAATAGACGCTGCAATTGGTGTTCCTTTCCTTTGGTTAGTTTTATTCATTTCTGTGATCAAAATATGTTCAGTGTATTCAGGGTGTCCACCATTGATTCTCAAAATAAGCCAACTTCAAATAGTACCAAGTCGATTTTTTTAAATGGAACATACTAAATATTATTTAACAGGTTGATTCAGAAATTTTTTTGTGATCGATTGATATAAGCATTACCTATACTCATTTCATACGGTTTAGAAGATATTACGTATTTTTATAAAAATTATTTGTAATGTGGTAATATCTAGTTAACTATGGAAAAATATAAGTATGCATTGGTAGCAAGATATTTATTTGTAGTAAGTCAAAATCAAGGTAGCGGTGTAAGACAAAAATTAAAAATGTTTAACGGTAGGAGCAATGTAAGTTACAAATACCATACGAATAAATAAATAAACAAATAACAAAATTAATTTTTAATTAGTTAATATCTACAAAAAACTTAGTTATTAAATTATTCAAAATGACGTCCAACAAAGATGAAGTCTTCGTAGCACTTCTTGTGTAGTAGCTCTTCAAATATCACTTCTATTAATTCTTCTAAATGCAGAATTTATTCGACCCACCAGTTCTTCACAATTACTTACGGGAGTTGGGTAAACAATAAATTTAATTTACCCCAAAAGTAAAAATTGCAAGGAGCCAGAACTGGTAATCTTGGAGGCCAACGTAAAAGACCGTAACGACCCATCCACCTTCTCAAACATATTGGTTAGTTCTTGAGTTACAGCATGGGTACTATGAGCCGGAGTTACGTCCATTTGGTACCAACAAGTCAAATATGTTTGAAGAGGAAGATCTGTTTTATTATTTTAGAATATTACTTGTAACCAATAAAATATAAATTTTATAAAAATAAGTGATAACTTGTAAACCGTATGAGATAAGTACAGGTAATGCTTATATTAATCGATCACAAAAAATTTCTGAACCAACCTGTTAAATAATATTTAGTATGTTCTATTTAAAAAAAATTGACTTGTTGCTATTTGAAGTTGGCTTACTTTGAAAATCAATGGTGGACATCCTGAATACACTGAACATATTTTGATCACAGTAATGAATCAAACTAATCTTCTGTTATAAGGAAACCCAATATAATTTTTTTATCTTAACAAAGTTCAAAACTATGCGAAGTAGATATTAAACACCTTAATAAAAGTTGTTTTAAATTAGGAGCTAAATACAAAAATATCATAAAAAACATATCAAGAAGTTGATGTCGACTTCCGGCACAACCGAAAGTGCAATATAAGCGAAATTATTTTACAATTAAAGATCAGTATGAATACTATATTATCACAAAGTTTCAAAATTTAAATACGATTAGTTCTCCATAAACGTTTAATAGGCCACTTTGTTTGGGACACCCTGTATTGTACCCTATAGCAAACCGTATTATGTTCCATACTTAAAAGATTTTAATAAACAACGCATAGAAAATTTTTTTTTTCCTCCCAATAACGGGCACCTCCATATACCGGTTAGTTTTGCAGTAAATTTTAGTGACCGTTATTTAGAGGTTTTACTGTATTTTATTTTTGGGAACACCATATAGAAGGTAAATATAATTTTAATATGTACTTCTAACGGTCCCTGTCTATTCCAAAAAACAAATATACAAAAAAGTATTGCCGTTTTGTATGCATTTCTTTAATTATGAATTATGTTGCATAATAATAATGCGCAATACAATTAAAACACAATTGGTTCAATTCAAAATATGCATATATATTTAACAAATTAAGTCTCATTCATTTTCATTAAAAATGTTTTAATTTAAATCTTAAAATAAATTTGAATCTATAATTCCTTACAATCGCATTGTCGTATTTAATACTACGAAAAGTTAAATATAATTTCTAAAAGTGTACAATTAAAACATAAATCGCAATTTTTGACTTATAAATAATTTTTCGTTCAAATACAGTTTTGAAAATCGTTCTTTTTTTTTACATTGGAAGCAATACGGCACAAAGAAAGATAAAAATCAATCTTAAAGGAAAAACATCATTAACTTAAAGAGCAAAAGAAAAGGCAAAAGATTAGTATCAATGTAAGAGGATTTAAATGTATCTAAATAAAAGTAGTCTATAGATTTCCGATTTTATTGCTACACACGTGCAATTTCCATTTCCTTTTGTATACTTTTTTTTACACGCACGTATGCATTTTTTAATTTTTTCTTATCGTCTTCTGTAATACATTTAAAAGGGGAAGTTTCCTATTCCCGAATCATCTATTACTACTTGTAGAATCTTTTGTAGGGAAGTACGTGTAAGTAAAAAGTACTCGCCAAATTCTACAAAAAAATTTATTTATCCTAATCTACTTTGCACCGAATAAAAAATCTCGTCACAATTTGCATCGTCTACGAAATTGAAAAGGACCGAGAAAACTATCTTTACAATCAACAAATTAAATAAAGTTTTCACCGGCTTGAATTTCTTAAATTAGTTCACGTCATGTCTTTTCAAGTATGTACGAAAGAATATTTGGAAAACGTATTTTTGACTTTACGAGCGTGGAAGTTTATTTGCTGTAATATTGATTAATGATTTTATTTTCATTTCATTATTGGTTGCTTTTTAGGCTTCAAGCAAGAACTTTACAAAATCAATCTTTGTTATGTATTATCTGTTTAACAAAAAATAGAAGGGTGTTTGCTTTATAAGGCAGCTAATTTTAGTTGCTAATAAATGTCTGAACTGTTGTAGTTCTAAAAACGTTATTACGGCCTTATTTCGGTGTTAATTTTTTGTGTTGGCTTGACTGTCTTGATTAGTACAACCATTTAGTTTCTACAATGAATTAAATTAAATTAAAAAAGTTAGTATGATTTAACCACCAATGCATCAAACGTAAACACAAACTACTATTATGTATATGATTTGAAAATGTGAACATAGTTCAATTGAAAAAATGTTCCTAATATGGCACACTGATATACTTGTGCAGTACCAAACCAAAAGTATGTTGTTAAAGTATTCTAAAAGTAAGCAAAAAAGTGTTCAAATGATTCTTTTTTCTATCACACAGTTAATACCTCACATATAATGGAAAATTTTAGATGACATAATGGTTACAGCATTGAAAAATTGGAAACCTTTGAAGTGTTTAAAAGTTCCCATCCGTACCTGGGGAGGGGGGTGTCAAAAAAATCAGTTATTCGTAAATAACTAAAAAGTACCAATTTTATTAAAAAGAAGTTAAGACAGTTGTAGCTGACATAGTTGCGCACATTTTCATTTTTATTTTTTTCTACGACCAATAAAAGCTGAAATAGATTTTGTTAAAACTTCAACTGTTTTGTGACGAAACGGTAACACGTGCGCGCACTTCGCTTACATCTCAAAAATAGCCATTCGTATGGCAAAATGCTTCAAATAAAAGTTGTAGAGAATTTAATTACCAAATCACTTCTATACGATTAATATTGACAGAGGTGAAATCATTTAAACAATCACACAATCGATGCACATTTTGCATAATAAAATCAATAATAACTATTGATTCTACCTATTTAATGCATATAATTTTGAAAAATTTTGAATCTACAGGGTGATTCATAACTATTCGGACATAGTCTAAGGGCATGTTATTTAGACCAAAATTTGACTATAGGATCCAATACGCCTTAATCAAATATTACCGTGGAAAAAAATACAAGGCGTTAAATTAGAAAAAAAATTTTCATTTTTGTTAATAATTTTACTGTAAATTCATCATTTTTTATTAAAATCGGCATGGATGCATAACTTTAGACCAAGATGTGACGGGATTGTATCATAAATAATTGATTTATTGAGCAATTTTCTCCCTACAGTATAGGCCGCCGTGTTTACACTAATGCGTCTGAATATGCATTCTTATATGGGTAGTTAGGGGGATCTTACCTGTTTAGAGTTGTCGGTTCCGAATTGGTACCCGTGTTTCTGCAAAAGTTACACCTAGTTTTCTCGCAAAGATTATACGTTCTTTTTCTATTGAATCTTCGTTGTGAAAGGATGTACTTGGAAAATGCTGTTTAAAAGTTGAACAACTGGGCATGTGCTTTGTAATAGCAATTGAAGTAAAAACGTCTCATTCTAATTAAGGAGTAAATCTTCGATTCCGGTTCCAGTGTAAGTAGCTTTCTTTTTTCTTTTCCTTTGTTTTAATAAAATATTTGTTTTTACGGGTTTTATTAATTGTAGGCACTTTTTGTTTGTTTTGGTGTTTTGGGTCTTTCGTTTTAATTAGTCAATGGCTGTTTAGCAATGGTTATACTCCAAAAATTATAACAGATCGAAGGGGATACTTGGAAATTCAGAACTTAACAAACTATAATTAAATGGTTAATTAACTTCCCTAGAAGCCATCGTCGGTTCAAGGTCACCACTCAAAATAAAACGTTTATTTAATCTTTTGTACCGCCCAGCAACTGTTATTATTGGAATCCATGTTGGCTGTTTCTTTTCTTTGTTGGATACTCAAATACTAGATTTGGATACGAGAGCTGTTATCTCTACCGATTGACTGTCAAACACTGAAGACTTCTTGGTTACACGAGCTAAGTTACTTTTTATGCCTGTCAATTATAAATTTTGTCGCGTTATATGTATGTGTATCGTGTTTGAACATTTCATAACGTATCTTTTTTGGGCGTTTATTAAATAATTATGTAAACTTGAAGGATTCCTTAAGTACAAGTAATTCTGTGCGGTTTGAACTTATTTAAATAATCTGCCACGGTCTGGTACTCGTCGTAATTGCAGTTAAACACATTTTGAACAATATTTTGTCGCGTGACTCACTTGCCGGGATTCATTGGTGTTCTTGACTTTCAAATACGCTAACCTATTTGGGGGCGTTTGTGCTTCGAATTTATATTCGTGTTTTTAACTCCCTCTCGTGAATTATTTGTATTTGATAACGATATTTTGCCATTCATTCTAATTGAGAGTATCTATTGTTGTGTCTATCTGTGTTTATATATGTAAATTGAATTCTAGTCGCTAACATAATATAAATATTTTTATGCACGTACTATTTCTGTATCTATAAGTACCTAGGGGCTGTAGATATTTCTTTTACATAATCATAGGTGACGCCTTACAAATTTTCAAACAGTGTAAAGACCTTCTTTGTGAACGATTTTCATTCCACCCACGACCACTTCCCACTAAGACGAGCTGCCCGAGGGTCATCTAGCACTGCTATATATTGATTTTATTTGTTTACAAATAAACCGTAACAAAGAATATTATTGTATGTACTATTTTACATTTTGTCATAGAGGGCGCCACGTGAATGATTTCTGATAATGAAATCGACTGAAAACTTTTTTTGGCACAACTTTTTAGTGATTTTGATTAGAAAATATGACATAAACATAACTTCTACAAAATATTGGTACTCTTAAGTGAAATCTGTGTCTAACGACATCTCGTGTAAAACAGGGACACGTGTGAATAGTAACAAACTAAGTAATGCCAACAGATAACTGTAACGAAGATAAATGTATTTAATTGCACAACGTTATCTAAACGATAATTTTTAATGCAACATACACGAGTCAATAAAGCCAAGTATTTCTGTACAGTAGCATACACGCACGAAAGAACACATGATGCACATTTCGCTCATATTCTGAGCTCTTCCGAGGTGTATACTTACGTGCTATATGCAACTGTACAAGAAGCAAACCTTTCGTGGAGCAATGATCATAAGTGAAATTTGTGTCTAACGACATCTCGTGTAAAAAAGGGCTCGTGTGTTTGTTGCATTAAAAATTATCGTTTAGATAACGATGTGCAATTAAATACATTCATCGTCGTTACAGTTATCTGTTGGCATTTCTTAGATTGGTACTCACATTAATTTCTTCCGTTTCCGAGAAAATCGCAGTTCAACAATTCGTAGTCTCAGAAAGGGATTGCAAATATTATTTCATTTATGCATTTTTGCAAATCTATTTCATCGTTTGGGTGAAAACGGGTCATTTCACAACAAAAATTAAAGTGGTCGCCCAAAAAAAATTACACCCAATCAAGAAGATGAAATTTTGGTTCGAGTAGATAAAAATCCTACAGTAAGTTCACGTCATCTGTTAGTCAGTCATCCATTATTAGACTTTTATAAACAGAAAAGTTTCACCTTTATCACTTCACTCCTGTGCAAAATTTGCTTCCAAGAGATCTACAACGACGGTTACAGTTCTGTCAACGTATTCTCAACAAGCATAATGATGACCAAAATTTTATTAAGAATATTATATTTACCAATGAAGCGACTTTTACCAGACGAGGAGTTTTTAATTGGCAAAACAGTCATTACTGGGAGAAAGTAAACTTTCATGTTTTTAGAGAAAGACATTTTCAACACGAGTTTAAATTTAATGTATGGTGTAGCATTATAGGCGACCAACTAGTAGGGCCATATGTTCTGCCACCAAATTTAAATGAAGATTCTTATTTATTTTTTTTGCAAAATACTGTTAATGTTATTTTTGATAATCTGTCACTAGATGTAAGAAAAAAATTGTGTTGTTAAAATTACGTGTTAGAAATTATCTAAGTAAAATATGTCCTCAACGATGGATTGGCAGAGGAAGTGATTTTGAATGGCCACCAAAAAGCCCTGAGTATAACCCGCATAATTTTTATTTTTGGGGACATATGAAGTCCTTAGTTTATACCAATAAAATTAATTAAAGAGACGAACTCTGGAGAAACATACAAAATGCGGCTAATTTTGTAAGTAGACCTTTTGAGACTATGAATTGTTCAACTGCGTTTTCCCCAGAAATGGATGAAATTATTGTGTTTAAACAAAGTACAAATATTGTGTAGGAATGATGTTTACGTCATATTTTCTAATCAAAATCACTAAAAAGTTTTGTTAAAAAAAGTTACCATTCGATATCATCATCAGGAATCGGTCAAGTTGATTCCCCTTTAAGAAAATATAAAATAATACATAAAATTATATTCTTGGTCTAAAGTTATGTCTCCCTGCCAATTTTGATAAGAACTGAAAGATTTAGAGTAAAATTATTAACAAAAAATTTTTAAAAATTTAATTTAACGCCTTATATCTTTTTCCACAGCAATATTTTATTAAGGCATATTAGGTACTATAGTCATATTTTGGTCTATATAACCCACCCTTAACCTATGTCCCAATAGTTATAAATCACCCTGCATATGTAGGTTTACACGAAATATCATTTTTCTAATCTTTATAAGGCGATGGAGAAATAAATAATAAATAATTCTCATTTTCAAGCGTTTGTTAGCAAATAACTGTTTTGACTGCTTGAAAACAGTAATGTTATAGTCTTTTTAAAGACAATTAATTTACCTGTAAAACGATTTGAAAGTGTACTCAAAAATTGACATTTTACTAAGAATCCCGATATTCGGTCAAAAATGGTAGTTAATTTTTTTTTAATTGGTTTTATTCTATTTTCAGTACGCGACCTTTGATATTGCCTTTAGAAGGTAGATTTATTCAAAATCAGTTTTGACCATTCTTTTAGGTTCCTCAGTAGCTACAATTTAAAAATATTTTCAATTATATATGGTGTCCCACTTTCATGGACTACTTGTCAACTTTGACATTTTAAATAGCAACATATATTTTTTATTTTTTATTATAAATCTACGTGAAAAACTATGGAGACTATGTATATGAGTCTTACTCAAAAAGTGATACTTTTTGAGATCTCGATTTTCCAACACTTTCTTAGGTCAATATTGGCTTTCAGACATTTCAGATTTTTCAGGTTATTATTTTAAGTATCAAACTCACAGTTTAAAATTTTGCATTGGTTATACAGGGTGTGAGAAAAGAAATGTCAAAGTCTGAAATCGATATTGATGAATAACTTGATAAAATCAAATAAAATCTGTATATATTTTATCCCAAATCAATGTCGATATAAATTCTCTACAACTTTGCTATTAATGTCTGTCTACCAAAACTTCAAAGTTAACCACGAAACTAGTTTTTTATCAAAAATACACGGTTTATCAAAACATTTTAATCAAAATTAGAACAAAATCGCTAAACAGATTATTTCAAATAGCAGAAAGAAATATCTGAATAAACTGGAAATGTCAAATACGAAGAACTCGTAATAAACGTGTCAGCATTCAAAATATGTTTTTGTCAGATATTGTATTGTAGGCGATAGATTGAATTTGTTTTTCACTTTATTCAAAGTCTTCAAAGTTCCAAAGTTATCTGCTACTTGACCTACTGCAAAAATGGGATTCGGCTGATAACGATAACAATGTGAAATTGCATTCCCTTCAGTACAAACATGTTTTCTAGTATTTTTCTGGTAGTTAGCAATTGTAGTTTTTTTTAATCTGAGCTTGGGAATAACGTTGCAGTTCCGGATTATCTGCTTTATGAGCTACCAATAACCAACTTCCATTCGATTTTCCGGTGGAATAAACCATACTAACTAAATCTACTGTCGAAAACTCACTCAACTTACCATAACCAAACTTACTATAATCAACAGATTTCTTTGTGATTAAAGACACACCCTAGAAGAGTGGAAACCCACTATCAAGTAGCACAGATTATCAATGAGCCATACCTTCAAACTGCTAAACCTGGAACAGCTTTAAAAGCATTCCAAAAAGTAGGGATTGTGCCTTACAATCCAAATGTGTTTGAAGATTTGATGTTTGATGCAGCTGCACTAACCGATTGGCTTTTGATGCTTGAAGATAATATTTCAGTTTCGAAAATAAACCAAAACCACCAAGAAACTGACGTGTCACTAAGTACATCTTCTTCATTTGATAAATCATTACAAGAAGAAAGGGCTAATATTTCACAAGTCTCGATTTATATAGAAGAAATATTTTCTTTATTGGAACTACCTAAAATAGAAACAAAAAGAAGAAAATCGGGAAAAAGGAAACATGGGAGTAATTAATTCAACACTCGATATTGAAAAGAAAAAACAACTTGAATAAGAAAAACTCGAAAAGAAATAGCAAAACTCGCAAGAAAAGGTAAGAAAAATTTTAACATTGCAGACGAATTGTCAGATGGTGAATTAGTCGAATTCAATCAAGAAGATGGTAGTGACGAAAATGAAATCTGTCTTTACTGTAACGAGTTGTACTTGTGGTCAAAATCGAAAGAGCCAATTATGTGGGATGTGGGCTTACGCTGCATGTGCAGACAAGAATCGAAAAGCACAGAACTTTGTGTGCGAGCTATGTACAAAATAACTTCATAAACAATAATTGATAGTTTATTTTTTGTTTACTATAATTACCTAAAATTTTTATTTGCACTGTTTTTTTAACCTTTATGTAAAAGTCTGATTTTTGTTATAAAACATTAATGTAATAATTTGATGAAAAAACATTATTGAATTATTTCTTTTTTTAGTGTATATAAGCTATCATACCAACCCATTGTATGCCGTCATATCAAGTGGTTTGATATGATTGCATAAATTGTTTTTGATAATTTTCTTGTAAACCATTATGTTTTTTGAAATTGGTATTTGGTCAAATAGATCATGGAAATAAGAAATTAAAATTATTAGCAATGTGTGATTTTGCGTTGTTCCCCTAACTTCAATTACAAACTCGATGAGTAAAGATCTTACTTATTTTGTTAAGATTAAAAATAAGTGAATCTTTTAAGGTAGCAATTTTATTTTATTTTATTTTTATTTTATTTTTAATTTATTTATTGTCTAACAGCAATGCCAATTACAAGACAATTTTACAAGTGAACATAATACTACTAGATTAAAAAGATAGAAAAAGTAATTAAATTGAAAAATTATATATAAATGAATACATGGTAATATCTATTACTACCTACTACAAATGTGAAAAAAACAACACGTTAATTGATTTTATAAATGTTATAAATTCTGACAAGCTACAATTAAGAATGTCTGTTTGGTTGCAGATATTATTATAATTGTTGCACATGTCATATATGGGAGACTTTAATATTACATTAGTTCGAGCCTTTGCGAGATAAAATGTTAATTCTTGCCGAGAATGTAATCGAGGAACATGGAAATGTAATTTTTGCAACAAATACGAACAGTCAACCTTATTATGCATTAATTTAAAAGAAAAATCAAACTGATGTATACCCTCCTGATTGCACATGAATCAATGTTGAATGTGTTTAGTAAGATTGAGTGATCAAAACCCTGGGTGGATAAACATTATGAATCTTAAACCACAGAAATTTTCTCTGTACACTTTCAATGGACAATACATGACAGTCATAAATTGGATACCAAACGATACTTCCGTACTCTAGTTTGGATCGTACAAAAGAAAAATACAATGTTATTAAAGCCGAAATATTTGAAAAGTCTTTACAGCTACGTATTAAAAATCCCAGCATTTTATAAGCGGAAGAGACTATGTTGTTGATGTGGTATATGAAAGTGAATCCAGCATCAAACGTCACCCCAAATCTTTGGTTAAATTAGATCTAGTTAAAAGTTCTGAGTTTATCGTGTAATTAAATTTTATTGGACTAATCTTACGAGTGTATGTAACAATTTTACATTTACCACTATTCAAGGTTAGGATATTGTTGCTGCACCAGTTAGAAAGTAAATTAATATCAGACTGTAATTTTATGGTATCATCCTGGTTTACAATTGATGTGAATATTTTGACGTCGTCAGCAAACATCAACAACCGACACTGTAAATGATAACTCAGATCATTAATAAATATAAGAAAAGTAAGGGCCCTAAATTAGAACCTTGGGGGACTCCAGATGTAGGAATGTACTGTATAGATCTATATCCATTGTACATAACGTAATGTGGTCTATCCTGTAAGTAAGATTTCAATAGAGCTATGTTAGAGTCGCTAACGCCTATCTGATGAAGTTTTGTAAGCAGAATTGAATGATCTATTTTATCGAACGCTTTAGACAAATCTGTATAAACGACATCTACTTGCCCTTGTTTATCAAGTTGTTCAGAAACAAACTGCGAAAAGCAACTTAGGTTAGTTATGGTAGAGCGACGTTCCATGAAGCCATGTTGTGAAGGGGATATAATCTGTTTCATATTGTTGTATATATGCCTATATAGAATAATTTCAAAGATCTTTGCAAAGTTAGAGAGTATAGCAATAGGTCTGTAGTTAGTGACATCTGAGGGATCACCATTCTTGAAAATGGGACAGACTCGAGCTATTTTCCAAAATTGAGGAAAATTGACGTTCTTAAGCTTAAATTAAATATAATTAAAAGTGGGACAAGAAGAACATTAGAGCAATCTTTGACAATATAACTTGGCACCTGGTCGAAACCAGCAGTTTGTTTATTTTTAATTTCTTTATTGCGGACGTAATGTCATCTTCTGAAATGGAAATAAGATTAATGCAGGGAAGTTGTTGTACCATAAATTATTAATATTGTGAAGTTTTGAAGGGTGGGATGGTTGATAAACCTACTAAAGTAATGGCCAAAACCATTAACAATAGTTTGTGGGGTAGAATACCTAATATTGCCATTATATGTAAAACCGGGTATTCGAGTGTTATTAGTCTTACTATGAATGTACTGCCAAAACTGTTTTGGATCACCACTTATAGACTGTTCTGCGCTACGAAGATATACTGTGTAAGCGTCTTTAATTTTTTGCTTAGTGATGCTTCGAATGCGTTTAAATTCATTATAACATTCCATTGATCTTGTGTAACGATACTGTCTGTTTAAATTAGCCTTAATTTTTAGATTTTGAATAATTTCACGTGTAAACCATTTTGGGTAGGAGTGCAATTTATTTTGTGAAGTGGTACATAAACATCGAATAATGTATAGAGTATCTCGTAAAATTTATCACAAGCTAGATTAACATCGTCGTAGTTTTGTAGGACTGACCAATCTATACCAAGTAAGGAATTGTATAATGCCCGAAAGTAAGCTTTTCGAAAATCGTACGACTTATTGTTTGGATTGGACGAGCAATTAGTTTGTATTTGGGTGTATATCTACAGTGACTTTCAATGCAGGATGATAAACATCTTCAGTAACAAATGGCACAATTTCTTTAGTTACTACACAGGGATTGTTGGAGAAAACAAGATCAAGTAATTTTCTTTGATGATTTTTAACGTTATTGCATTGAGTTATGTTCAAGAGATGTGCAAAATTAGTTATTAAATGGCTCAGAGCATCATCATTTTCAGTATTGCATAAATTTGGAATGTTAAAATCACCAAATATTAATAAGTGCTTAGTATAGAAATGTCGTTCAATAAAGTATTCTAACAAAGTTTGTAGTATAATAGTTGTAGGAGTACGTGAAATATAAATTACATAAACATAAAAAATAAAAACGAATTAATGTTACATTTACACCACTACTATATCTACTAAGTTAAGACGATCTAATAGGTTTGATAGATCAAGATGTTCAACATTTATATTGTTTTTAGTAGCTAAAAGAACACCACCATTGAAAAATCCAATTACACTAATTTTTGTTTCATACTAAATGCGTTTCATTTAATATAAATAAAACTAACAAATATTTTGATAAAAATTAATCAATTTACGTACTTTCTTATCAGAAGTAAAAAATCCTTAAAATTTAGATGATAAGAATTATAATTTACTATAAAAATATTTATTTACATACATATATTAAAGAAATTAAATTTTAAATAAACTTCATCATCTTTAAAAAAAATTCTACGTGTACGCCTAACTATATACTGATAAATTTAAAATACGAAGTAAAAAGAAAATCCTCCAAAAAGATGCGAAATAGGAACTTGGAAGGTTTCATTAATCTCGGTAACGTTTATAAAAAGGAAGCCCTTGAATTTTGCATAACCTTACCTTAATTCACTTAACTCGCACTTGCGATTTAAAAACCATTGTAAATATTACTTTACCATATTGATTTTATGACCGAATATAGAAATAATTACATTATTAACCCCTCTCTAAATGCTACTGTGCATAAACTCTATCACAAAATTGCAATTCAAATTGACATGATTCTGTTTTCGTTATTTTCAAATTGGATTAAATTTTGGTGTGTGCTTTAAAATGGCTCTTCTTGTTTTAATTAGGAACGCCTTGTTTTATTTTTTGTGAAAAATGTTCAATTTTTATAATAGCTAAATACTGAGTTAAAAGCAGTTAGTTAACTAATGAAAGACATTTAAAATTTCTAATTTTTTTCTTTATTGTTATTACTATTATTATTATTATTGCTAGTAATGTATCAGTTCTATTCGGATTAATTGTTGGACATTAAAGTCTGTTTTAGTTCCAGTTTTGTTTAAATAAGAACGCATTTGTAACAATATACTAATTCCATTTTATAAAATTAATTGTATAATTTTGAATTAATGCCTAAATTACAGTATGTCCTATATATAACAGACTTTTCAAACAACGATATAACCCAGCTCGACACAATTTTTGGTCGCTGATTTTTTTTAAACCGTTTCTATTAATTTTTGACTGGTGATTCACAATCTACATCACCCTTTTTCAGTAGATTAACGCAATTTCATTCAGCTTGATCTAAAGGATAACTAGAATTTCATTTTTTGTTTTTAATTCCAGAAAATTTTGAAATCATAACATTTCTTAAATGCCAATTCCATTAACACAGTGCGAATCATTACCTCTGCCACCCCAAAGATATAAAAATACTTTGTGTGCCTGCTATGTTACCCAAGAAGAAAGTTTATCTTTTTTTAGATTAACACAAATTACCCTCTGTGAAGTGTCATTTATTAGTTTATTTGTAACGGTATTTATTGAAAAATTTTATTGTAGTATAATCAATTTGTCATCCAGTTTGATAAAGATGTATGCATAATTCGCGGTTAAGTTGAACCTCCATCTGGATATTGTTTGGGGATTTTTATCGATTTACACAGCTATTTTTATCAAATGTACTCATTTCAAGTAACTGAGTTAATTACATTTTTAAGTAACACATCTTTCATTATTTATCCCCACTTTCAATTTCCTTGATCACGTACGCACACACAATCGTTATATCTTCTTAACATACAGTAAACCTCTTATATCTACACACCCAGGGGGTGTACGTGACCTCAAGTTGTGATAGCTAGATTTCTTGGGCATTCCACCGGGCCGAACCACTTTTCTCCACTCATGTGGGTGGGGCCTGGGGAGCTCTTGTTTTTTAAATAGGACCACCCATCGAGTGATACCTTAGAATGACTGGGTGACTAAGACGGTTCTAAATATGCATGACAAAATTTTTTCACAAAAGAATTCTCCTGGTGTTCTCCTTCTATACACACCGTTGGGGTGTGCCTGACCTCAAGTTGTAATAGCTATATTGCTTGGGCATGTCCCCGGGCCAGATGACGTCTAATAAAAAAACACTTTTTCCCACTCATGTGGGTGGGGACTGTGTGGGCGCCTATTTTTTAAATACAACTACCTATCGAGTGATATCTTAAAATGACGGGCTGACCAAGACGGTTTCAAATATGCATAACAAAATTTTTCAAAAAAATTGCATCCCTTCAGGGAAAATTTGCAATTTGCATTAATTAATTGTGTCATACTTTCTATATGCTATATGGCTTCTCAATCAAGTCGTCCGCCGGTCTGTAGACTTATCAGAACCGGCAGAACTTACCAAAAAAAAATAAGACATACGTTTCGGAAGAATGACGATTCTGTTTTTTATCAGATTTCTCTGATAGCTTTTTCTCTCTATTATTTAAGCGCACTTAAATCAGTGAACTAAGAACTATGGGAGTCCATTACTAAAACCAGATAGTTTTTTAGAGAACCTGAGTCAAATGAATCGTAAAGAAATTATTATTTTCTCATTGAATACGTGTTTCAAAAATCCAACCTAAATTAGAAGAAAAATGTGAACTAAGTTTTCGAGCAGAAAATGAAAAAGAACATGGAATAACTAGAGTTTAAAGTTAAAAGCAATTTCAACATGTTTCTGATATAAATAACGTTATAAAAATTATGCAATACACATAAAAAAGTACGAGATCAAATAAATAAAGCAGAAGAAAGATTTCTTTAAGGTTGAGGTACAGAAAAACAATCCTTCAGTGAGAACTAGCCGACGTTTCGCCTCTCAAGCCTTAGTAAAGCTTCCGCTTAAGAGGCGAAACGTCAGCATGTTCTCACTCAAGGATTGATTTTTCTACACCTTCAACCTTGAAGGGTCCTTAAAAGTTTAATAGTTTTTTATTTATTTTTCACATTATGCTTTTCAAAATTTGGAAAAGCGGAATCGCTTGATGAAGATTTTCAACCTAAATTAGAAGAAAGAAAATATGAACAGAACAAAAAATGAAGAAGAAGATAAAATAACTGAATCAAAATATATTTATGATACCGATTTTACATTTAAGCATGCATATGAAACTATAAAACCAAATAAATAAAAGAGCATTGGTTTTCTCTACACCTTCAATCTTGAAGGGTTCTTTAATAAAGACAAACGAATATTTAATAGTTTTTATTTATTTTTTACATTATTCTTTTCGAAAATTTGGAAAAGATTAATCGCTTTTGTTTTTTAAAAAATTTATAATTCTTCATTACCTTTATCTCGATTATTTAAGCGCACTTTAGATTAGTGAACTAAGAAGTGTGGGAGTTATTACAAAAACCAACAACTTTTTTGAGAAGCTGAGTCAAATGAAGCGTACAGAAATTATTCCTTTCGTAGAATACGTGTTTCAAAAATCCAACCTAAATTAGAAAAGGTGAACAAGTTTCTAAGCAAAAAATTAAGTAATTTCTCCAATTTTTTAATTTTAGTGTGTCTTTTATAAAGACCCTTTAAGGGTGTAGAGTAAACCTATCCTTAAGTGAAAACTTAAAGTTTGGTTTTTTACCCCTCAATCTTGAAGCATCCTTAAAAAGACAAACTATTATTAAGGATTTTTTATATATTTTTACATTATTCTTTTAGAAAATTTATGATGTTTAATGAAGATATTAACAAAACCATCATAACAGTTTCTTTCACTTAAATTTTTTTTATAATCAAGAATTGGTAACTGTTAATAGTTTTATCGACACTAAACCAACGAGTCTTATTATGGTAAAGTGCTGAATTTTGAAGAGAAGAATTGTTGTTGAGAAGAACAAATTTTGAAAAATTCTAAAACAACTCGTAACTCACAAAATTAAATAATCCTTCAGAAAGACTTCATATGAATGGGCGGAACGTTATATTCTGATGATGACTCACATAATTATTTTTGAGTTGAAATTAGTAAATAAATAAACAATAAAATAAATATTGGATTACTTCAAGCTTTAATTATTTAACAATATAGGTATAAAACAAAATTAGTTTTTTTTTAATTCTTTGGCAGTACTCAAAAAAACCTTTTTTGACAATTATATGATGCTTACTTTTGGGAGAGTGAAGTTCAAAGCAAAACTTTACTTGTGACCTGTAAACCAAACCATTTTTGGAAATCACCACAGACTCATTTTGAGCAACACTAATAGTTAGTGGTTAATCCGGTTAATTCTGAAACCCATAAGATCGAAATTTTGTGTTTGTATATACGTACACATTTTCTTGAGCACGTGTTTTCTCTTTTTTGTTACTGGTGCACCTTAGAAATAAAAGTGAGTTAGAACTCACCGATGAAAAACAATCCCTAACTTTTTTTAGATTTGTGGAGACAAGTTTTTTTGGTAACTCATCCTGTTCAGTTTAGTGTTTGTATCTCAACTATAATATGAATAAATCATGAATCAGATGAAACTTGTAAATCTACCTTTATTTAAAAGTTACTATAGATACTTTCTTCTTTATGAACGCAGAAAGAACTGAAGAAGATTAAGGGTTGAGTTACATAATATTAATTTTTGGGTAATGTAAAAAACTATAATAGTTTTTTTTTTTAGTTTTGTTGCTGCAAAATTGTCAGCACATGTGGATCTCCAACTTATGAACTGGCCCGTTACGTGGCTAGGTTTCTACAACCGTACGTGGGTTGAACTGAATCTTTTGTGAAGAACTCCGAACACTTCGTCGAATTACTGATGACTAGTTAGTTTTGATGTAGAATCGCTATTTACTAACGTACCAGTCGACGATACACATAACATCATAAAACAACTGTGCACAACCCATGGGTTAAGAGAAGACATACCAGAGCTAGCAAGAATCTGTCTGAATACAACTTACTTTCTATGGAACGGAGATTTCTACCAACAAAAATCAGGTGCAGCCATGGGATCACCATTATCACCGGTTATTGCGAATATCTTTATGGAAGCGTTCGAGCAAGGAGCCATTCAATCCAGCGAAAAGAAACCGAAATGCTGGTTCAGATACGTGGACGATACCTTTGCCATATGGCCTCATGGGAAAGAAGCACTTACTGTATTTCTTAACCACCTCAACACTCAGCACGAAAAAATCAAGTTTACCATGAAGACAGAAGAGAATAAGGAGCTTCCCTTCCTGGATGTTCTAGTGAAACGAGGGGATAACAACAAGTTGGCTCATAGTGTATATCGTAAAAAGACACACACCGACCGATACCTCCATGCCACATCACACCATCATCCACAGCAGAAGCGGTCTCTAATCAAAACTTTATTGCATAGAGCTAACAAGATTCCTGACGAGGTTCACAAGGCAGAAGAACTTCGACACGTCCAACAAGCCCTAATGAAGACGGCTATACCAAAAAAGAAGTAAGAGCCGCCTGTCGCAGGAAATCCGAAAAGAGAAGGAACAGGTCACCACCTACGCTCGTTTGCCATTCATTGCTGGAGTAACTGACAAATTAAGAAAATCATTGGAGAAGAAGAATATCGGTGTCAGGTTGGGAACGGTTAGAAAAATCCAGCAACTACTACCTTCTAATAAAGATAACCTGCCGAAACTCTCAACAAAAGGGGTCTACCAAATTGACTGTTCATGTGGAAAGGTCTACATTGGTCAAACCGGACGCAACATAAAATGTAGATTAAAAGAACATTACCGAGACGCCAAGTCCAGAGCGGTAGATAAATCAGCAATCGCAGAACATCTACACGAAAAAGGAAAATACATCATCAACTTCGAGGAAGCTAAAGTTCTATCAAGAACTAACAACTACTATTCAAGGATAATCAGAGAATCCTTAGAAATTATGAAAAATTAAAATAACTTCAATCGAGAAGATGGTTACCGATTAAGCAACACGTGGAAACTAACTCTTCACAAAAACAAAGAATTTAATTTTACTTATTATCGAGGATGGTCTAATACGAAATACGCATGGCAAGGTAAGTGTTTTTTTCTTTTTAAATATAATTTGTATATTATTTAGCCTTTGTACACTACACCACAGATGATGATAAACCTCTACAAACACTTTCAAAAACAACTGATTCAAATCTCACAAAAAATCAGTCAAATCCGAAAAGACGACGTTTGAATCGAGGTCTTTACGACTGGAGAGGAGATTTGACATCGGGCGAAACACATTTTAAATTAGAAATTAACTTAAAAACCTCAGACAAAAAAATCCTTTGGATTTATTTTCTCTATTTTTTAATGAAGAGCTTTTGGAGTTGATTGTAACAGAATCTAACTGTTATATTCAGCAAAAAATAATATCAATATGGTGCAGAAGTCCGAACTAAAAGCATTTCTCGGTGTTTTGTTACTAAGTAGATAAGTTCAACTACCTAGAAGGCGTATGTTTTGGAAAAACAAGAAGGACACTCATAACAAATTTGTAGCTGAAGTCAGATCACAAAATAAGTTTGAATTCATTCAGTCGCATTTTCATGTTGTTGACAATAACACCCTAGCCACCTCGACAGATAAATTTGCAAAAGTTAGATCCTTGTTTGATCATCTCAATAAAAAGTTTATGGAATACAGTATCTGCGAAGAAATGCATTCCGTTGACGAGGCCATGGTGTCATATTTTGGACCCCATGGTTGCAAGCAATATATTCATGGCAAACCAATCTGGTATGGCTATAGGTTGTGGGTTTGGTGCTAGAAGATTGGGCTACATCAATTGGTTCCAGCGTTATCAAGGGGCTTCTACTAATGTAAGTACCCCATACACCGAACTTGGAACAAAAAAAATGGCCTGATCAAGAAATGCACTTATTTGAAGTACTTGCTGACAAAAACTTGAAAGAAACCAGAACAATACGGAAAATTAAATTCTAAATAATTCTCTAACAGTCTCCAAAAAAATAAAAAAGCAACCAAGAGGAAGTTACGACAACAAAAAACCTGTTAACAAAGCCAGATCTACTGCCATGATTTCGAAAGCAGCGGCATCACTCACTCAATCTTTTGGCAAAGAAGCAACCACAGTGGAAAGTAGTTGAGCAGCAAAACGACAACAATGCTGGCAGAAATAAACAATAGAACCTGTAACACGCTTGGCTTTTGTAATCCAAAACTTCAGCTAAGTAGTCCCAATAATATTTTCGGACCAGCATGACAGTTGTGAAAGTGATGATATTCTACAATCCTTTTCGTGAGAGGATTATCACCAGGAAGCGAAACCGGTAGAATAAAATCCTTTTCATCTTCACGGGAAAGCAAAGGTGTCCGTACCCTCCACATGCCGGTTTCATCTAGCAGTAAATATTTCCTCTTAAAACTGTCTATCTTCAATTTCCTCCAAACACACCGAAGAAGAACTTACTCAGCTTTATCTAACTTTTCAACCGTCAAATTCTTGTCAGTAATACGATTTTCTTTAGTGTTTAGATTGCAAACAAAACGCATTGTCCAAGCTACCATAGATAGAATTTTATGATAATTAGAAAAACGATGCATAGCAACTAAAACTAAATCGTCAGTTTTAGTAGAAGTCATTACTTGTAAAACATGACATTTTCGTTCCTCAATCTCAGTAATTAATTGATTCAGAACTGGCCAACAGGATTTGGAAGTGTATAACCAAGCTGGTCCTTGCTACAAGTTTTCCTTCTGTAAGCGGCGAAGGTTGGTCTCTCGGGAAGTTGGATCTGCTGAATATTTATCTCCAGAGATATGAAACTAGAAATCAAGATTACTAATTTTTCTGACCTCGTGCACTCTGTTGTAAACAAAAGCCTTCCATGGTTCGTCATTTTTAATCCAACGAAGTGCTGTCTTTGAATCAGTATAATAACAACTTAGGATGTCTTCTTTTCCAATGGCTTTTCGAATAGAATATGAAAGTCGAGTTCCAATAGTATATAATAGAAGTTTAAGTTGAGGAATTGTACCTTTCTTGATCGGACTAACACGACTTTTAGCTCTAACCAAATGCACAGATATTTCCAAATTCGTCCATAGTTCTTACAAATACATCCGCAGCATAAGATTCTTCACATGCGTCAACAAAACAATGTAGAGTTTTCATACCACCTGGGTATCTTCGAATTCACAGTTTTAACTGTTTCAACCAACTTATGTATTCGTTACAGAAATCCTCCAAAACGTAATCATCCCAACTCAAATTCAATTTGCATAATCGTTAGAGAATCTTCTTTGGCTGTACAATTATCGCACATAAATGTCTAATAGGATCATAAATTTTTTGAATTCCGGACAAAATGAATGTTTTCAAAATCTTTTCTGTGCCAGAGAGTTTTTCATTAATTACGCATCTTAACGTATTCTCGGCCTTAAAAAAACCTTAAAAAACCCAAGTACTAAGGTTTTACCTCCAAATTTCAAATCTCGATCTAAACAATTAGTTTCACAACATCGTAAATTAAATTTTGCTGTTTCTATGATATGAACTGATTCGTTTCGAAATTTAGCGAGTTCACAAATGTTATTAACACTAGTGGCACAATTATCCACATAAAATAATTTCATTAATTTATTCGCTGTTTCATGGTAGGGTACCTCTACTTAGTCTAAATGATACTGAATGACGGCTCCAAGTAAAACTACCCTACAGTGTATTTAAACCACGTCATCAATCTTTGATGAAAGAAACCGTAGAAAGTCGCGGTCTACATGCTCAATTTCTATTCGTAAGAAAGCACGCTCAATGTCTGAAATTATTCTAATAGATCCTGCACGAAATCTGTCAACGATATCTAAAATCTATGATATTAAGTTTTGACTCCTTTCTAACTAATCATTGAGTGACAATCTTTCTTTTATCCTTGCTGACGCGCCAAATACTAGCCTGATTTTAGTAGTGGCGCTGCTTGCTTTAACCACCGGGCGATGAGGCAAATAAAGTCTTGATCGACTATCAATTTCGTTAATTGGAACCTTCTCTATAGTATTCAATTCCCAGTCATTAAAAACTTGTAGGTATTTGTTCATAATATTATCACGCAAAATCATATCCCTTGCTTCACTGTTAATTTGTAATTATCTGGTAGTTTACTCGGTTCATAACGACATGGAAGTCGAATACCGTATCTCCCCTTGGCTGTTCTTTTCACCGTCTCTTGGAACTTCAACACAGTATCTATTTTTGCCTGTTCTACGGTACGAACTTCTACAGAATCTGAAATTCCCATTAAATCTATAGTATATAGTATATATAGGTATTATATATTCTGTGTTAATAGTGCTCAAGGCTCCAGTTAAATGGAGCGCTGCGAAAAACATACTCATAAAAATTGTTGGTTTTCTTAGAATAAATAACAACCATATGTACGTGAACTTGACATGACATTCTTTTAGTTACAAACTGTTAACATTAATATAATTTCATATTTTCGTTAATCCTAATCTACTATAGATTAAGAATCATTTTCTATTTACTTTATTTAAAATTTGGAACATAATACAAATCAATGAATAAATTTATAAAATGGTCACAATTAAATGTAATGTCTTTAAATCCGCATTATAATGAAATTAAAGAAAATTACTATGATATTGATACATTTTGTATTTCCGAAATTTGGTTAACCGATATTAAGTGCGAAAGTATAAATATTCCTGGTTATAGAATACTTGGTAAAGATAGAATTAGGTGTGGAGAGAGAGGGGTAGCTATTTATATTAAAAATCATGTGGGATTGCCGTCTCAACCCCATCGCAATCAACACAAATTCTATATCCGCATATTACGAAGGAAACGCGGAAATCAAACAAACGATTGCTATTAAGGAAACGCTGACAGCATTTCTTAACGACCTTGCTTACAAAGCAAACTAACCTACTTTGCGCATATAAAACGAAGTAGGTACGATAACAAAAATCAGTCGAGAAGTCGATCAGTCACAGTCGATAAGTCAGTCAAGACTCAGTCAATAGTTACAGCTACGGTAACAGTAAAGAAGCAGCAGTTGAAGTATAGGCCCGAGTTCGAATCCATCAGTTCCGGTTCAACCTAGCCTGCGATCTTCAGCCCGACATATGATACCACGGTGTCGAGTATCATTACACAACACACAGTACCCGATTTACTATGTTGCTGACCTAAGCCGCTTTCATTCAAAATTGTAAATAATGCAGCTCGATCACGGTATGTGCAAATAATAAACGCTACTAAAAACCGACTTGATTGCCAATTCTTTCTCTGGTTCAACCCTAAACGCCACAGTGACGCCCCCAGACGTGATCAAATCAGAGAAAGACAAACATTTGATAAGGAGCAACATGGCAACAACATCAGGTGTGATCGCGACATTTTGTTATACCTACGCTACGACATGAACAGGAAAACGACTTCCACTGAACACGCTACGCTCGCTGCCGCCCCAACCGCCACTCGACAACACGCCCGTTAACGACAACACGCCCGTCAACGACAACACGTCCGCCACATCACGCCTGCCATGACCTTCTTCTCATTCAATGATGTTACGCACATTAACTTGGGCTGATGGACAACAAACGAAAACGTTATCAACACCATCACCCAAGAAAAACCCGCCAAGATGAAACGCAACGACGTTGCAACAACCATTAACGCAACGACCGCTGCAACGACCACGAACGCCATGACCGCTGCTTCAGAGGAACAAATGATCACGACGCGCACTACGTCTCGACGACATAGCCGTCAACGGTCAACCGCACTCGCACACACGGAAATTACAGGCTCAAGTCTACGACGTGCATTCGCGCTGGAGCCGCATGCTCGCCCACACACGTCAAGAAGCTTGAACGCCTTGTTCTGACGTCCATTCGCCTGTCGCATACAGGATGCGCAGAGCAACGAGCTCGCGTACACAAGCTGTCGAATACAGCACACATAACCCACAAATTCGCCTCTGGAGCAGCAACAGCAACAAAACGAAAAGCAGCAACGACAAACCTCTCAACCAAAGCATCCGCAACAGTGCCAACGGGAGCGCACCAAACACAGCATTCGCAACAACGCCAACGAAAACGCATCGAACGACAGCATCCGCAACAACGCCAACGAGAGCGCATCGAACGACAGCATCCTCAACAGCGCCAAGGAGAGCGCAACAAACCGCAGCATCCGCAACAGCGCAAACGAAACGGTACAAAACCGCAGCATTCGCAACAGCGCCAACGAGAGCGCAACGAACCGAAGCATCTGCAACAGCGCCAACGAGAACGCACCGAACTGCAACATCTGCAACGGCCCACAACGCAACAAGAAGACAACCGCAAAACAATTTTTTTTGCCTATCTTCGCGTAACAACCTTCGATACTCTTTATCGTGGATCAAACCACTAAGAAGGGACCCATGCAGGGTTGCCGTCTCAACCCCATCACAATCAACACAAAAAAAAGGAAACGCGGAAATCAAACAAACGATTGCAATTAAAGAAACGCTGACAGCATTTTTAACTACCTTGCTTACAAAGCAAACTAACCTACTTCGCGCGTATAAAACGAAGTAGGTCGATAACAGAAATCAGTCGAGAAGTCGATCAGTCACAGTCAATAAGTCAGTCAAGTAGTTACAGCTACAATAACAGTGAAAAACCAGCAGTTTAAGTATTGACCCGAGTTCGAATCCATCGGTCCAGTTCAACCTGGCCTGCGATCTGCAGCTCGACATATGATACCACGGTGTCGAGTGTCATCACGTAACACATGGTACGCGACTTACTATGTTGCTGACCTACGCCGCTTTCATTCAAAATTGTAAATAGTGCAGCTCGATCACGGTATGTGCAAATAATAAACGCTACTCAAAACCGACTCGATTGCGACTTCTTTCTCTGGTTCGACCTGGTTTAGAGTATAACCCTAAACGCCACAATAATTTCAACTCAAAATTAATTGAAGCTAATGATTTAATTAAACTCTTGATCTCCAGTACCATAAATAAGCAAGAGATCACTTTTGGAGTATATTTTCAATTAGAAATTTATGTTCGACAAAATATTATAAATGAATTGGAAACTGTACATTATCATTATTAATCCTGCGTACAGATATACTGTTCCTTTGTGGAAATTTAAATTTTGACTTTAAAGGGAATATATCCGTGAAGGTAAGTATTAATTGTGGTAACAGAAAAACACCAAAACTTTACTCGGACACGTGTTTCAATAGCTAAGCTGATGATGATAGCTTAGCTATTGAAACACGTGTCCCAGTAAAGTTTTTGGTGTTTTTCTGTTGTTAAATAGACGCTGCAGTTAGTGTTCCATTCCGTTGATTAATTGTGGTGCCGCTTTTCAATTATATTCTCGTTCAGCGAACCTTTGTCTCCTTTATTGAAGTGCGAGCACTTTGTGATACACTAGCTAAACGCCATTCCGATTCTCATTCAATACAGCGCTTTATCAATCAATCGCAATGAATTTATGTTCTAGCCATTTATTTATAGATTTATTAGCATAAAAATATAAATATCGGATTATCAAATGTTTTCTGTTTTTAACACTTGCAACTAGTCTCTTTTTGCATAAGTAAAAACATTGCTGCCCATACTTTTTTGTCTTGGTGTTAACGTCCCCTGCGTACTTCATCATAAACGAGAAACAGTTAACGGCAATATAGCTTCTGTTTTATTCTAGATAACTACGCTACTGAAAGTTATTTATACGGAGTAAAAGTCAAAAAATAAATCCTTTCACAAACATTTATTTGACCAGTAACTTTACAACGGCTTTAATATGCAATAATATAGGTACAATTTTGTATAATTATCTTTTAGGAGAAGCTATTGGATTATTGCTATTTAAAATGGAGGATTTTAATTAATTTTAACGCTTATAGAGTATCTACACTTAAAGTTGTCAGATATTTGTATGAAATAAATAAAACTATTTAACAAAAATAAAATATATACAAATAAATTAAGTAATCTTTAATCGCAAGTTGTAATTTGAACTATAGTATTTATAATTCTTTCGCCCTTTTCGCTGTGCAAAAGATTCAGCAAAGGATCCTTAATTTTTTCTTCCAAAAGATGTAAAGCTCGATGCGAATCGCTTTAATCATTTCAGCTATTTGATGTTTTTCGACGTGAAACCTAATCCATCCGTCATTGAGCACAATGTAGGTGGTACCGCTGTTTACGCAAATATCGACCTCCGTACCGGAAAATAACACTAAAGGCACAACGGGTACCATGGAACAATCTCTAACAAATATCCGGCTGGTTCGTATTTTTTCTTGAAAAACTAAGTACGGGCTTTGGAAATTAGTAACGGTGTAGTTGACGGAACTGGGATGGAGGCAAACCTATAATCAAAGACAATTACACACACACACTTTAAAATCAATGAAAACATACATCTTCTTTTTTAGTTTTAAATTGGAGCTCCTTTGCTTCCCGCTCAATAGGAACTGCACCAGCTGCACTCCTTAAAAATATTGTCTGTGGCGTTAATACTTTTACGATATTTGGATAAAGCGCTGTACATAAAACTGCCATTAGCAAGCGATTATTTTCGCCGTTTTTGTTGTACTAAAATACTCAGATTTGAAAAACCAAGATAAAAAAAGTGAAATACTCACCTCCCAACCGGTTATTTTAAATACTTGATCCTGTGCCGTTCTACGTCTATGAGAACCTAAATTAACTGACACAAAACCAATGCTGACCAGCAATTCTAACAGCTGATATTTAATATCCGCCAACATTTCCAAAGTTTTTATCGATAAATAATTTTCGTTGGCAAAATTTTTTCCCCCTAAGTAACTTTTCGAACTGGCATCCTGCCATTTCTGCAACACTCAAACATTACAAAGTTATAACGAAATATTAAAACAAACCTTATACGCGCGTAAAACAGTCAAATGGTCACTATGCCCAATTGCGAATTCTTTTTTCTTGGCCATAGCTTGCTCCTTTTTCCCAAACGGCGATACGAACGGATTTTTATAACTAAGAAAAGCGGCCATGGTTAACGCAGCATCCACGCAAGAAAATATAGCACCGTATAACATTAATTTTCCAATGCGCACATCAACTGGTAATGCAGCCAGGTGCTGCCCCAAAGGAGTTAAATTATTTTCCTTATCGAAGGCACCAACATCCTCCAATCTTAGAATTGCCGAATCGATGTTTTCCTTCAAAGGAGGTTCGATTGTGGAACCTAAAACTTCATGTAAACTGCGATTGGCAAAGTTGTCGAGGACCTTAATCCTCAATAGCAGCTGCTCTAAAGGAATTCTGTGTATTTCGGCAATTGGTTGCGATAAAATGTTATGTCGAAATCTGTGTCCTGTGAATAAATGAATGCAAACACCGGGCATAACACGTCCGGCTCGACCTTTTCTTTGCAACGCATTTGCTTTCGTAACCCAAACAGTTTCGAGACTCTCCATGTTACGGTTGAAATCGAAATGCTTTTCTTTCATTTTGCCAGAATCGATAACAAAGACGCAATCGTCAATGGTAACGGAGGTTTCTGCTAAATTCGTCGAAAGAACTATTTTCCTTGCACCATCTTTGGGTTTCCTGCAAGTATGTATAAATCAAGAGAGGGTTAACAAAAATTGAGTAGATAATACTTAAATATCGCGGCTTGTTCCTCACTGGAAAGCGATGAGTGAAGTGGAAGAAGAACATACTTTCCTTGCCGGGGCGAAAATTCGGAATGATCGGTTAATTGATCGAATAAAGCCGTTATTTCTGCAATCCCTGGTAGAAAAATCAGAATTGAGCCTTCGCGAGGATATTCGTGATCTCCCGACACAATCCACTCTAACACAGATTCAATTAAATCCATATTAATCTTTTCAGAATCCATTAAATACAAATTCTTTATCGTTTTTAGAGAACAGTCTAAAAATTTACGTAAAAGAAAATATTATTCCATTCGGTCACAACCTTTATATCGTGATAACATTTGAGTGATCGTTAATTTTTCGTCCTTGATCTCTTCTCTGGGCAACGGTGTATTCGACACGTCGCATATTTGTAACTGCTCCTCCAGTTCGTCATGCAACTTTTTACCGGAATTTTTAATTTTTCTCGTATATTGCGTATTTTCTTCTAACACATAATCGGTTGCTTCCAAGATATCTTCAAGAAAGAATTGTTCCACAGGAAAAGTTCTTCCTGGTATTTCAATGATTGGTACTGAACCAAAATAATTTGAAAATAAAGTAGATTTTAATGTAGCACTCATTAAAATTACCTTCAAATCATTTCGGACATTCAACAATTCCTTTAATATTAGCAACAGGAAATCGCTAAAAAATGAACATGTTGAAATGATTAGTTTTAGAAGTGGTTTTCTTATTTATTGGCTTTTGTCTATTTTCTCTAGTTTATAAAAAAAACTCGTAAAAAAAAAGCCACGAAAAATAATAAATTTTCAGATGTGGTATCGACCGAAGCCTGTTTATTGAAATACAACCTACGACACGCAAGTTCCTAACAAGCAATTGTTATTAACTATTTTAGGTAGGTAGGTATACGAAGAAACAAATAAAAATGATCAGAACCGGAAACGGAAAAGAAAACACTGTCAGTATGCTGACCAGAATAGCTTAGCTATGGAAATTATCACATTTATTTTCTGATTCACGAATTTGCAACAAATTTTTTCGTATACTTTTAATCACAATAAATTTAGAAATAAAATGTAAAAGCGGTAATAAGTATTAAAGAAACAGAACTTACAATCCAAAAAATTATAATTAGGATCACGTGAAGTAAACTAAAAAAACAAGACAATTTTTTTTTGTTCAAATTAAGTTTTAATGCTCTTCAGTGCGAATTGTCCTTTTAACCTATGGAATAACAGGTGAGAGTATGGAATAATTTCATTTTGCTATGAAATAAAAATAAAACTGTAAGTACACTTGACTAATTCTTCGATGGTAGGTATGCAAACTAATGCTACTGTTTTTACATATTTTTAAAATTTTTTAAATTTTAATTAACTTTTGTGCACAAAAAAAAGTTTAAGAACGTCGAACGCCACATTAGTAGGAACTGCATTGGATCATCACTTTATACGTATTCACATTCAGTTCACAAAAAAATAAATGCGGTTAAAAGGACCATTTACAGAAACGTATTTTATAACTGTATCAGTCAGTTTCAAACAAGTAAGACAAAAAGTATTAAAAGAAACTAATAGAAGAATGAAATAGTGAAAATAGAGAAAACATAATAAAATACGCGACAAAAACACTCACCTTTCCTCGCTGCGTTCGTGTACTTCATCCACAATGATATGTGAAACGGTTGATAGCATCGGATCACCTTCTAATCGTCTCAATAAAATACCGGTCGTACAAAACGTAAGTCTGGTACTAGAAGATATTTTATTTTCGAGCCGAATTTGATAACCAATTGTGTTTCCAACACGTTCAGCCCTTTCTTCCGCTACTCGTTCGGCAACACCGATTGCAGAAATACGTCGTGGTTGGGTGCAAATGATTTCGTTATGCGTCTTACTGCTTTTGTAGTTTTTAAGCCAATCGTCCAGCAAAAATTGAGGCACCTGAGTACTTTTACCACAACCAGTTTCTCCGCTTATTACGGTGACGGCAGAAGATTTTATAATATTAACAATATCGTTTTGAAGAGCCCAAGCTGGTAATTTTTTCCTTGCGTCTAGCATTTTTTGATAATGAGTGTCATTACATTTGTTGAGAAATCTATTGCTGATTTTTAGATCCTCCGCATTAATTTCTTCCGGAGTAGCTGATTTTTTGTTATCGCTGGTCGTAACTCCCTTCTTATAGTACTTAGCAATCACGGGCCGTTCTTTAACTTCCTCAATTGACGGAAATAGCTTTTCCACTGGTAGTAAAAACGAAATTTTAGTATTTTTTATATAGTCAGTCATAGTTTCTTCATTTTTCAATAATTCCACTATGGAATAAACGCTAGGAATTCCATCCTCGGCCAAGACGGAAGCTTCTTGAGCAAGACGCTTACATATATGAAGATTCATTAGCTCGGGCAGAGAGAAATTGGTTCGTAAAAATAAAAGAGGCGGTTCAAACGGATATTTACTATTGGAAGGAAATTTAACTTCTAATTCAAAAGCGAAATCGTGAAAGTTAATACTTCTCTGTTCTTGCTCTTTGTGTATATGATGAGAAAATTTGCATTTGTTTCCAAATTTGCAATTTCCAGCTAGAAACCCCCGGCACATGTTGTTTTTCTTTTTCGTATTCGATATGTTTATTTGCACTTTATTGCTACTATTTCGTTGAGGGTGAAACAGTAATACTAAATAGTCTAATTTTAATTTAAAAGTCCAAATTGTGTCGCGAATTTTTTCTTCAAACGCCGATTCGTATATGGATTCTAATACGTGTTTTTCGTCTTGTTTTTGTTCATTATATTCGGACTCGGAGAGGTTGTCGACTGAAAGTTCTTTTATGCCCAAATATTTTGTGTATAAAAGGTATAATGCCGATTCTAGATCTTCGTTTGTGTATTCTAGGGCTTCTATGCAGTGAGTTTTGTGAAAACCATAGCTAAAGATTAGCGAATTTTGTAAATTGTTAGTTAAAAGTACTTTGTGGGCATCAAAAATTAAATATGGATTGAGAAAATTGCAGTATAACCATCATCGTCAAGTTAGCAATCTAATTGTTTGTAATAGTCCAAGAGCCAGGGACGACTTTCGTCAATCATTTCTTCTCGGCCGAAAACTTCTGAAAAGTTTCAGAGAGATATATCATGAAGCCTTATGAACGTCAGCTGCGGCTGCGTTTTAGATCGAGCAGTAGTCCTTTCAAAACATCAGCAGCTGACAATCTTACCACCGAGATACAGCAAGTTGACGTTTTTATTTATTCGTGCGATTAGCTGACGTATAATCCACCACTTTATAGTCAGCTGACTTTTTTTTCCCTAGTGATATTGGATTAACAATACTTTGATAAATTTTTAACTGAGAAGAAATGATTCAAAATAGTTTTTTTTCTACGTGCGAAGGAGGATACTACTGGTCAACCCACTCACGGAACCGCAGCTGACGTTGACAAAACTTCTTGAACCATTTTACGAATTTTCATCCGAGTCATGAAAATCTGTTGGTGGCTCGCAGACTATAAGTGAATTCATAGCAAAAACAATTAGAATTTGATCCCAAACAGTTTAGATAGAACACCGTTCAAAAATTTCTAATCAGAAACAAAGCTAACAATACATAGAATTGGGAACTGTTCTTACCCACAATATTGTTTCATAATATCAGTATTTACTTTAAAATCGATTTTTTTGCCTGATGTCAAGTTACGTATTTTAAGGGTTTTTGTGGAAGAATGTTTAAAAGATATCTCAAATCAGAAACAACAGTAAATATTTATTTGGTCTCTAAAAATAATACTGCAAATCTAAATATCTTCCGCTAACCAATTAACTTCGTCGATAGGATGAGAATTGCGCTACTGTGATAGTAACATAATCTGACTTATCGTCTGTTCCAACCTCGTTAAAAAGGCTGAACTCAGCTAGCTCTAACTAAAAGCACCCAGTAAGGACCCCGAACCAGGGTACGGTAAAAAAACGGTAAACAGTACTATATATTTATAAGCGTAACAGAAACGTGTAGAAGATCGGCAGAAATTAATGGAAAACTACTGCACTGACTCATTTTTCCAGGAATCGCAATTCCAAAATCCAATAACTATACAAGAATAAACCGGCAGAAGAACTACAAATAAACGAAGCGTTAATACAAGAAGACGACAAGCGACCACCAATAATAAAAACAGAATTTGAAAAAGCCGAACTAACGAATAATAAAGCAAGAGAAATTGATAAAATACATGGAAGCTATAATGTAAATATATGACCTCCTAAAAACGATTTATAAAACTGGACACATCCCTGAAGAACCAACAAGACTTGGAAGCCATAAATGTGAAGAATTCCAAACTTAAAGTCTTGTATCACTTGCTTTTAAAACATTGACGAAGATAATAAATCGAAGAATTGAGACAAAATTGACACAATATTGACAGGAACAAGGAAAGGAATACTAGCGCTAAGACTGGTTACTGAGAAATGTATTAAAAAAACTAAAAAAGTATATATGTATCGCTGAAATGGAACAAACTTTTTAAATAAGAGAGTCCGATAGTCGATGTAGTAGTCTCCGAGATTTAGAAGGATACTGCATTTAATTATTTAAGCAAGCCACTTTGCACAGTAACTCTTTAGACCAAAGTAGTTAACTTGGCCCGCAGCACCAAAGTTTTAGTTCGTACAGAGCCGAGGTATGACGTCACAAAGAGGGCGTCTACTATAAACACTATAAATGGCTATAATTTCTCTTCTGAACAATGTCTTTAATTTCTCTACAAGTAAAATTTTCATATCAATATCGGAGGTTAATAAATGACTCGGATATTTCTAACAAAAAATTCTTATGTAGGACCCATATTTTTTATATGGTTCTAAAGAAAATAAAAGGTACTATACAAAATATTAAAAGAAAGTATATTATGCTATTTGAAAAAAAAGTTGAATATCACTACCATTATACAAGTGCAGAATTTGAAAATTGTATTTATTTATCTTATAGAGAATTTAATCTCATTTACAAACATTTTTTTAAATTTTTAAAAAAATAAAAAATAACGGAAATTCAAGCCTGGGGAATGATCTCTGGGACATCCTGTATATTCAAAAATTAAACTATTTGTAGAAACGTGACGTACACACTAGCATTATATTATTATTTGTTTAAAAAATCAATATAGAACCAATGTTTGTAAGCAGAAGTTTGATATACTCAATCTTTAGCAAATAGTTATTTACGTGACATGTGCGTAAACAGATTCTTTGGGAATGAGTGCCGATTTGCCAGCCACGAGGGGTGGCATTAGCATGAATTTCCGAATACTGTTTACGCACAAGTTGCGTATGCTATTTTGCTAGATATTTTTCCAAAATTCACACTTTCAAATTTCTGATATTATGACATTCAAACCACAAAAATTAATTAGTAAGCTGTGGCTACAACGCAAATGCACATAATGCATACATTTGTCATCAATTATTACAGATCTGAAGAAGTTTTTGCTATAGTAAGGATGTAAAGTGATTTCTCGTAACTGAAATTGTGTGCTTATGCAAATATTTTTGTAGCAAAATGCTCTATTAACCCAGTATTTTTGCTACATTTTTGAAACACTAGTACGTAATTATGTTGTTTCGGTAGGCGTATTGACGTACTTATCTGGTAGTTTTACATGCACTGAGTGCAAAAACATATTTTTGTAGGCGCCAGTTACATTCCAAAAATTCCACTGCATACAGACAAATGAGAGATTTTTTATTGATTAAATCAATCTGGAAATTAATACATCAGTATACTATATAGAGGGTGTTTCTAAATTCATGCGACAAAATTCAGGAGGTGATTGGTCGTATGAAATTAAGATGGGTCTTTCCTATAACAATATTTCCTCAGCTCACCTCTGTCCGAGATATCACCCTTAAAAGGTTGTGACAACAACAGTGTTTGACATCAGCCTACTACAATTTGAATAAACATTAAGTATACACGGTAAATGAATTGTCGAAGTGACAGCAGCCTACTATTCCAAAAGTTTGTAATTAAAAACAAGGTATAACAAACAAGGAAACAATTATAAATCATGATGTTTATTTTTTTCCTATGCAGCTATTGGTTTTGGGAAAAAATTTAAGAATAAAAAAAAATGTTTAGGAATCTTCAATACCAGTCGAATAGTTTCTGTTGCATTCGCGGGTGGGAATGCAAAGGAGTCTTATCGTGAGCATAATCGGAAGAAGGGGTAGTTTCTAAATAGAATGTAGACGGCGACACTTTACCGGCAGCGAATTCTAAGGATTTTTGTTGTTGCAGCATGTGCGCTCGTGTCTGTTTTTGACTAATCAAGAACAGAAAACCATAAACAAAAAATATTTTTGCACAAGCAAAGGGTTACAACACTTGTTTATAGGAACAGATTTTATATTTATTCTTTAATATAAACTAGATAAAATTCCAAAAATGACCATAAAATAGCATTTTTACATGTATTATACTATAACTGGTAAACTTAAATTTATTTTTGTTGTTATATAAAGGTGCAATAATGTTACTTCTTTGTAAAAAATTAAATTTTAGAACTTTACAGAGTTTGGTTTAGTCATAAACAGACACGAGCGCAGAGGCAATTCCGCTATTTCCAGCCGTGATATTAAAGACCCTTAAATAAAACAAGGATTTTAAGTTATAATTTTATTTCCAAAACTTAATCATGAAAAAATTTTTTATATGAAATAAGGTAAGGGTTGCTAATTTCACCACCGTATCATGTAACAGGAATATTGAAAAAATACCCCTAGTTAGTCCTTTGCGAGTGCACGAAAATTACAGAATTTCAAGTTTCTAGCATTACTGAAATTTTAGGAAAAAAAATAAAAACTCAATTTTAGTCACCACCTTTTAAGAGTGATATCTCGGAAATTTATTGATTGGCTTACTATAGAAGACGCCTTTAAAATGGAGATTTAGAAATATTTTTATCTGACAATTTAATTCATGTACCAATAATCAATCGCATATGCCGCAGTGTAATCGTCACTTTAACATCGGTAAAGTTACCTGCAACTTTTACAGCGATAATTCCCAATTTTCTCGGCCAATTAAAACTATTTTTTTAGTTGGACTCGAGGATTTAATATGCTTAAAATCTTTAAAATGTGTTAGATGTTTTATAAAATACAAAAATATCCCGTTTACAAATAATATTTTCAAATCATGGCATTAAAAAACTACAAAAAAAGTTTCAACTGTATTTTTATTGATACATTTTAATCACATATGAATATTTTTTATTGTATTATGCAAAGCGTTGATTTATAAATAGTTTGTGACCCAAACTTTTTTGTTTCACAGCAAATAGACATTTTCAAAGCAGGTGCAGGTAAAAAATACACAGAGATATAACAAAAGAGAGGTCATTAAAAGCTTAGAAGGATCGCAAACTCTCCTTTCCTTAGACTGTGACCTTCTGCACAAATACTACTTGAAAAAGTCTATTATCTGTAAAGGCGACTGTACCACTGCAAGGTATATATTTTATAAAACCTCTGGTGTTTTGTGGTCTTAACAGTAAATTAAAAGAATTTGAAATTTTCTTTAATTTAAATTTAACGTTAAATGGTGCCCATACTCAAATTTGATTAAAACAAATGTTTTGACGAACTTAGGTGAATGTTAATTGTTTTCAAATGTTTAAACACGTAACACAAAAATGAAACATATTACTAGTACAAATTTGAGTACTTTTTCGTCTGCTCCATTATGAATGAAACGGCCAACAAAACAACAAATTATTTAGCTGCTGTAGTTTATTACTATCACGATCATTGCACGACTTTAATTTAATTTTAGTAGCACTCGTAGAAAGAAAAACTTTTATTACCCCAAATTTAATATTTAATTTTAGTCACTTAAAAGTAAACATATAATGAGATGCAGCTGTTACTTAATTATAATTCTACACGTTTCATAAACACTTGTTCAGATTGTAATTAACTTAACATAAATTTTAACTAATGTGTATTTTAGAACGGCGTAAAATGTCTTAACCGGACAATTCCAAAATAAGTTGTTAAAATTAGATCAAACAATTAAATAAATAAAAATAAATATATGGAAGTATTTTTTAGGTATAGTAATAAATAAATTTTAATTAATTTTTTTTCCCACATTAAAAAATATAATGTAATTTGCGGATAAATAAAAAAAAATAATTTGTGTCACTTTTGAAGTGAAATTAAACTTTAACTACGTATGATTCAAAAAGCATTTAGAAAATCTGGAGTGTAGACGGGATATTTAGTTTTGGAGGACTAGCAATATACGATTCCATTTGAGAAAACTCGAAAGGTTTTAGTATCCCAATTTTGTTGGCCACTCCACCATATTAGTCGGTAAGAAAAGGGTTGTTTGGTACGAATACAGTCGTAATCGTAAAATATTATCCTACAGTTACTACACATCTAATAAAATCTTTTTTATTGTAGGTATTTCTTTAAAAAGTTTGAACATGTTATTGTCAAAATTAGGTTAAAATACATACATTTTTAAATTACTTATAGGACGAATAACATTTGAAGACCATCAGTTGTAGTTATAAACTTCCACGCTTCGGGGTTGGAACCGCGGAATTCTCTTGTAGCGCAGGAAATTGTGCTCTACCAAACCCTAGACACGGTCCCAACCCTGAAGCTTAAAAGCTTTATGTGTTATCATTGTTGTAATATACATTCTTAAATAGCATTTACCTCTTCACTTTAAGTTAATATGATTTAACTCCTTCCCACAAATTTTTATTTATTTTTATTAAAGCAACTTTACCCCACAACATGAACATTTTCATAAATATGAAGTAAATGTACTGAAACAACTTATACTATGTGTTACCACATAATGTTACAGAATCATGCAATTTTCAAATAAAGAAAGATATGTATTTTGCAATCAAAAACTACACTCAAAACTAATGTCACACCAAACTAAATTGACACAAATAAAATTGTAGGAGGCGAGAGGCTGTGATATTACTTTATTACTAACTTAATCGTTATAAATCACCTAAAAGTTCAGAATCTTAAACATAATCAACCTAACACGTAGATATCGTGAATTTAGAAACACTCTGTATGTCACACACCCCCCCCCCTTTTTAAAAATTTTTCTTTTTAATATTTTTTAAATTTTAAAAAAAGAAAAATAATAAAGAGGAGGTACAAAAAAGAAAAAAAAAAAAAAGAGGGAGGAAAAAAAAAAAAAAAAGAAAAGAGACAATCAAAAAAAAACAAGGAGGGAGAGGAAAAAAGGGGAGGGCCCCCCCCCCAAATTTTTAAAAAAAACCCTAAAAATAGGGGGGGAAAAATTTACAGGGTGGCCCATTAGTGCGAGGAAGGTGGATATCTCGGAAAATATTAAAGTTAGAAAAAAACTTTTGCATTGAAAGTTGTGCAAATCAATAAGCTGCACATTTTAAAATTATTTTCGTTTATACCTGGTGTTCCATAAAAGTGCGACATACCAAAGTTATGTTTTTTTAAATGGAACCACCCATTTTTTATTGCAAATTTGGATGTCTTGGGAAATTCTAATGTGAGTTTATACGTTATACAGAGTGTCTAAAATGGAGAGTTTTTGCATTATTTCACTTTTTCCGAAAAATTGACGTTTCGAAAAATTAAATAACTCAGTTATCCTGAAATTTATCTAACTGCGATTTCGTAGCTTTAATATGCATTACATGTGCTAACTAAAGCTAGTTGTTCACCTTTCTAACCTTGCTAAGTTTTGAGTAATCAATTATTTAAATTGAACTTTAAATTCATGGATAACTTGATTTTTCAAATGGCACCACCTAATTTTTTATGTGCCTTTGAACGTGAAATTTCATAAGCATTCTAATGATAAGGTTGTAGGTATCTAACTCTTACGAATTTTTACGATTTTTGAGTAAGAGTTAGATACCTACAATTTTATCATTAGAAAGCTTATGAGATTCTACGTTCAACGGCACATAAAAATTAGGTGGTGCCATTTGAAAAATCAAGTTATCCATGAAATTAGGAAGTTCAATTTAAATAACTGATTACTCAAAACCAAGCGAGGTTGGAAAGGTGAACAACCAGCTGTAGTTAGCACATGTAATGCATATTAAAGCTGCGAAATTGTAGTTGGATAAATTCCAGGATAACTGAGTTATTTAATTTTTTCGAAAAGTTAATTTTTACGGAAAAAGTAAAATAATGCGAAAACCCTCTATTTTAGACACTATGTATAATGCATAAAGTCACATTAGAATTTCCCAAGGAATCTAAATTTATAATAAAAAATGGGTAGTTCCATTTAAAAAAACATAACTTTGGTATGTCGCACTTTTATGGAACACTCTGTATAAACAAAAATAATTTTAAAATGTGTAGCTCATTGATTTGCACAACTTTCATTGCAAAAGTTTTTTTCTAACCATAATATTTTCCGAGATATCCATCTTCCTCGCACTAATGGGCCACCCTGTATTAGTTTATATTTTTTAACGATTTTTCTTTGAAACGAAATTGCACAACCAGAGAAGAAAATCGATTATAAACAAAATACAGGGTGTCCGAAATTATGCGCAAAAACTTCGGGTGCTAATTCTAGAGTAAAAATAAAGGCCCCAAGTTTCTATAACATTTTTTCGAAAACTCAAAGGTAAAGGATCTACAGCACTTTAAAGTTAGGATTTTTAAAACAATTTTTTTAAAATTTTTATTTGTTTCTTAACCGATTAATTTGAAATTTGGCACGCTGATTACTCATGCTCATGCGCATAAACATGCAAAATTTGACTTTCATTCATCAAGCTGGCTAGAACCGCCCCTGTCATGCATTTAATTGCTCGAAACTTTTTGCTTTCGACTTTTTGCTAATTTCATTCACACGGAATGAGAGATCATTTAAAAACACGCAAAAAATGTTTACTTGTTTCACTTTCGAGAAAAACGTCTTTAAAGTTTGTCTTGCACCAGCATACATGATACTGATTTATTTCATTTTTGACATTTCAACGAAGTGTGCCTTGAGAACAAGTGCTATACAGCGTTTATACTCCTATGAGATCAAAGACAGGCATTTTGAAATAACAAATTATTTATTTATTTTTTAATCAAAAACAAAGAATAATTTTTAATCATTTTTTGGGCACCTCAATACCTCCTTGATTGCGGAATTTTCTATTTGGGAATGCTACACCATACAAACGTTTTGCTTCCGACGCATTCCCACCAGTTACACTGTAATAATAGTGCATATCCCTTAATTCAATGTTGAATATGTGTTATCCATTTTACTAAATTTAAATTCATTTAAAATTGAATTTATTTAAAACAAGTGACTAACAATCTGTCGAAAATGTTTCCATATTATTATGACTTTTGTTCCCACAGGAATGACCCATGTGAAGTTAGCCATAAATCCATCCATAAAAATTAATCTTACTGTTACGCTATGTAAATATTATCTATATTGAATTAAATGTTTATAAGTAGTAAAACGACAATAAATCAACACAAACAATGTTTATTTTAACATTTGTTTAAAAAAAATTGTTTAAACAAATTTACAAAGTAAACTCATATCTATCGAATTTTAATAGTAGTGTTAGCGTGGATCAATTTTTAAAAAATTTAGAAACAAATAGAATTTGTTATTATAAACAACATATTCAAGAATAAAAATGATAATATTTTTTAAAACGAAATTATTTGATCTTAAAGTTATGACTTTCCTTTACATTATACTACATACGCAGAGTACGTTCGAGGGTGGTTTTGAAAGTGTTCGCGTGGATCAATTTTTATGCAAATTTAACAATAATTAGTAATTATTATTATAAAACACATATTCAAGAATAAAAATGATAAAATTTTTTAAAACGAAATTATTTGATCTTAAAGTTATGACTATCCTTTACATTATACTACATACGCAGAGTACGTTCGAGGGTGGATTTGAAAGTGTTCGCGTGGATCAATTTTATGCAAATTTAACAATAATTAGTAATTATTATTATAAAACACATATTCAAGAATAAAAATGATAAAATTTTTTAAAACGAAATTATTTGATTTTAAAGTTATGACTTTCCTTTACATTATACTACATACGCAGAGTACGTTCGAGGGTGGATTTGAAAGTGTTCGCGTGGATCAATTTTTATGCAAATTTAACAATAATTAGTAATTATTATTATAAAACACATATTCAAGAATAAAAATGATAAAATTTTTAAAACGAAATTATTTGATTTTAAAGTTATGACTTTCCTTTACATTATACTACATACGCAGAGTACGTTCGAGGGTGGATTTGAAAGTGTTCGCGTGGATCAATTTTTATGCAAATTTAGCAATAATTAGTAATTATTATTATAAAACACATATTCAAGAATAAAATGATAAAATTTTTTAAAACGAAATTATTTGATCTTAAAGTTATGACTATCCTTTACATTATACTACATACGCAGAGTACGTTCGAGGGTGGATTTGAAAGTGTTCGCGTGGATCAATTTTATGCAAATTTAACAATAATTAGTAATTATTATTATAAAACACATATTCAAGAATAAAAATGATAAAATTTTTTAAAACGAAATTATTTGATTTTAAAGTTATGACTATCCTTTACATTATACTACATACGCAGAGTACGTTCGAGGGTGGATTTGAAAGTGTTCGCGTGGATCAATTTTTATGCAAATTTAACAATAATTAGTAATTATTATTATAAAACACATATTCAAGAATAAAAATGATAAAATTTTTCAAAACGAAATTATTTGATTTTAAAGTTATGACTATCCTTTACATTATACTACATACGCAGAGTACGTTCGAGGGTGGATTTGAAAGTGTTCGCGTGGATCAATTTTTATGCAAATTTAACAATAATTAGTAATTATTATTATAAAACACATATTCAAGAATAAAAATGATAAAATTTTTAAAACGAAATTATTTGATCTTAAAGTTATGACTATCCTTTACATTATACTACATACGCAGAGTACGTTCGAGGGTGGATTTGAAAGTGTTCGCGTGGATCAATTTTTATGCAAATTTAACAATAATTAGTAATTATTATTATAAAACACATATTCAAGAATAAAAATGATAAAATTTTTAAAACGAAATTATTTGATTTTAAAGTTATGACTATCCTTTACATTATACTACATACGCAGAGTACGTTCGAGGGTGGATTTGAAAGTGTTCGCGTGGATCAATTTTTATGCAAATTTAACAATAATTAGTAATTATTATTATAAAACACATATTCAAGAATAAAAATGATAAAATTTTTTAAAACGAAATTATTTGATTTTAAAGTTATGACTATCCTTTACATTATACTACATACGCAGAGTACGTTCGAGGGTGGATTTGAAAGTGTTCGCGTGGATCAATTTTTATGCAAATTTAACAATAATTAGTAATTATTATTATAAAACACATATTCAAGAATAAAAATGATAAAATTTTTTAAAACGAAATTATTTGATTTTAAAGTTATGACTTTCCTTTACATTATACTACATACGCAGAGTACGTTCGAGGGTGGATTTGAAAGTGTTCGCGTGGATCAATTTTTATGCAAATTTAACAATAATTAGTAATTATTATTATAAAACACATATTCAAGAATAAAATGATAAAATTTTTTAAAACGAAATTATTTGATTTTAAAGTTATGACTATCCTTTACATTATACTACATACGCAGAGTACGGTCGAGGGTGGATTTGAAAGTGTTCGCGTGGATCAGTTTTTATGCAAATTTAGCAATAATTAGTAATTATTTATATTGATTTATTTGTATGTACCCACTACCTATAATGTAAAAATACCATACAAAATGGTAGGGTGTAGACTTACTAATTAACACTAACGTTCAAGCGTTAGAACACCAATACCATAAATGTTGTTGAAGGAATTCTTTTTTGTATTTTTATTTTTTTGGTTTTTTTTTGTTTTTTTTTGTATGTACCCACTACCTATAATGTAAAAATACCATACAAAATGGTAGGGTGTAGACTTACTAATTAACACTAACGTTCAAGCGTTAGAACACCAATACCATAAATGTTGTTGAAGGAATTCTTTTTGTATTTTTATTTTTGGTTTTTTTTTGTTTTTTTTTTGTATGTACCCACTACCTATAATGTAAAAATACCTTACAAAATGGTAGGGTGTAGACTTACTAATTAACACTAACGTTCAAGCGTTAGAACACCAATACCATAAATGTTGTTGAAGGAATTCTTTTTGTATTTTTATTTTTTGGTTTTTTTGTTTTTTTTGTATGTACCCACTACCTATAATGTAAAAATACCTTACAAAATGGTAGGGTGTAGACATTCTAATAAACAACAACGTTAGTACACGAATACCATGATTATTCTTATAAATGTATCTTAATCATTATTATAGTATTTTTTATATATTTCATATTTTTTTATATTTTTTTGTTTGGACATACTTCGCAAATATAATTTAACGGTAAACCATTTCTCGAATCACAAATTTTGTGAATCCAGCGTTGGCAAACTGTACACATAACATCTCCTTGAAATTCTCCACAATACAAACATCGGTTGAAATCAATAGAATGTTGTAGAAGCTGTTTTTTAGGTATAGTCGGTATTCTAGCGGTTTCAAATCGTCTTCAAACTTCAACTTTTTGATTATTGTTTCGGCATAATAGAGAATATACACACCACAATTAAAAAATCATCTTGCATAGGATAATTTATATCATTTTGAAGTTTAAAATCTGCGTTTCCGTTAGAATATATCTTCAGTAATGGTAATAATTGTGACAAATACAATTTACCTTTTCTTTCATTTTTGAAAGCGGGTCAAAAAATGAAGCCGTTAATTTTTTCACATTTACGTGCATTAACATCCAATGTTTGTGCGAATATATGGGAAAATTAATGAATCATTTTCAGCAACATTTTTAAATTTATTTTCGTCCAATTCTTTCTGAAAAAGTGCTTCAACCTCATATACCATAAATGCTTTTGTATTACTGTTAAATGTTAAAATTTTTAAATAGAAATCTATTAAAAATTATCCAACCACATAAATGTACTATCTGAATGAATATTTAAGGCATTTATGCTCGTATAATACAGTTTTTCTTTTCAAATTTTGCTACTACGTAGTCTTTCGATAATTGTTTTAATGTAATGTCTTTTGAACCTATATACTCAAGCTTTTCCATGGGTTCTTTTTTTGGACAAAGTAGCAAGCTTCCTTAAAGTTTGTTGTTTAAAGTAGGAATGTTTTTTCTTAATTGTCTTACTCCACAATTCTTGTTCTACATTTTCCTCTTACGTTTTGAAGCACACCGTTCTGATTTGATATCGTATTTTAATTCTCTGTGTAAAGATATAACATATTCCCTAATTTTTCTTATAAACCGGGAACATTTTTGTCGTAACTTTTCATGTAAAATATTTGTTTTACAAGTCCGAACCAATTCTCGACAAGGGCATTGGAACTTCGTTCATTGTTTTCATTGCATATACAAGTCCACAGCGGTAAATACGGAACATAGTGCTTTAATATAAAAATTGAAAATTTATCATTGAAGTAAGGATTTCTTTTTATCCCCGTTGTTTTTTACGGAAACTTGTACTTTATTGAAAATTTGATTAAAATATTGAAAAATTTATTATCATCTAGAGATGACTGATTTTCGGTGTTTAAATCAAATTCTTTATTATTAACTTCGGCGTTTTCATCTGAACACTTATATACTATTAACGATATTAGGTCTTGCTGATATCCTAACAATTTTTCATCTTCGTACTTACAAAGAGTTAGATAAAATAAACTTTCTATAATATATTTAATATTATCGAACTTACTTTCATTAAAAAGAGAGCCTAATACTTCTTTCATGAATATTTTAATTTTCTTCTCTTTGTAATGTGCGTTTACTGTATTCGCCATCAATTTGAACATGTGCGCACAACACAGCCTTAGTAATATAAATTTGGATATATCTACAGTATCATTAAAAATATTATCAAATAGTATATTACAGTATGCGTGAATGTTCAAACCGTTCCATGATTCAGACACCGCTTTCAAAAGTGCCATGCTAAAATCTGTCGTTACCGAACTAAATAATGGCCATTTCATGTTATTTTTTATTGAATAAAATTTAAATGTTAACAACCACGCTGATATAGTACCCGTATCGTGACGAACTGAAACCATTTCACAAATAGGCAAGACGCGGCCTATCGAATCCCTAATTACTCCCGCGTAATATAAAACCCTTTTCGAATTAGCACTTGGTTTTCGAACTACTGTACCGGTTGCATCAAGATGTATTTTTGGCAATGTCGAATTTAATTTATTTCGTGTTACGAAGTTCAGCTGCTCTTTGCTAAATATGTAAACTATTAATGGTTGTGACACTGTATGTATGTAATGGCCATTCTCCCGTTGCATTAAAATGAGATCATAAACGTCATCTAGAGCTCGATCATTCCTTGACAATGCTTCGGTTCTAATTCTTCTGTACACACTACCTGATTTAATGCTTCCTAGACTTTTAGTTGCTACTAAATGTTTAATGCTAGATTGAATGTCTTCTTTTCTAATATTTAAAGCCGTATTTGTTTTTAATCGATTTCCTAACATTACCCGTTCAACACCTCTTACTTGCGCTGTCAACTGTGTTTCATGAAAGAAGTTCAATGAAGTACTAAATACGTCAACTTTCATTTCGTTATTAACATGGAACCTACATACTAATTTAAATTTTTTGCAATTTAGATGACTGCAATAACCATAAACTACTATATTCTTTTTTAAATAATTGCAAGTTCTAATGTTAAATATGCAAGTAGTATTCACCAATTCGAATTTTTTTGAACATGTTATTTGATATGTTGCTTGCGAAACTTTTCCTGTCAAGATCAAAAATTTTATAGGATTCATCTTTCGAGAACACAAATGATCCTTCTAAAATATGATATGTTTTCTTATTCTTGCAACTTAAACTTAAGGGGTATGAATTTTTAGTACTAACGGGTAATATTTCCTGCGCTGCGGATCTATAAATATTTTGTTGCACTCCACAATCAATAGTATTAGAAATTGTAGTTACATCTAAAGTCGCATTGTGACTCTGACTACTACACAATTCAATGTCAGAATCAATAAATTTTGGAGATATCACTTCTACTACCTCTGAATTTTCGGTTTTGGTACATTCAGCTTTTACCTCAGATATCATACTACTTACTTCGATACTGTCACTAAATTCGATACTATCACTAAATTCATACTGCGGGGTATTTACTATAGACGAAATTGATTCCTCATCCGTAAGTGGACGAATCAGACCAAATAATTTTTGCGAATTCCTTTTATGTACGTAATTAACTTTAACTTATTGATAGCATTATCAGAGTTGAACAAAACCAAAGACGCTTCTTTTATAAGCGGATGATTATATTTAAAACATCTTATTTGTCTAACAGGTATGTTACGTTCGTTAAAAAATTTGATAAAGCAATAATAATGTTATTTTGTTCTGCCATTATTAACTTTGAATGAACTTACGAAAGTATTATTTGCACAAGAAAGTCACAAATCTTTAATTATACACTACACTATTAAATAGTAAAGATACACGATTATATTTAATATATATGAATGAATATAGCACTAAGAAATAACAAATTTTTGATGATTTGAAAAAGACTAAACTAGTAATCACGTTACCCCCTAAAGGATGAAGCAACAGTGACAAAATTTGTGATTTCGAGTGTTTCTTGAAAAAAGAAAGGGCAAGAAATTAAACAAAAACAAAAGAAATCCTTCTTCTTGGCTATTGCTACGACTCATTAGTTAATGCGATTTACTTAGATTTAACAATTTCACTTCGAATTATCTTTTCTTTGTAGTATAGCTTTGTTATGCTAATTAGGACTATGGCTAATTAGTAAAACAATAAGCAACTAATCCTGAATCTATTCAAGCAGTTTGTCGGTAATTACGTAGAAATTTTTGTAGTTTACACAAAAATACTCATTGCAAAATTTGCATAAAAACTGATCCACGCAAACACTTTCAAATCCACCCTCGAACGTACTCTGCGTATGTAGTATAATGTAAAGGATAGTCATAACTTTAAGATCAAATAATTTCGTTTTAAAAATTTTATCATTTTTATTCTTGAATATGTGTTTTATAATAATAATTACTAATTATTGCTAAATTTGCATAAAAATTGATCCACGCGAACACTTCAAATCCACCCTCGAACGTACTCTGCGTATGTAGTCTAATGTAAAGGATAGTCATAACTTTAAGATCAAATAATTTCGTTTTAAAAAATTTTATCATTTTTATTCTTGAATATGTGTTTTATAATAATAATTACTAATTATTGCTAAATTTGCATAAAAATTGATCCACGCGAACACTTTCAAATCCACCCTCGAACGTACTCTGCGTATGTAGTATAATGTAAAGGATAGTCATAACTTTAAAATCAAATAATTTCGTTTTAAAAAATTTTATCATTTTTATTCTTGAATATGTGTTTTATAATAATAATTACTAATTATTGTTAAATTTGCATAAAAATTGATCCACGCGAACACTTTCAAATCCACCCTCGAACGTACTCTGCGTATGTAGTATAATGTAAAGGATAGTCATAACTTTAAAATCAAATAATTTCGTTTTAAAAAATTTTATCATTTTTATTCTTGAATATGTGTTTTATAATAATAATTACTAATTATTGTTAAATTTGCATAAAAATTGATCCACGCGAACACTTTCAAATCCACCCTCGAACGTACTCTGCGTATGTAGTATAATGTAAAGGATAGTCATAACTTTAAAATCAAATAATTTCGTTTTAAAAAATTTTATCATTTTTATTCTTGAATATGTGTTTTATAATAATAATTACTAATTATTGTTAAATTTGCATAAAAATTGATCCACGCGAACACTTTCAAATCCACCCTCGAACGTACTCTGCGTATGTAGTATAATGTAAAGGATAGTCATAACTTTAAAATCAAATAATTTCGTTTTAAAAATTTTATCATTTTTATTCTTGAATATGTGTTTTATAATAATAATTACTAATTATTGTTAAATTTGCATAAAAATTGATCCACGCGAACACTTTCAAATCCACCCTCGAACGTACTCTGCGTATGTAGTATAATGTAAAGGATAGTCATAACTTTAAAATCAAATAATTTCGTTTTAAAAATTTTATCATTTTTATTCTTGAATATGTGTTTTATAATAATAATTACTAATTATTGTTAAATTTGCATAAAAATTGATCCACGCGAACACTTTCAAATCCACCCTCGAACGTACTCTGCGTATGTAGTATAATGTAAAGGATAGTCATAACTTTAAAATCAAATAATTTCGTTTTAAAAAATTTTATCATTTTTATTCTTGAATATGTGTTTTATAATAATAATTACTAATTATTGTTAAATTTGCATAAAAATTGATCCACGCGAACACTTTCAAATCCACCCTCGAACGTACTCTGCGTATGTAGTATAATGTAAAGGATAGTCATAACTTTAAAATCAAATAATTTCGTTTTAAAAAATTTTATCATTTTTATTCTTGAATATGTGTTTTATAATAATAATTACTAATTATTGTTAAATTTGCATAAAAATTGATCCACGCGAACACTTTCAAATCCACCCTCGAACGTACTCTGCGTATGTAGTATAATGTAAAGGATAGTCATAACTTTAAGATCAAATAATTTCGTTTTAAAAATTTTATCATTTTTATTCTTGAATATGTGTTTTATAATAATAATTACTAATTATTGTTAAATTTGCATAAAAATTGATCCACGCGAACACTTTCAAATCCACCCTCGAACGTACTCTGCGTATGTAGTATAATGTAAAGGATAGTCATAACTTTAAAATCAAATAATTTCGTTTTAAAAAATTTTATCATTTTTATTCTTGAATATGTGTTTTATAATAATAATTACTAATTATTGTTAAATTTGCATAAAAATTGATCCACGCGAACACTTTCAAATCCACCCTCGAACGTACTCTGCGTATGTAGTATAATGTAAAGGATAGTCATAACTTTAAAATCAAATAATTTCGTTTTAAAAAATTTTATCATTTTTATTCTTGAATATGTGTTTTATAATAATAATTACTAATTATTGTTAAATTTGCATAAAAATTGATCCACGCGAACACTTTCAAATCCACCCTCGAACGTACTCTGCGTATGTAGTATAATGTAAAGGATAGTCATAACTTTAAAATCAAATAATTTCGTTTTAAAAATTTTATCATTTTTATTCTTGAATATGTGTTTTATAATAATAATTACTAATTATTGTTAAATTTGCATAAAAATTGATCCACGCGAACACTTTCAAATCCACCCTCGAACGTACTCTGCGTATGTAGTATAATGTAAAGGATAGTCATAACTTTAAAATCAAATAATTTCGTTTTAAAAAATTTTATCATTTTTATTCTTGAATATGTGTTTTATAATAATAATTACTAATTATTGTTAAATTTGCATAAAATTGATCCACGCGAACACTTTCAAATCCACCCTCGAACGTACTCTGCGTATGTAGTATAATGTAAAGGATAGTCATAACTTTAAGATCAAATAATTTCGTTTTAAAAAATTTTATCATTTTTATTCTTGAATATGTGTTTTATAATAATAATTACTAATTATTGTTAAATTTGCATAAAAATTGATCCACGCGAACACTTTCAAATCCACCCTCGAACGTACTCTGCGTATGTAGTATAATGTAAAGGATAGTCATAACTTTAAAATCAAATAATTTCGTTTTAAAAAATTTTATCATTTTTATTCTTGAATATGTGTTTTATAATAATAATTACTAATTATTGTTAAATTTGCATAAAAATTGATCCACGCGAACACTTTCAAATCCACCCTCGAACGTACTCTGCGTATGTAGTATAATGTAAAGGATAGTCATAACTTTAAAATCAAATAATTTCGTTTTAAAAATTTTATCATTTTTATTCTTGAATATGTGTTTTATAATAATAATTACTAATTATTGTTAAATTTGCATAAAAATTGATCCACGCGAACACTTTCAAATCCACCCTCGAACGTACTCTGCGTATGTAGTATAATGTAAAGGATAGTCATAACTTTAAAATCAAATAATTTCGTTTTAAAAAATTTTATCATTTTTATTCTTGAATATGTGTTTTATAATAATAATTACTAATTATTGTTAAATTTGCATAAAAATTGATCCACGCGAACACTTTCAAATCCACCCTCGAACGTACTCTGCGTATGTAGTATAATGTAAAGGATAGTCATAACTTTAAAATCAAATAATTTCGTTTTAAAAAATTTTATCATTTTTATTCTTGAATATGTGTTTTATAATAATAATTACTAATTATTGTTAAATTTGCATAAAAATTGATCCACGCGAACACTTTCAAATCCACCCTCGAACGTACTCTGCGTATGTAGTATAATGTAAAGGATAGTCATAACTTTAAAATCAAATAATTTCGTTTTAAAAAATTTTATCATTTTTATTCTTGAATATGTGTTTTATAATAATAATTACTAATTATTGTTAAATTTGCATAAAAATTGATCCACGCGAACACTTTCAAATCCACCCTCGAACGTACTCTGCGTATGTAGTATAATGTAAAGGATAGTCATAACTTTAAAATCAAATAATTTCGTTTTAAAAAATTTTATCATTTTTATTCTTGAATATGTGTTTTATAATAATAATTACTAATTATTGTTAAATTTGCATAAAAATTGATCCACGCGAACACTTTCAAATCCACCCTCGAACGTACTCTGCGTATGTAGTATAATGTAAAGGATAGTCATAACTTTAAGATCAAATAATTTCGTTTTAAAAAATTTTATCATTTTTATTCTTGAATATGTGTTTTATAATAATAATTACTAATTATTGTTAAATTTGCATAAAAATTGATCCACGCGAACACTTTCAAATCCACCCTCGAACGTACTCTGCGTATGTAGTATAATGTAAAGGATAGTCATAACTTTAAAATCAAATAATTTCGTTTTAAAAAATTTTATCATTTTTATTCTTGAATATGTGTTTTATAATAATAATTACTAATTATTGTTAAATTTGCATAAAAATTGATCCACGCGAACACTTTCAAATCCACCCTCGAACGTACTCTGCGTATGTAGTATAATGTAAAGGATAGTCATAACTTTAAAATCAAATAATTTCGTTTTAAAAAATTTTATCATTTTTATTCTTGAATATGTGTTTTATAATAATAATTACTAATTATTGTTAAATTTGCATAAAAATTGATCCACGCGAACACTTTCAAATCCACCCTCGAACGTACTCTGCGTATGTAGTATAATGTAAAGGATAGTCATAACTTTAAAATCAAATAATTTCGTTTTAAAAAATTTTATCATTTTTATTCTTGAATATGTGTTTTATAATAATAATTACTAATTATTGTTAAATTTGCATAAAAATTGATCCACGCGAACACTTTCAAATCCACCCTCGAACGTACTCTGCGTATGTAGTATAATGTAAAGGATAGTCATAACTTTAAGATCAAATAATTTCGTTTTAAAAAATTTTATCATTTTTATTCTTGAATATGTGTTTTATAATAATAATTACTAATTATTGTTAAATTTGCATAAAAATTGATCCACGCGAACACTTTCAAATCCACCCTCGAACGTACTCTGCGTATGTAGTATAATGTAAAGGATAGTCATAACTTTAAAATCAAATAATTTCGTTTTAAAAAATTTTATCATTTTTATTCTTGAATATGTGTTTTATAATAATAATTACTAATTATTGTTAAATTTGCATAAAAATTGATCCACGCGAACACTTTCAAATCCACCCTCGAACGTACTCTGCGTATGTAGTATAATGTAAAGGATAGTCATAACTTTAAGATCAAATAATTTCGTTTTAAAAATTTTATCATTTTTATTCTTGAATATGTGTTTTATAATAATAATTACTAATTATTGTTAAATTTGCATAAAAATTGATCCACGCGAACACTTTCAAATCCACCCTCGAACGTACTCTGCGTATGTAGTATAATGTAAAGGAAAGTCATAACTTTAAAATCAAATAATTTCGTTTTAAAAATTTTATCATTTTTATTCTTGAATATGTGTTTTATAATAATAATTACTAATTATTGTTAAATTTGCATAGGGGGGTTTTTTTTTTTTTTTTTTTTTTTTTTTTTTTTTTTTTTTTTTTGCCCCTCCCCCCCCTCGCTTTTGTTTTGGTTTTTTTTTTTTTTTGCCCCCCCCCCCCCCCCCCCCCCAAAATTGATCCACGCGAACACTTTCAAATCCACCCTCGAACGTACTCTGCGTATGTAGTATAATGTAAAGGATAGTCATAACTTTAAGATCAAATAATTTCGTTTTAAAAAATTTTATCATTTTTATTCTTGAATATGTGTTTTATAATAATAATTACTAATTATTGCTAAATTTGCATAAAAATTGATCCACGCGAACACTTTCAAAACCACCCTCGAACGTACTCTGCGTATGTAGTATAATGTAAAGGAAAGTCATAACTTTAAGATCAAATAATTTCGTTTTCCCTGCTTTTTTCTTTTTTTTTTTTTTTCTTTTTTTTTTTTCCCCCCCCCTTTCCTCCCCCCTCCCTCCTCTCCTTTTTTTTCTCTTTTCTTTTCTTTTCTTTTTCCTTTTTCTTTTTCTCTCTCTTTTTTTTCTTTCTTTTCTTTCTTTTCCCCCCCCCCTTCCCCTCCCCCCCCCCCCTCCTCTCCCTCTTTTCTTTTCCTCCTTTTCCTTTTCCTTTTTCTTTCTCCTTTTTTTTTTTTTTTTTCTTTCTCTCTTTTCTTTCCTTTTCCCCCCCCCCCCTCCCCCCCCCCCCCCCCCTCCTCTCCCTCTTTCTCTCTTTTCCTCCCTTTTCCTCTTCTTTTCCTTTCTCCTCCCTTTTTTTTTTTCTTTCCTCCTCTTTTCTTTCCCTCTTCTCCCCCCCCCCCTTTCCCCCCCCCCCCCCCCCTCCTCTCCCTCTCTTTCTCTCCCCTCCCTTTCCTCCTCCCTTCTTTTCCTTTCCCCTTTTTCTTCTTTTTTTTTTTTCTCTCCTCCTCTTTTCTTTCCCTCTTCCTCCCCCCCCCCCTTTCCCCCCCCCCCCCCCCCCTCCCCTCCCTCTTTTTCTCTCCCCTCCCTTTCCCCCCCCCCCTTTTTTTCCTTTCCCCTTTTTCTTCTTTTTTTTTCTTCTCTCCTCCTCTTTTTCTTTCCCTCTTCCCCCCCCCCCCCCCTTTCCCCCCCCCCCCCCCCCTCCCCTCCCTCTCTTCTCTTCCCCCCCCTTTCCCCCCCTCCCTTCTTTTTTCCTTTCTCCTTTTTTTTTTTTTTTTTTCCTCTCCTCCTTTTCTCTCTCTTCCCCCCCCCCCCCCCCTCCCCTTCCCCCCCCCCCTCCCCCTCTTTTCTCTCCCCTCCCTTTCCCCCCTCTTCCTTTTCCTTTCCCCTTTTTTTTTTCTTTTTTTTTTTTTCTCCCCCTTCTCCTCCTCTCCCTCTTCCCCCCCCCCCCCCCCCCCCCTTCCTCCCCCCCTTCTCTCTCTCTCCCCTTCTTTCCCCCCTCTTCCTTTTCCTTTCCCCTTTTTTTTTTCTCTTTTTTTTTTCTCCTCTTTTTTTCTCCCTCTTCCCCCCCCCCCCCCCTTTCTCCCCCCCCCCCCCCCCCCTCCCCCTCTCTCTTTCTCTTCCCCCCCTCTTTCCCCCCCCTTTTTTTCCTTTCCCCTTTTTCTTCTCTTTTTTTTTTTTTTCCTCCCCTCTTTTCTCTCCCTCTCCCCCCCCCCCCCCCCCCCCCCCCCCCCCCCCCCCCCTCCCCTTTTTTCCCCCCCCTTCTTCTCCTCTTTTCTTTCCCCTTTTTCTTCTTTCTCTCTCTTTTTTCTCCTCTCTTTTCTTTCCTCTTCCCCCCCCCCCCCCCCCCCCCCCCCCCCCCCCCCCCCCCTCCCTCTTTTCTCCCTCTCTCCCCCCCTTCTTCTTTTCTCTCCCCTCTTTCTTCTCTCTCTCTTTTTTCTCCCCTTTTTCTCTCCCTCCTCCCCCCCCCCCCCCCCCCCCCCCCCCCCCCCCCCCCCCCCCCCTCTCTTCCCCCCCCCCCCCCCCTCCCCCCCCCCTTTTCTCTCCCCTCTTTCCCTTTCTTTTTTTCTTCTCTCTTTTTCTCTCCCCCCCCCCCCCCCCCCCCCCCCCCCCCCCCCCCCCCCCCCCCCCCTCTTTCCCCCCCCCCTCCCCCCCTTCTTTTCCCCTCTTCTTTCCTTTTTCCCCCCCTCTTTCCCTCCCCCCCCCCCCCCCCGGGGGGGGGGGGGGGGGGGGGGGGGGGGGGGGGGGGGGGGGGGGGGGGGGGGGGGGGGGGGGGGGGGGGGGGGGGGGGGGGGGGGGGGGGGGGGGGGGGGGGGGGGGGGGGGGGGGGGGGGGGGGGGGGGGGGGGGGGGGGGGGGGGGGGGGGGGGGGGGGGGGGGGGGGGGGGGGGGGGGGGGGGGGGGGGGGGGGGGGGGGGGGGGGGGGGGGGGGGGGGGGGGGGGGGGGGGGGGGGGGGGGGGGGGGGGGGGGGGGGGGGGGGGGGGGGGGGGGGGGGGGGGGGGGGGGGGGGGGGGGGGGGGGGGGGGGGGGGGGGGGGGGGGGGGGGGGGGGGGGGGGGGGGGGGGGGGGGGGGGGGGGGGGGGGGGGGGGGGGGGGGGGGGGGGGGGGGGGGGGGGGGGGGGGGGGGGGGGGGGGGGGGGGGGGGGGGGGGGGGGGGGGGGGGGGGGGGGGGGGGGGGGGGGGGGGGGGGGGGGGGGGGGGGGGGGGGGGGGGGGGGGGGGGGGGGGGGGGGGGGGGGGGGGGGGGGGGGGGGGGGGGGGGGGGGGGGGGGGGGGGGGGGGGGGGGGGGGGGGGGGGGGGGGGGGGGGGGGGGGGGGGGGGGGGGGGGGGGGGGGGGGGGGGGGGGGGGGGGGGGGGGGGGGGGGGGGGGGGGGGGGGGGGGGGGGGGGGGGGGGGGGGGGGGGGGGGGGGGGGGGGGGGGGGGGGGGGGGGGGGGGGGGGGGGGGGGGGGGGGGGGGGGGGGGGGGGGGGGGGGGGGGGGGGGGGGGGGGGGGGGGGGGGGGGGGGGGGGGGGGGGGGGGGGGGGGGGGGGGGGGGGGGGGGGGGGGGGGGGGGGGGGGGGGGGGGGGGGGGGGGGGGGGGGGGGGGGGGGGGGGGGGGGGGGGGGGGGGGGGGGGGGGGGGGGGGGGGGGGGGGGGGGGGGGGGGGGGGGGGGGGGGGGGGGGGGGGGGGGGGGGGGGGGGGGGGGGGGGGGGGGGGGGGGGGGGGGGGGGGGGGGGGGGGGGGGGGGGGGGGGGGGGGGGGGGGGGGGGGGGGGGGGGGGGGGGGGGGGGGGGGGGGGGGGGGGGGGGGGGGGGGGGGGGGGGGGGGGGGGGGGGGGGGGGGGGGGGGGGGGGGGGGGGGGGGGGGGGGGGGGGGGGGGGGGGGGGGGGGGGGGGGGGGGGGGGGGGGGGGGGGGGGGGGGGGGGGGGGGGGGGGGGGGGGGGGGGGGGGGGGGGGGGGGGGGGGGGGGGGGGGGGGGGGGGGGGGGGGGGGGGGGGGGGGGGGGGGGGGGGGGGGGGGGGGGGGGGGGGGGGGGGGGGGGGGGGGGGGGGGGGGGGGGGGGGGGGGGGGGGGGGGGGGGGGGGGGGGGGGGGGGGGGGGGGGGGGGGGGGGGGGGGGGGGGGGGGGGGGGGGGGGGGGGGGGGGGGGGGGGGGGGGGGGGGGGGGGGGGGGGGGGGGGGGGGGGGGGGGGGGGGGGGGGGGGGGGGGGGGGGGGGGGGGGGGGGGGGGGGGGGGGGGGGGGGGGGGGGGGGGGGGGGGGGGGGGGGGGGGGGGGGGGGGGGGGGGGGGGGGGGGGGGGGGGGGGGGGGGGGGGGGGGGGGGGGGGGGGGGGGGGGGGGGGGGGGGGGGGGGGGGGGGGGGGGGGGGGGGGGGGGGGGGGGGGGGGGGGGGGGGGGGGGGGGGGGGGGGGGGGGGGGGGGGGGGGGGGGGGGGGGGGGGGGGGGGGGGGGGGGGGGGGGGGGGGGGGGGGGGGGGGGGGGGGGGGGGGGGGGGGGGGGGGGGGGGGGGGGGGGGGGGGGGGGGGGGGGGGGGGGGGGGGGGGGGGGGGGGGGGGGGGGGGGGGGGGGGGGGGGGGGGGGGGGGGGGGGGGGGGGGGGGGGGGGGGGGGGGGGGGGGGGGGGGGGGGGGGGGGGGGGGGGGGGGGGGGGGGGGGGGGGGGGGGGGGGGGGGGGGGGGGGGGGGGGGGGGGGGGGGGGGGGGGGGGGGGGGGGGGGGGGGGGGGGGGGGGGGAAAAAATATTATCATTTTTATTCTTGAATATGTTGTTTATAATAACAAATTCTATTTGTTTCTAAATTTTTTTAAAAATTGATCCACGCTAACACTACTATTAAAATTCGATAGATATGAGTTTACTTTGTAAATTTGTTTAAACAATTTTTTTTAAACAAATGTTAAAATAAACATTGTTTGTGTTGATTTATTGTCGTTTTACTACTTATAAACATTTAATTCAATATAGATAATATTTACATAGCGTAACAGTAAGATTAATTTTTATGGATGGATTTATGGCTAACTTCACATGGGTCAGGAATGCATAGGATTATTTTGTTCTCAAGGCACACTTCTTTGAAATGTCAAAAATAAAATAAATCAGTATCATGTATGCTGGTGCAAGACAAACTTTAAAGACGTTTTTCTCGAAAACGGCTCGATTTACGAAGATGAAACAAGTAAACCTTTTTTGGGTGTTTTTAAATTATCTTTTGATCCCATGTGAATGAAATTAGCAAAAAGTCAAAAGATGAATGAAAGTCAAATTGTGCATGTTTATGCGCATGAGCATGAGTAATCAGCGTGCCAAATTTCAAATTAATCGGTTAAGAAACAAAATAAAAATTAAAAAAAAAATTTTTAAATCCTAACTTTAAAGTGCTGTAGATCCTTTACCTTTGAGTTTTCGAAAAAATGTTATAGAAACTTGTGGCCTTTATTTTTACTCTAGAATTAGCACCTGAAGTTTTTGCGCATATTTTCCGGACACCCTGTATAGACATTCTGAGAATATACTTGTGCATTCATATTAGTTTAAACAAATAAAGTAATTAGTTCAAAGTTTCAAATGTGTTTCCTTTGTAAGGAAATGCCAAATAAAATGTTCATTACACAGAAGTAATGCCTAAGAAAGATTATACTTTTGTGCCAAGATACAATGATGATTGCCTAATGTTAGATATTAAGTAAGCATATGTGATAATTCCAGGTAATCTCACATAATTCAACTATTAAGCAATAATTACAATGTAAGTCGTTAAATCGAAATAAAACGAGTCGAAAAATAGAAACAATACATACTAGTTTATGGAATAGGAAGTAGGTAATAAACCTATACTATTTACCCTAGAAAAATGCATGGTCCCTGTAAGATACATTTGGAACCCAATTGTAACTGTACACTATCTTTTATACAACCAGAAGGGCACAGCCTCATAATTTAGCCTTATCAATAGTTTTTGATGTCCACAAAGCTTTAACTCGAGCTCATTTCGTACTCTACAACTTACCCTTCTAATCTAATCAAAGCAAACATTCGTAACTTCTCAGCCTCAGTATCAGTGTCCGCATTCGTATGATGAAAACCACCTTTGACAACGAGATTATTATGTTGCAATACTTTATTACCAAACTTGAATTCTTCATCTTTATACTTAGAAATATCATCCAATGAGTATTCCTAATTAAATTAAATAAAAAACATTGTAACATTGTGAAATTGTACGACTCACCGGTCCATGAATGAATCTTAGAGTTTCCATTATTAATTGTTGCGAATTGTCGCTTAAGTGTAAAACTTTAATTTCTTCTTTAACGTGACTTTTTACGGGTTCCTTTTTACGTTCTTGGCTGCAATGGAAAAAAGGCAATGTGTGATTTTTAGGTTACGTTCAAACCGATTGTAGTCTTACGTTATTTTAACGTTGGGAATTTCCCTGAGAAAGAAATCTGACTTAATTTTGGCTTCTTCACTGTCCATTTCAAGTAGATTAGTTTATATCGGTAGTTATTAATTTTCTAAAGGTGATTTACATTGATCTACATTGAATTAACGTAAACGTCAAAATAGATAGGGGTTGCCACACGTTCAAACATAAAAACACTGCTAGAATTTAGGTGTTTTGTGTTAAGGGCAGTTTACACTTTTCTATTAAGAGGAGTTGCTACAGTAGTATATATGCAAGTTTTCTTGCCTAACTTCTTTCGGTACGTGTTTGTTAATTTTAACTTCAACTAGTTGAAATAGTTTCATTTTTGTTAACTGCAAGGAGAAGTGCAATGATCGTTTTTAAATTAAAAATCAAACAGGTTCTCTAAAACTTGATATTGTTGTTTTTATAGAACAACGGTAGAAAATTAAATGTTGCAGTCTTTAAACCGCCGAGAATAGATAATTACATAAGAGTCAGGAAAGTTAATCTTTACTTATGAGAGGCCCTAGTAAAATACGAGACGCTTTCTGTCGAGTATTTTACCATTTCTAGTAAAGAATAGACACTTTCCGGGCAAGCTCATGTATATTGTTGTAAAAAATTGTAAGGATAAACTTTTCTATAATTATCTAGCTCGAGTGTAAGCGTTTACAAGAGATTAGAGTTAGTGTAAACAATGAGATTGCAGATATGTTGCCCGACAAGTCTAAGAAAAGGTATAAGAAAACTTTCAAAACGTTTGAAGAGCGTTTCAAGAAAAATATACCATAAAAATAAGTAGGATGATTATAGTTACAAATTACGTGCCGAAACACCTACTTGGGCTGGTAACAACTTGACAAAATTGTTAATTAAAAGGTGAATAAGTAAAGTAATAATAGTTATTTGTGTCACTAGGCCAGAAACTGCTTTTTTTGCGAGTGTGAGCCTCGGCTCCATAAGTGCGAATACTCGCAAAACAGTTTCTGGACGTGTGTCACATAAAATATTTTAGGTCGACAAATTTTAAATGTTTAAAATAGGTAAATCTTTTGTGTAAAATTTTGACACTAAAGAATTTTTTTGTTGGTATCAGTCGAATTTGTTTTCTAATATTTAAATTCAAAAATGTTTAGATTTGATAGTCACAGATTAGATTGACTGTTCGAAATAGAACTTATATGCGTCCAAAACTCAGGTAATAACCATGTTTTAAATAAAAACGGTATTTAATTATAACCTACAATATTAAAAGTGTATAAATATACGAATACAATTTGTATGTTACATACTGCAAAATTTCCAACATACTCGGGCTTTACAATTTGTGATTAAAGCTGTTCTATCACTCGGGACAATTTCAGATTTCTAGTAGGCGGTTTATTATTTTTATTTCTTGTTAAATAAATAGCTGTTTGTTGTTTTTTTTTGTTTCTAAAACTGTTTAAAATGCACGTCATGTACAAAAAAATTGACGTCAACAATTCAACAATATATTATTTATCTATTAATATTAATCGGCTTCCAAGTCTGGCCTATTGCGCTCAGAAAAATTCGTCTGCGAGTACATTCATTTCCAAGAGATTTCAGTATTTATCGTTTACTTAATGTTAATTTTTCTCATTGATTTTTAAGTAAAAATTAAAAAAAAAAGTAGGGTTGTCAGAAAATTATTATCTATGTCGCGCAGGAGTCGAAATTTGGGCTTATAAGGAAATCCATTTTTCTGTTATTTTACGTTTTAATTAAATTAAATACAACAAAGACAAAAAATAAAAAAATAGTTCCTGCACGACATAAATAATAATGTTAGCTATATGTTTGTGCAAAATTAGGAAAAATTTCTAAAAATAAGCGAGATAAATTTACATAAACTTTATAGCTCCCTGAGAGAACACCCTTAAGTGTAAACCCTTGAATTCTTGTTTTTTTAGTTAAATTTTAATCCAAACTTGAACATAAATTGAGCGTTAAATATTGGTCAAATGTTACATCAGAGAAAATTTGTGTGGTTATATTCCCTAGAAGGCTAGAAGGTTATATTCTCAACAATTGTCATATGTCATACACGACGCAATCGACTTGCCCTCTCGTGTTACCAAACATTAGTAAATTTTTACCGGCCTAGGCCGGGAATCAACGATTTTCCGTCCGATTTTGACGATTGTGAAGTTAGTGTTTCTGGACGGAGGCCTGAAAAAGTATATTAGCACATACATTGCAGCTTACGTACGTAAGTATAAACAAAAATAATTTAAATATTGGTGTTTTTCGAAAAAAACAAACTAAAAACTGCAAAAAGATTTAAGAAACAACAACAGAAAAACTTAGTAATGTTGTAAATTTATCTCCTCCCATCTCTGCAAAACCTATTATTAATATTTCAAAAGAATTCAATAATACTGTTAATTCATCTTCCTTGATTGCATCAGCAAATTTACCTATTATTAACGTTTCAAATGTTCAAAATACGATAATTAACCTAAAGTGTTACATTTTATTGTTAAAAATAAAAAAATGAAATTTGAAACCTTGATGGAATTTTTTGACATATCTAGTCCGGTAAAGTCGAGTTTTACTGCTCAAAAGGTGTGAATAATTGTCGAAATACGGACGAGTTTCCAAAAAAAATATTTTGCGCGACTAGCCAAGAACAAAAAAATACCGACAGACACCACTAGACTCGACTGTCAAAAATAAATTCGACAGTCGGTGATTTTATATAATACATAACTTTATTGAATTTAAAGTGGTGAATAAAAAATTTTGTGTGTACAAAATAGTTAGTTTAGTATAAATTGAAATCACTAACTGACTGACTGATTTTCGTGGCTCCTCTAAAGGGACGAAAGGACGCGTTTGCAAGTGTAGGCGCAAAAATTCATGCTTTCTCGGCTAGGTGGAAAAGTTTGTTCTATGTTTCGTCTATATATCGCGTAAATGAATATAAATCTATATAAATGAAGTCCGCAACTTAGCAGAGGGTTACGTTGGTGACTCCATCCCAAATAAAATTCCGTTGCACGTAAATTTCCGAGGGGTAAACTGCTGGCCCAATGGTGCACAGCAGACTTCCATTTGTCTTTGAGTTCTATTGACTTCCCTTGATTTCCACTGACTTCCCTTGATTTCAATTGACTTACACTGACTTCTATTGATTTCCATTGACTTCCATGGACTTTCCTTGACTTCCAATGATTTCCATTGGATTGTACACTGACTTCCATAGCAGTTTACCCCTCGTAAATTCTTAAATACTAAAAATAAAGCAAGAGATGATCTACTCGAGGCACCTCTTGCAACAACAGATTTGTCATTACCTGAAAACATAAATTCATCAATAACAACAATTTCAGGCGAATTTCAGCTGTCAAACTATCCAAACAGGGTCGTTCATTTCCCAATTGCACCTTAAATAATCCTGTTATCAATATAAACATTTCTAATAATTAAACCAAAAGTTGTATGTGCTAAATAATTTTTTTATGTTCTGTTTTTTTGTGTGTTGTAGGTTAAAAAAATATTGTGTGAACCATGGCAAAAAAATTGTTATCAGGGTTTTCAGAAGTGGGCAGGCGAAACGTAGCCTTTCGACCCGGAAAACGTTCACTTTCTCGCCTAGGTACACAAACTACTATTGTTAACAATCGAGATCTAGTGATGCCACCTGTGTTACTTTTTCGGTTAGTCCTGAAAAATATAATTTTCTTGACTGTTTAAAGAATCCCAAATGCAACTCATTCACATTAGATGATTGAAAGTACAGTAACCTTAAATTCTCAGAAAAAAAAATTTATTGCATTTGCTTGTAAGATAATATGAAGCTACACAATTACAAATGTCAAAATATTCCAGCCCTCGACTGAATCTTACTTTTTGTAAAATTGGTAATAAAGGTATTGAAACACTTGAGCTTATTATAGACAATAAAACCTTATTTTTGGATGAAGGGTATAAACGACCTATTTTATTCTGAAATATAGTGAAGAGGAAGATAATACTACTGCGTACCTTGTTTTCATTAATTAAGAGATGAAAAATTACAGTGAGTAAATAACTCATTAATCCTTCAAGATACCATCTATGAATTCGCAAAAATAAGAATTGTACAAACTTTTTCCAGATTCCAAGAGAAATATATGCTGATCGTAAATGGTGTACCAAATTGCAGTTTCTGATAATAAACCCTCAGACAAAAAATATACAGGGTTATCCAAAAGTATGTAAACCTGCTTATATCTTGAAAACCGCGAGGATTAGCGGTATTAAACTTTGGGGAGTATGTATGACATACTTCCGGACATTTTTTAGTCTTTATAAAATTTTGATACGATGCTCCAATTACGAGTAATTGATATCAACTTCTGATTTTCAAATGGCACTATACTAGTTGACTGACATTTTTAAACATAAAAATTATTTAATATGATAAATGTTAATAAAAATATGATATAAAAAGTTCAGTTTGACCGTCAACATTATTGCTTGTGGGCGGGTACCTGTCTCTGTAAGTACTTGTTTGGGGAAAACAATAACCAATAAGAGCTTTTGTGTGTTGAATAGAATACTTAATCCTTTCTTAGCAGTGCAATGGCGTATCTTTTATTTCTTTTATTTATTTTTTACGGATAGGTATACAATTTTTTACAAAAATAACGTTATACAAATTATTGTTTGTTATTTTAATGGGAACACTTTACTGGTAATTAAACATTTACATTTGAAAGTGGATAGGTATTTTTGAGGTGCTATAGATAATAGAAGAAATGCAAAAGTTGTTTAATTACCTAGTAGGTAATGTATTATTGTTAATTTGGTTAAATCTTTGGAATTTGTTTTCTTTTTTAATCAATTCATCATACTAGGCTCATTAACGGTTTTCTTTACCTTTGTCTCTAATAGCACTTCTTTATTTGGGAATAATAAGTATGTTTGTAATACAAATAATTACACCTGCTTAATTACCTGCGCAATATCTCATTATCGATAAGATTCAGTTGGTATAGGTTCTTAAAGTGCGTTTAAGGAATTTTTTTTCATATTATACATTGTGGTGTTACTGTGTTTAAGTACGTAACAGTTTTCGCTTTTTTTTAAATGGAACTCACTGAAGCGGATCTTATTGAAATTTTGATTATTTTGGGTTACGGTGATCGAAGAAGAACGTATTTAGCTACCAGCGACATTTTCAATGCAAATCATCCAGAAAGGGAAGTACCAATTACAAAATCTGCCGTTCAAAAAACGTATGCAAGATAGTTTGAACACTGAAGTGTGAAAGATATTCGACGAAGTAGAAGAGCTAAAACTGCCACCGATTTGGATACGAGCATTGAGGTTATCCAGAGTGTTATTGAAGAACCAAACACTTCAACCAACCAACTAGCACTGAATCACGACATCAGCAGTACGTCAGTGCAAAGAATTTTAAAAAATGCAAACGCAAAGCCATACAATCTTCAGTTTCACCAAGAACTGGACGCCGAAGACTACAACAGACGGCTTCAATTCTGTGAAAGTTTTGAGGAGTTGCAACATTTTGTTTAAATGGGCAAGTTAACAAGCACAACTTTAGATGTTGGGCGTTGGGAAACCCACACTGGATGGTAGAATGCCATACTCAGCATCCACAGAAGCTGAACGTTTGGGCTGGCATCATAAACAACCGAATCATTGGGCCTTTTTTTATCCAAGGCAATCTAAATAGTGCGTTATATTTGGATTTGTTGCAAAACCAAGTTGTGCAAACTTTAAACCACTTCTTTGGGCAAGATAACAATGTATGGTTCCAGCAGAATAGCGCTCCAGCCCACTACGGTCGACAAGTAAAAGCGTTTTTGAACCAAAAGTTTCCAAATCGTTGGATAGGGCAAGGAGGTTTTATTGAGTGGCCACCTAGATCATCAGATCTCACGCTACTCGATTTTTATTCTGTGGGGTTATTTAAAAAATAAGGTATATACCAATCGGCCGAATAATTTGGCAGAACTTCAACAAAAAATTATAACGGAATGTGAGGCAATTTCTCCTGAAGTAATTCAAAGATGTATAATTGAATTTGAACATCGACTACGGTATTGTGAAGAAAGAAATGGGGGGCATTTTGAAAACTAAATTCAAGGCCTAACACATGGCCCTTTTTAGGGTCTTATTGGATGAAATTTTATTATCTATAGCACCTTAAAAAATACCTATCTACGTTCAAATGTAAATGTTTAATTACCAGTAAAGTGTTCTCATTAAAATAACAAACAAAAATTGTATAACGTTATTTTTGTAAAAAATTGTATACCTATCCGTAAAAAAATAAATAAATAAATAATAAATAAAAGATACGCCACTGCACTGCTAAGAAAGGATTAAGTATTCTATGCACACACAAAAGCTCTTATTGGTTATTGTTTTCCTCAAACAAGTACTTACAGGGACAGGTAGCAGAGAAAAAAGTTGGAGGATAAAGAGGGAATTTTTTTTATATTTTTTTTAATTTTATTTTTTTAAGTAATTTTTTTGGTGTTAGGGGGGGAGAAAAAAAGAGGAAAAAAGAAAAGGGGGGGGGAGAGAGAGGGGGGGGTGAAAGAAAAAAGGGAGGGGGGAGAAAGGAAGGGGAAGGGGAAAGAAGGGGGAAAAAGAGGAAAAAAGGGAGAAAGAGAGGGGAGAGAAAGGGGTTGGAAAGGGAGAAGGAAAAGGGGGGGGGTTGGAAGAAAGAGGGAGGGGGAGAGGGGGGAGAAGGGGGGGAGGGGGAGGGGGGGGGGGTGGGGGGGGGGGGAGGGGGGGGGGGGGGGGAGGGGAGGGAGGGGGGAGGGGGGGGGGGCCCGAAATGCAATCTTTGGAGTACGTCAGATGGAGCAACGATAGATTTGATTTGAAAACTATTATACTTCATATGTTGAGTGCGACCGTTTACGTACAAAATCAAAGTTTGTAAAAAATTATCAAAACCGAAACTGCTCATTTTTCTGTAGTATAAGTATTATGACCTATCATAACAAACTTTTTAGAAAAATTAGTGTAGATTATATCGATTAACCTTCTCTCATCCACTACCTCAATATTGTGTAAATGGGTAACCGTTATATCTATGGTTTAATTAGTATATATATTGAAAAACTCAATCAATGTTAAAAGGAATGCTAATAGGTATATAATTTTAGATGTCAGATCAAACATGAATGTTTGTTTGTTTCTACAAAAAAGTATAGAGTGTGTGTTTTATTAGAGATATTTATTTACATTTAATTGTTAATTTATTTTGTGTTTGTTTAATATCTATGTGTTTTTTACACTTATTCAAGTGGCGGACCATTTATTTGTTTTAAAGGCCTGAAGAAGTGCACATTCGGCTGCACGAAACGTTGCCTGAAAAAACGTCTTAATGGTTTTTTGGTGCCCCTCCTCAACGAAGAACAATCCAATTAGTTCTTATTTACCTTCTATGGTGGGTAAAGGTTGGCATGTTTAGGTTTTAGTAGTTTTTCTAAACCTTAAAGCAAATTATTTCCTAAGACGAACCAATCCATAATTGCACACGGTTTTGTCACCACATAATACAGGTTTAGACTGATCTTCTGGGGCACCATACATAACACTTACATCATACTACAATAATGAAAATGTACCATACGAAGAAATAAATAAATACTCCAATATACGATAATCAACTTTTTTTTTTATATGAGACCATGTATATTTTTTGATGGGTTCTTGTGAAGAATTTTTTGTTATAATTGCATTGCACATAAAGATGAGTTTGACTGCGCCGACTTTAAAACATTTATTAATACGAAGTCGGTAATATTTCAATTAAAATACATTTCTAGCCAAACTCTTACCTAACTCACAACACTGGTTGGACCAAGTTATCTTGTCATCTAAATATATTACCAAAAATATTACTTTTGACGGATTTCTGGAAGATACTTTTAGTTTAAGTAACATTGTCACAGTTTTGGTTTTGTCGAACTTAATCCTCCAAGATCATTGGAGATAAACCATGCCTCAGCCTTTGACCGTGTGTCGAACGACAACATGCTCAACTTCTCCATTGTATTTGAAGTGTTAATAAAAGTGGAGTTGTCCGCGTATAAAATTATCTTGCAGTCATCAATTAAAAATAGTGTAGATAATTAAATGCGCTCGTCTAAGTACCCAAAACCAATTGAACCATTTGTGTATCCAAATTTTTATTTTTAAAACTTACAGTTTGAAATGAATTTATCAAGTATGACTTAATCATTTTAAGAAAAATGCCTTTTTAAAACCAGTCAGTTTCAGTTGTGTGCCATGGAATACACAGTCAAAAGCTTTTTATAAGTCATAAAAGGGCATGGGCTATGCTTTTAAGTTCAGAAGCATCGTTTATTACATTTACCAATTCATGAATGGTCATGGTACTTACTACTTATGTTTTTGCCTATAACTGGAATCATTGAAATCCAACAATAATTCTATGCACCACTGGTATAGTCTTTCTTAAAAATGAGAATAATCTTGGATATCTTTAAGAAATTTGGAAACATTTCATTTTTCAAACAGTTCTTTGTGCATTTACTAAATGGAAGAAGTATTAATTACAGAACCGAATTTATTTATTTAATTATTTGTACGATAAGTTATTTTTCATTAGCCTATATACTGTAAAATTAATATATAAATTACTGAGGGCTGTTTGTCTCACCAAAAATTCGTGAATTCTTACAAAGAGGTTCACTCCAACAGCAAACACGATAGCGGGAGATTTGCAAATAAAATCACAATTACTCATCTATTACACAAAGAACAATTTTTATACTCACCGGAGATTCCACCCCCTATCTTTCTCATCACTTGGTTAACTAAGTCCATTTAATTACTCCATAGTACAAATTTGTATAAATTAATTTTCTCTTTGACAACTAGCTAGTGTCACATGAAATAAGTGGAGGATTCCCCGGACGCTCAACCTAGTTAGCATCCAAATGACCGGATCGAGGGAACCTAATAAGGCTATCCCCTCTACCTGCATCATGTTATTCATCTGAAGGAACCACGACATTGTGTCAGTATCCCATTAAATTTTTCTACAAAAAAGCATTTATTATAAACCAGATGTGAATAAAATTAAAAACAATAATATATAACAAATAATTAACTAAACTAAATGAGTAAATAATGAAAAAATTAACAAGAATTAACAAGTGTCAGTCACTTCAGTATGGAAAAAAATAGTAGAATAAAGAAATGACAAACAAAATAATAGAAAAACAGATAATTAGGACAGAGAATCCAAACCATTGTTTAACTTTTGATATCCTGTCAATTAGTATGTTTATTGTGGTGCAAAATGAGGTTAAAAATTTTTCTTCCGTTTAGAGTATTGATTTAGTACTTTTTGTAAGATTATCCAGTTTATCTTTTCCGGGTGATAAGAATCAATTACATCTTATCTTTTCATTAATGGCAACTTTTACATACACTAACTAAAGTGTTGGTTCTATTAAATGTCACAATTACTTGTCCAAAATATAAAAACACACTGTTTAGCAGCAATATAATATTATTCCGATTGAAAAATTGTAGTGATCTACATGTAACACACAGAATTCTGTAATTGAGCATATTTTAGAATTGTCTACTTATGTGATCAACAAATTTTATTATTATGATAGCGACGCCAAGCCAGTACTTTACACATTATAAACGCTTTAATAGACTTCACGAAAAAATATAACAAATACGTTTTTGTTACTTGAAGCAAATTATGTAAAGTATACATTGTCCGACTGTCCTTGATTTTAAAACTAGAACTGTGCAATTTATAAGGAAAAATATTATCAGTTTTAATCGTAGTAGTTGTTTATTAGAAATAAGTTATACACGAAATATTAAATAAATTAGATAGCAGTTCTGAGTAAGTAGATAATATTGTTAATTTTTGTTTTATGTGAGCTACTTAAAAATTTCAAACACAATACAACTTTACTAATAATAATAACATATAAGCAGCACTTAAATTATGTTTATGGTCGGTGTATTTTAATAAAATCTAGTTTTAACATTAACAAAGATGTCACCTTAGCAATACAAAGAAATTAGCGAATCAACGTGTTAACGAAATGGCAAACAAAAAAAGTCATATATTTTAGTAACGTGGCTAACTTTATTTTGTTATAAATGGAATGGTAAACATATGCAATTTTAAAAGTTTTCTTCAACAACGTATAAAAATATTATTATTAATATTAAATAGCAATGACGACATCAGCTTTAGACGAAAAGAAAATATTTGCTTGCAATATTAACAAATTGAAGAATTTAGAAACTTGATTTTGAATTTTAAATACATAATGTTAGGTATCTTTATTAAAAACATGAGACTATAGAACAAATTTATATATTTTTTTGACAGTTTTGGTATATTTTTAAAATAATTTGATTTTTTCCTTTTATTAACTAATGATTCGATTTTTCTACTTCTTTTCAGATTTCAACTGTATTGTTAATGTTTTCAATAATAATAAATGCACATACTCCAGATACATTATTAAAATTTGGTAGAGGTTGCATAATTTTGTTGCACCGATTGACTATCAAATTGAATTACAAAAATTCTTAAAATTAACCTACCACCCTCAATCTCCACACCTATCTTATTGGACTCCGCTCTCTTTTATCAATTTTTTACATTCGGCCCCCAAGTTTTAATAAACAACGTGTCCAAGAGAAGAATGTGGATCTCGGAAACGGTTAATGTCGGTTAAATAGAACAAAGATGCCTATTTGAGGAAATGTATTTATGGTCTTAGTAGAACTTAATATCCCTTTTAGCCTTCTGAGATAATTGAAAAAAATTGAAATATTTTGATTTTGTTATTACTTTTTTTCTGGCTTTATTTGAAGAGATATCGAAAAAGGAACAGCACATTTTGTTGCTACTTTTATAGCTCTACCTAATGGGGTCATCAAATTTTTGATCAACCATTACCAAAATATTATTCTTACACCTACTTTTTAGAAAATAAACATGGGCCGAATGAATAAAAATTAGTGTTTAAAGTAAATGCTAGGAGGGTTAAACATTTACTAACTGCTCGCGGATGCCCAGAGTTATGAGAAAATGGCGAAAGAACGAGTTTGTCTATACGTACGGGTTCCGGAAAAGTAGTTTTTATTCCGGCTCAGCCGAGATTTGAACCTTCGACCTCGAGTTTTGAAGGCAGTGACTTAACCAATGTGATGAGTTCACGTTATCCATTTCTGTATAGCGTTTGAACTATGCTATCTTTACGTTGTTATTCTTTCCTGTAAAGCATTGCTTCTGATTCATCGTCGTCGTGATCGCTATCATCACTGGAAGGATTATCTGGTTCGGAAAAATCAGAATATCGTCGTTTATACATTTTGCACAGTGCAGAACCAAACAAGTGCACGTACCTCGTTGTATATAATGGGAAACCAACTTATCATCTCTCTTTACAAAATACATCACCTAGGAGCAAGGAGTTCGTCAATAATTTTTTTATAATGCTATGGTCGACGGAAATTTTCCAAATTCTGCTGTCATGTATTGACCCGGACAGTCAGCACAAACACTCTAAAAAAATTTTTTGACGTTGCAGGTCGCTTGGTCGTTAAAGATTGATTTGATTGATATGTTTATCACGCTTAAGCTGTTCACATGTAGAATCTTCATGTGCAGTCAACGGTTCGAATGGTGAATGCAAATAGCGGGTTTGCTTCTTCTATGGCAGCTGCAGTGGTGGAAAGTTTGGCCTACAATGCCCACTTTTTTTTTGTTATAATTCCAATAAAGTAATCTGCCAGCTATTCGACGTTTTTTCAAACAAGGGGCCGTTTATAAAAATAAGGTTACTTATATTTATTCATAAAAAAAACAGTAAAGTTTAAATTGAAGCTAAGTTGTTGATTCAAAGCAAAATCTTTTACTTTCTTGGCATTCATAAAGAATAGCATTTGTTTTAAAATTGAAGCATTTGCTTCAGAAAATATGCTTCTAATCCAAACAAACTTTGTAGCAAATATTTTACTTCAGTTGTATACTGACTTCCAAAAAATTGCAACACCTAGAAGTTGTTGAACGATTTTAATGAAATTTTCAGGAAACGTCTATTTTCATTAAACAAAGTGACGATTAAAATTTAAAAACATAAGAACAAAAGCTTAAAAAGTTTTTTCAATAATGAGTTGCTCCGCCACTATTTGTAATGCACTCATCTAGACGGCTTGGCATGCCATCAATCAAGTGATCTATAACTGCTTGTGGTATATCATCCCAAGCTTCTTAAATCCGTTGCTAAAGATCGTGTAAATTATCTGGAGTGCGGTAAATTACCCAGTCGCCCACCAATCATATCCCATACATATTCAATTGGCGACAAATCAGGAGACCGAGCCATGGGAGGACGGCAATGTTAGATTCTTCCAAAAACCGTGTTGTAGCTCTTGCCGTATGAAGGCATGCATTATCATGCTGGAAAATGGGATTTTGCAGCCCCTGAAGATATGGAAGGCCAACTAGTTGTAGCACATTAGCAATGTAACCAGCTGCGTTAAGGTTGCCGTCAATAAAGACTAAAGGTGACCTGCTACCATAACATATTGCACCCCATATCATAACTCCTTGAGTGTGGGCTGTGTTGCGTTCCACAAAAAATGTTGCATTTTTACGTTCTCCACGCATCCGTCTGACCCTCCTACGACCACCGTGAGCCCACAAGAAAAATCGGGACTCGTCACTAAACACAATTTGATGCCATTCTTGCGCCCAATTAACCTTTTCGTTGCTCCACTCTAGTCTGCGTAGACGATGAAGTGGTGTAAGAGGAAGACATAAAAATGGACGATATGAACGCAACCCATAAGATCTTATCCGGCGATAAACAGATGACATTGACATCTTAAGTCCTGAACCTCTCATCCAATCATTTGCAATTGATCGAGTTGTTGAAAATCTATCTCTTGTGGCCAAAACTCTTAAGCGACATTCTTCGCGATCTGTAGTCCTTCAAGGACGTCCAGATCTACGGCGACGATGTTGAACCCCTTCCTCGGACCATTTGGGTCAACATTTCAATACCGATAAAATATTTCGGTTTACACGACGAAAATTATTTTTTAGCGAAAGTCCGGTCTCTCTCATACAAATAATACGGCCACGTTCATAATCACTTAATTGGACAAAATGTTGATGTTGACGTACTCTCGGCATTGTTTTCAAGTTCAGAATGATATTGTGAAGAAACAACAACAATTTGCAAACTTGACAGTTACTAAATGGTCTAATACTTTAAATTTATTGTTACTATGTGCTATAGAAACAACAGGAAAAAAAAAACTACTGGCTATATTTTATTCAAATTTTAATCACCACTTTGTTTAATGAAAATAGACGTTTCCTAAAAGATTTCATTAAAATCGTTTGACAACTTCTAGGTGTTGCAATTTTTCTGGAAGTCAGTATACAGAGTGTCCAGAAACTCTCATGACAAACCTAGACCGGAGATTCCTCAGATAATTTTAAGGCAAATTAACCCAATTCACCTAGTCCGAAAATGCTTCCTAAGGGAGCTAGAGATCTTTGAATATGGCGCCTTGTAAATAGTTTTTTTAAATACCTCTAGAACGTTTTTACTTAGAAAAACAATAACTGGTATGTTTATTTTGTCTTTAGCTTTTTTGTTTTTTTGTCATTAAGTTAAATTTATATTTTTGCACTAGTTGGCTCTGAACTGCCAACAATAGTAAAATCTACGTTTTTTATTGTCAAATTGTTGTCAGTTCGCGAAGTTTATCTTTAAATTGTTTACTTTACCAGGCGCCATCTTCAAAGAGTTCTAGCTCCCTTAGGAAGCATTTTCGGACTAGGTGAACTGGGTTAAATTGTCTTAAAATTATCTAAGAGAATCTCCGGTCTTCGTTTGTCAGGAGAGTTTCTGGACATCTCTGTATATATGCACTAACAGAACAAATGTTGTGGAGTGTTTTATATTAAATTCAATTACCCATTACAAATGCAATGCATGTAAGCGTACGAAAAGTGTACACAGAAAGACGTACTCCACGTGAGAGCAATTTTCGAGCCTTGTTTCGGTTTGATAAAATAAATGTGCAATGGTTAGCCGACTACTTCATTGGCGAGAACCTAAAAACAACAGGATGTGAGTTTTTATCTTTTCAAAAATTAAAATGTTTTTACGGTACATGGCAGATACACGATTCCAGAACTGTATCGGTGAGGAATTAAGATATACAAAAGCTTAGAGTTTCCCGAATCGTTAGTATCACTTAGTCTCATTGTAGATACGACGGATGAGTGAATCAATTTCCCATGTCAGAAAATGAAATGTGGATGCCAAAGTGACATGGTCAGCAAACAAAAATTTCCCGACTGAATATGACACTTCAGTTCTGCTTATGAAATTATGCAGCAAACGACGAATGCCATATTGTTGGAAAGGAGTGGCTATGGCATAATGCCCTATCATAACATGCTTTTAGGCAGTTAACACGGCTGTTCCCTATTCTTAAATATGACAGTCGAATAAAATTAGAGAATATTTCTAAGTCGTATGTGAGGTGCTTCACAATATTGCACAATAACCTCGACAATGTCGATTTTAAGGAGGAGGAAATAGAATATAAAATATCCAACATACCTCAATTAAATCTAAAAATCAAAACATCAGAGGTGATTTTTTTCAAAATTTTAATATAGTTTGAATTTGGTTTAAACCCCTTCTTAGTAGAGGTGTAATTATCAAAAACAACTCAAATAATAAAGATTATCTTTGTAAATGCAAGCTACAACTTGTTCGGTGGCGGTAACTGTACCTACCTTTTACTTTTTTTGCGAGAAATTGCTTGAAAAGAAAAGAAAAAAATTATGAATAGAATACTTATAAAGTAAACCTTTTCCTTCTGAGATCCACCTTTTAATTTTATCTTTCTCTTTAAAGTAAATACTTTCTTTTTATAAATACAGCCTAGTACCTATAACTTCCGATAATCATCGCTCTCCACACTCCGTCTTGGCCTATATTCTTTAATTTTTGTAGAAGATGGATTGACATGCAAGACAAAGCTAAGTAACCTCTATAGCTGCTCTAATAAAGCGTCAAATAAACCAAAATTGTATTAATAATAACATCGATAATAGTTTTATTAATAAAAAAAAAATTACTGGCAATCGAGAACAGAACCTAATTTTTGGTGTAAATTGTTTTTTAATTAAATACGCTTTAAACCTTACATTACCAAATACATTTGTTCTTATTTATCTATCTAATAAAATATGTTCCTATATTGTGCTCAAATTGTGCCAGAAAGATATGCATAATTTTTAATTTTACATACCTCAACTTTTCCATGAGACACGCGGTATAATCATGTGATGTCATTACTGGAATGATTAATTGTTTGGGAAAGTCTGGACACACTGACGCCACTTTGTGCAAAGAACGTACCTTGTTATGTAGAATGGGGAAACCTACGTTTAATAGTCTGGGTATCCACCGACACAAAGTATCATTTATAAATAACTAGCTCTAAGTTTTTGAGTGGCCTAATTACCTGTAGTCCGGCAAGATGATTCTATCGTTTTTCTCGAAACTGAGGCGTTTCCTCATAATCTCGTTTGGAAGGCGTCTTTCCTTATATTTTTTAAAATTTGTTGATAACCCACTTTTAAAGAAAGTAATCGCAAAAAAAAATTAGTGAAACGTGCGAAAAAAATTTGTCCGACAAAAATTTTTAGCCGTTGAGGGTGTCCACCGACTCAAACATGTTAAAATTTTAAGTTTAAAATTAAATATAATTAAAACATGCGAAATTGAAATATCGAATTGTTCGACAAAAAACATTTTCCAATTTTTCAGTCCGACGCGTGAAAATTCAATTCTTCCAGACGAGATTATGAAAAAAACGATAGAAATATCTTGTCGTACTACACGTAATTAAGCCACTCAAAAAGTTACAGCTAGTTATTTATAAATGATACTTTATGTCGGTAGGCACCCAGACTATAACTTGTCTGAAGCAACGCTCGACAATGCACCTCTTTTTACAAATTACCTTATTGTAGTGTGTTTTTACTGAGGTGTATGTACATACATCTTCATACGGGGTCATCAACTATAGCGCGATGTGGTATTCAGCATCACCTAGGAGCGAGTTCACCAATATTTTTTATAACGCTATGCTAGACGGAAGTTTTTCAAATTCGTGTACTGAGTCTGGCAAGTCAGCACATACATTCGCAAACATTTCTTTTGAGTTACAGGTCGTTTAGACGTTGATGGTTGGTACACTTTTTCTATTGGTATATAGCTGTTTACATGGCTTTAGAATATTCACGTTATCATCATCATCATCATCAACCAGCCTGAGACTCCCTCATGGCATTCCACCTTTTTCTATCTTGTCCTGTCTGAATCCAGTTGGTTGTTATTCTTTTTATGTCGTTGATCCATCTAGTAGGCGGTCTTCCTTGGCTTCTCTTATCGCTGCGTGGCCTCCACTCTAGTAATCTCCTCGTCCATCGGTCGTGGCACATCTGGGCTATGTGGCCTGCCCAGTTCCATTTTAGTGTAGCTATTCGCTTGATGACGTCCGTCACTCCTGTTCTTCGCCGTAATTCCTCGTTTCTAATGTGATCTCTCAGGCTCACTCCAAGCATCGACCTTTCCATTTTCGTTGTACGACCCTTAGTTTATCGCACATGTGGATGTTAAGGTTAATGTTTCCGCTCCGTAAGTAAGGACCGGCAGAATACACTTATACCCAGGCATACTTCTGACTCATTCTTTTTAAAACCAATTTTAGCGTTAAAATCTCCGCAGATTGTGGTGAATGTGTGTTCTTGTATCTTTTAGAGCTGACATTATATAGCTGTTTACATGGCTTTAGAATGTTCACGGGAGCAATAAATAGCTTCAATAACGCATGGAAATCAATAGCTCCCCTATTCTAATTTTGCTTCTAGCATGACAGCTGCAGGGTGGAAAATTTTATCTACAAGTGAGCTTATCTCACTACTTTTCTTAAAGCTTAAGGAACAAATTTACAGATACAAATCTAATGAAAAGAAAAATTTAAAACAAATTTATGAACATTCAGTACAGACAGCCTACATTGAATTTAAGTTTTACAAACAGTCGTCTGATGAACATGTAAATTTTTCTCCACTCCATTTTTCTTTGTTTGTTATACTCTCCAATAAAATAATCTGCCAGCCATTCGACGTTTTTTATCAAAACGATATAGTTTCCAATAATCACTACTCCACACACTCCGCGTTGAACTATATTCCATAATTTTTCGTGAACGATTGATTAACATTAATGCAGCCATTTTAAACTTTCTATAAACTTGCAAAACAAACCTAAGTAAACTGTTTTAATAGCATAAATCCAAGTATTTCCTTCAAATCCTTTGCTCCTTCAAGTTCAAACAAAAGTTAAAGCAAATGCTTGATCATAGCTATTGTTTACTTATATTGCAGCTTTTAATTCAAATAAAAGTATTTGCTTAGTTTTATTCATTTGGCCCATTAGAATTTCGTAGAGATTTTCTTGTTGCCGAGTGTCTTGAAGCCTGTCTTCTTCTTTTTTACGACGGTGTGCATCGTTGAGTGTATGATCAACTTATCACATAAGCAGCGAATTTATACAAAAACTGGTAATGACATACCTAGTAATAACGAGGGTGGTTTGAAAAGTCCGTGCAATCTCTAAGAGATGGCACTACTGGTGCGTATCGAGATTATTTTCAGTTAGTAGCATCTCTTGGAAAAAGACACACCAAGTTTCAGCCAGATCGGTCTATTTCCTTGTGTTTGGCGTTCGTCTGAATCAAGGAAGTCGAGGAAATTTCAAAAAACGGACGAAAAGAATTTCGTGTGTTGATTAAACATTACTTTATGAAAGGCAAATTGCCTCAGGAGACTAAAGAAAAGCTGAACGTTCTGGACACCCTGTTGAGGCCACTACTCCAGAAATCATTGATAAAATCCATGATATGGTGATGGATGACAGAAGAGTGAAAGTGCGTGAGATTGCTAGTGCTGTGGGCATTTCGAACGAACGGATAATGCAAGAAGAACGGCTCACAAAAAGTCCTTTTTATCACGACAACGCAACAGCTCACGCCTCAGCAGTTGTGACCGCAAAATTGATGGAAATAGGGTGTCCAACTCATTTCGCATCCCCCCTATTCTCCAGACTTGGCTCCCTCGGACTATTACTTGTTCCCCAATCTGAAGAAAAGGCTTGCGGGAAAAAGATTTTATTCAAACGAGGAGGTGATTGCAGAAACGAACGTCTATTTTATAGACTTGGACAAATCCTATTATTCGGAAGGAATCAACAAATTAGAGCAACGTTGGACGTATAAGCCTCAAAGGAGACTATGTTGAAAAATAAAAACAGTTTATCTCAAAAAATTAAGTAGTTTTTATTTTTGCACGGACTTTTAAACCACCCTCGTAGTTCTTTAGAAAACCAGATATAATACATCAATGTGTTCGTTTTTTGAAAATACTCCAATAATTTGTGTAAGTAGTAAAACTTTGCTAATAACGATTATTTGCCTCTACAATCACAAGATCACGTACTTCACAAACCTTTTAGCCAATTTTCATTGGATTACCATTATCTGTTTTTATCTATTCGTTGATTTTATACCTAGGAAAAATACATTTGAGAACGTCGAGATAAATACTTATTGGTGGGATCTGTAAAGAGTTTCCACACATGAGCAACCAATACAGCGTAGTATTTTAGTACCTACATACTGATGCAAAAATCAAGTCTGTTCCATTCCATCAACTCTGCATTACATGAATGTATTGATTATCAAGAAAAGTAAACATTAATACAAAATAATCAGCAAAGTAAGTAGCTATGCCAAAAGTGTTGATGGTATTTCTAAATGACGGGTATGTAGATGACAAATTATAAATTAAAATGCAATAACAGTTGTCTACATACAGATAACAAAATACACCATAAAAAAGGATTAGATTAAACTGCAGTTATTTTAAGAAAGTACGAACAAATGTAACATCAATGAAGAAAAAGAAATTTATACTTTAATAAAATATTTTTAAAGGCTAGGTAACCTCTAAACTATGAAATAATTTTTGTAGTTATAAAACACTCTTAAATCAAAAAATACTTATTTTTTACTTTTCCCTCTAAAGTTCAAATTTTGATATAAAATTTGACCAAGCAATTGTTACTATCAAGTGAAACAGTTAAATTACAAAATAAACGTAAAAAAAATTATGGCATACCCGAGAAGAATACTTTATAACTCAATATTACGTTAGGTGCAAAAATTGAACTAAATTGAAATGAAAGATTTTGTTTTAGTAATGTAATACACAGCGTGTCCCATGAGGTCTTGGCCAGTTTATATGTAATCTGAACTAGAATATTGAAATTTAACAATTATAAACAGTGGATCCATTCTAAATAAGAAATAACGGTGTTGAAACGTCACGTGTTGTTTTATGTTAGTAATTTTTCTTTGCCACTTAAATAAAAAAAATGCATTAATCGTTTCTATAGAACAAATAAGTATTGTTGAATTGGCATTAAAAAGATCTTTACAACAGTGCAAAAGTATACAGGATGTAACAAAATAAGTGCAAAACATTTTAGGAGGTGATTCCTTATCGAAAAAGAGATATGGTCTTTCATATAAAGAAACTTCATTGGAGCATTAAGATACAGCTCCTTAAAGGGGGTACATAAAATTTGTTTTACATTTTTTTTCACAAACACTAAAAAAGTTAGAAAATAGGTGACATTTTCTACTATCAAAAAGACACTTAGCCAGTAATTTATTTGGTTTATCCCATGGTTGTAAGAAGTGAAAAACGCAACCCCTAAAATTTATTTCCAATGTACCTTTTTGTCTTATTATTTGTTTACCATTTAAAAATTTACATCTAATAGCTTCTTTTATTCTAAACAAAAAATGTCTCTTGAATTTTTTGCCCAAAATTAACCAGTTTGCAGCAAAAAAATATTTTGCGAACAGCTACAGAGATACATTGGCATAAAACGAAAATGCGAAACTAATTTATCTAGTAGGCCGCTATTAGTGATAGTGACAATTAAATTGGTACCACGCTGTCAGTTTGTAAATTTTTGAAATTGAATTAATAATTGTGTGTTGTTGATCTGTTCTTAATTTGTTAGTTTAATCATTCATTTGTTATTAAAATGGCATACAGAAATGAGGAAATGGCTGATATGCATTACGTTTACGGTCTGTCGCAGGGGAATGGGTTAGAAGCTTCTAGAAGGTATGCTGAAATATATCCTCAACGGCAGCTTCTTTCGCATAGAATATTTGCCTGACTTCATCAACGATTACGAGAATATGGTTCATTCAACAAAAGAATGCAGGATTGTGGTCGCCATCGAGAAATTAGAACACCACAGCTTGAAGAAGCAGTACGTAATTTGGTTGAAGAACAACCTTCTATCAGTACTAGAAAGATTGCTTTTATGTTAATTGTTGATCATATGACGGTATTTCGAATTTTAAAGGAACAACTCTTATACCCTTACCATCTACAACGAGTACAGCCATTGTTACCGCGAGATTTTCCGAACCGTCTTGAATCACCCCCTGAAATGTTTTACACTTATTTTGTTACACCCTGTATAGGGTGTTTCATTAAAAATTTTAAAGATGATATTACGTGACCCAAAATGTGACGTTTCAACAACATACTTACATACTACCCACTGTTCATAATTACCAAATTAAAATTAGTAATTTAGTTTTGAACAATATACAGTGTGTTCAAGATAAGGATAAACAGCATGGGGATCTCCGAAACCGTGAGAGGTACAGAGTCAGTTAAATTTGGAAAAAGTTGCCCACTCGAGAGGTCAACATTTTGCTGTTGAGAAACTTGCTGAGTTCGGTTTACTTTCGGAGATAATCGAAAAAAACCAAAATTGTGCCATTTCGTTTTCATTATATTCTGAAGTTATTCAAAAAGTTACCAAAAACGGAAAGCACTTTGTCATTGCCACTCTTTCTGCTCTACAAGATGGCGTTCACAAATGTTTACTACAACGTTTCGTTTCAAAGAAACCACCATCAATTTTATTTTTCTTACGGCACTTAAAAAGTACACTTCGTATAAGAAAGCATTTTTTATTACGAATTCAACGATGTACTACACAATGTTGTTATTCGTGATTTTATTGAAAAAAAATAAGGTTCTAGTAAATTTCTAATCTTTTTGGTCTAGTGTGCGCTGAATGAAACCATGGCAGCGAAAAAATGAAGTCTATTGTTAGTTCTGACAGAATCGATTCGATTGACATAGTAGTATCAGTTTAGCAACGTCGTTTAGTATAGGTCATACTTTACAATGGAACACGTAAATTACAAATCTTTTTGATGTAGTGTGCGTTGAAATAATTGGGGCAAACAGAAAATTTTGCTGCGCTCGAATGTTTTTGGCGGGATAGTACGGGTTGCTTGAATGAACCGTATTCTTTTAGATTGGAAACTAAACGCCTAAATATAGACTTTCCTGGTTGCCTCCGTTCCGGGTGATCAAATACAAGTGTTCGGCTTCTACAGAATTTCTCCGGCATGTAATGTAGCAGGAGAGCATATCAAATTTCTCTTCATTTGAAAACATTACTTGCTCCATTGTAAAATATTGCCTGCACTAAAAAACGTTGCTACACTGCTACTTTGTCATTAAAATAGATTCTGTCAGAATTAACAATAAAAGAAATGAAATTCGACTTTATTTTTTTGTTGCCATGGTTTCATTCACCGCTCACTAGACCAAAAAGATTAGAAATTTAGTAAAACGTTATTTTTTCTCAATAAAATCACGAATGATCATATTGTGTAGTACATCGTTGAATTTGTAATGGAAAATGCTTTCTTATACAAAGTGTACTTTTTGAGTGGCATAAGAAAAAATAAAGTTGATAATGGTTTCTTCGAAACGAAACGTTGTAGTAAAATTCGTAAACGTCATCTTGTAGAGCAAAAAGAGAAGCAACGACAAAGTGCATTCAGTTTTTTGGAACCTTTTGAATAACTTCAGAATATAATGAAAATGAAACGGCACAATTTCTGTTTTTTTTTAAAGTAAGCCGAACTCAGCGAGTTTCTCAACAGCAAAATGTCGACCCTTCGAGTGGGCAACTTTTTTCAAATTTAACCGACTCTGTATCTATCACGGTTTTCGAGATTCCCATGCTGTTCATCCTTATTTTGGACATATTGTATAAAAACAACAAAATAAATAAATTTGTGCAAATGGTAAAAGAAGTTATATTTGAGTTATTATTATTGTAACCAGGTCAAAATTATTCTTTTGAAATATGAATATTAATCATAAATATCAATACTTTAAATTAATTTATAATGAAAGGTGAATCTAATAAAATAGACACTTGATACGTTTAAACTTCACTTCAGGAATATAACGTAATTTGAACCTTTTCCTTGTAATTTTGATTATGAAACGCGATTAGGTAGTATTACTCTGAGGGAAAATTACATAACTTAGAGAAAAATTTCCGTTTTCTAACCATGCTTAACGAGAAAGCTTATCTAAAGATATCCATACTGAAATGGTAATCAAACACTTATTACTATTCGATGAAATGATTGATTCTCAATTAACAAGCGGTAGTTAAGTGTAATAATCAGATAATTTATGGATTTTTAGTTATTATTATTATTATTAGTTTAAGAAAATATTACAAAGTGATAAATACTGAACATATTTTAAGTAATACTATTTGCATAACAAGAAAATTATTATACAAGCACGTACTCAATCATTGTCATCTTAGAGGATGTATGTTACATACAAGATAGGAGGTGTTCCTTGGTCAATGATATTTCAATTTGTTTATTATCATTATGCAATTGTTAACAATGCTTTAAGTTACCTTGTATTGTTTAAATGTTAACAATGTTTAAAAAAGCAGGCTTAAATTAGTAATAGCTTAATTTATTTATCTTATCAATATTTGTGAACATTTTGAGTAGATCCGTAGTCTGAACTAAAATAACAATTTAAGTTGTAATAATTACTAGTTGCTAGTCAACAACACTTTTTAAATTAATTTACGGAAACTTTTTATAAGTTCAAGAAATATAATAAAATTAATCGATTAATTTTAAATGTATTAACATGCCCAGTTTCAGGAACAATAATTGTATGCATTGTTAGGTTACTGTCCTTCTGATTGGTTAAAATTTGAAATGTTAGTCCATTGATTGGGTAACAAATTTTTAACGGTTTGTGTTAACAAATGCAACCTATTTTCACCTGCAACACTTTGCCGAATACTGCTTTAATAAAATTAAATACACAGCACAAAATATTAAAGTTCTACTTTTATAAAGTGTGTCCAGAAACTCTTCTACCATACGGAAACTATAGGTACTAGAGATTATTTTATGTCAATTTAAATCAAATCAACTTAATCCGAAAATACTTCCTCAGTGAGCTACAGCCTTTTGAAGAAGACATCGTTATATAGGTTTTCTTTAAATCATTCAAAAATCCCGTTTGGCAGAAAAGTTTCTGGACACTCTGTATATACTGCGGGTTTGGTGTATGTGTATGATAACAAAATGCAATAATAACAAAGTAAAGTTATCTTTAGAGAACGAAGTCAAATTTATTTTAAAATTTGTAATAAAATTGGAAACACCGCGTGCTATGATCTCAATTGTTTCTTGATAAAAATTTATCAGATTTTTGAATTATTTATAACATAAGAGTTTACACATGTTCCGATAGTATATAAATATATAAATAATAAATGAGTGTCGCAAGTACCTAATTAACGTCAATTGATAAATTTTTCTAGAATGTTTTCAACTTGTTTGGTTTAAAGATAGTTTAAGAAGTACTGGGCATGAAATAGAGCCCAGTGGAACCCTGATGCTATTTCTAAACGATTCATATTTCACTTCTCTGAATATATTTCGTAATGGGTCCCTATTATTGTATTAAAATCGTCAACCAACTCAAACCGATTCCACACACGGCTACAATATACATAATATTAACTTTTGACAGTTTAACGCCCTGCTTAAATCAACTTAAATTAAACAGTACAGTTTTTCAATCGGGTTGAACTGTTACTTTCAGGTTCACTTGTACGGTATAAGTTTAAACAGGGTTTAAACTAAGTTAGGAATGAAACGAAGTTAAACAGCTTTTTTTTTCTTGGTCAGAAAAGTTTAAGAATTAAACTAAGTTTAAGCTTAGTTTAACTTAAACCATTGCAATTCGTCGTTTAACATCAGTTTAGTAGATGTTGGGCTTATAGCATTGTCAACTCCCTTTTTTTATGGAGTATATTTTGAACCATCGAATAGCGAGGGTATGTAGACCAAGAAATCGTCATTTTGAGAAATGGTCTGAATAAATTTAACGAATGGCTTCTTCTTTAAAACATATTGCATTACTTAAAAACATTGACATCACTTAAAAATTGGTAAGTTAAACTTTAATACATAGAACAATGAATAATTTCAGTTATTTCTAAAGGAACCATGCAATAACTTCTCCAGAAATGGTTTTGGTAACTCTTTGCCTTCTTCCTACGGATAGTACAATAAATGCAGCTTTTGTGGCATGTATACATAGTTTTATTACAAGTAGAATACTATGAGAAATATTAAGGAAAAGCAGAATAAAGGAAAGGAAGGTATAGTAGGAGCGATAAAAAGTAATACATGAAAACGAAACGTAGGGCAAAAGTAAGGTAGAAATTATAAGATAAATTTTAGACGTGAAAGGGGTCAAAACAAAGATATTCTTTAAGCTCAACGTTGTTCTCAATATACAATAATAAATATGGAAGAGGAATTCCAGAAACAACAGAAGGAGGAATAAAGATAGGAAGGGAAATGGTAGTACTATTGGCGTATGCAGACAATATTGTAATTTTAGCAAGGAATGCATGAGAGAGGTAAAGAGGGTTGTAAAAAAGTAGTTAGAGGTAGAAAAAAACTAAAGACAAATATACAAATAGTAGCAAGAGAAAAGAGTGGATAAATTTTGGTATCTGAAATACACCATCAGAAATATATGTAGATCAAGTAAAGTAACTACGACGTAAAAATATTAGTACAAGTATGAATTATAGAAAATATTTGGAACGATAGGTTAAAAGATTTTTTAATATAGTTAAAACTAATAATGTACGGAAGAATTGAAAGATACAACAAAATATGGAGATGGCCGTTAGACTGATAGTGAAACTCAGGTACCTCTAAAGAAGAAAACTAGAAAAGGATTGAAACAGGAAAAAAAGGCATTAAGACTGTAGGAGAGAATTTAAAGTAGAAAAATGAACACATTGCTGTACGAATCAAAGAAGAAGATACACTAAAACAAATAAAGAAGTAATAGTAATAAGAAACAAAGATAAACGTAGGAAATAAAAACCAGGATTAGACAAAGAAGGTATAACAACAAGTATAAGAATTTAATAGCAACACATTTGAAAGTGCTTAACAGTGGCAAAACCATGGAAGAACCTAGAGGACCTTCGCAGAGCATTGAGCATATTTAAATAAACACGCATCTTCAACACATCAACCCCTGACTGAACTATTCAAAGGCTAATAAGAAGAACGATGAAAACAAATTGAGTGAATGGAAAACGTATTTAATCATTCCAAAGTTGCAAAGCTGATGTAGCTAGTGCCCGCACCCTTACCCAGCCTGCTCACAAATATTGCTACTTAATGCTGGTAAAAAAAAACGACAACAAAACCGCTTGTCAATACTTGTCAATACGTGCTCAATTTACCACCGAAGTCCGTCACATCTCGGAGAAAACATTATTACCTACATTGCTGATACTCTTTTGAGAATTACGAAAAGTTCTCTCACAAACAACAATTTATTAATATGTGACGAAAATGGAAGACCGCACGTCTCAACCAATTTTCGAGCGTTACTTTTCAATAACATTCACTTATGTCACACCCAAGCGATAGAAAAACTACGCATCTTATTTGCTAACTTTGCTAACACTCTGTGTGACCTAAAATAAAATGAAACAACAAACTTTGGTGTATAAGCAATGCTTGGATTGTCATCGGTTACAATATCACCTCCTGAACAGTTCCCATCTAAATGAGTGGTGTGGAATCCCAAAACAAATAGCAACAGATCGTGGTCGACAATTTTTAGTCAGTTCTCTTTACCAAACTCAACAAGACACCGGGCGTTGGGTGAAGGTAATACCTATAATCCTCTTGATTCTTCATTTAACCCCCGCAGATAACGTTGACTTTTCATCTGCAACAAATAGACAAAAATTTAACGTTGTGATTAATTTTCCAAACAGAGATCAAAAATAGAAGTATAGTCCCAATTAGTACAAACTTCACATATTTCGTAAAAAAATTAATCTATCAAGCCACTAAATCAATCATGATAACATCAAAAATCGACTTCGCCGCATATGGCAGCTCAGTCGCCATCTAAATAACAAAAAACCCTTCAGTGCAATCTCATCTAAGAGCACCAAAATTCACTTTCAGACAACACACTTTGGTGTTTAACCGTGCAGGACAATAGCGACCGACAATGCCAGAAATACACGAATCACGAAAAAAGGAATAGCGACAATAACCGCGTACTTGTGGATTCGCTATTTCCCCAACCAATGGAAAATTGTTGACGTCATTGTAATACTTAAACCAGGAAAGAATCAGACAATGTCGCAAAACTATAGGTTCATCAGTTCTCTCCAGAACAGTACGGTTTTCGAAAAATCACTCAACAATCTAATGACAGATGGGTTCAACTACTGAGATGTCATCAAAAGCAGTTTTACGCTAACGAAATAAAATAAATACAAATAAATAATAAATATCCATAAAATTTATAATTATCGTGCCACAAACAAACAAAAATTTAAAGAAGATATAGTTCATCTAGTAATTTTGAGGATGGAATTGCCTTTATGCCGCGTTGCCACGTTGAACACCTAAGCTGATTCTCTGTATCAGATATTCCTTAGAACGAGATTTTCCACTTATTGTTATCAATTTCCGGCCAAGCTCATCGACAAATGATGTGAACGTTTTGCACCAAACGCCCATCGACTCGAAACTGAAGGACATAAAGATATAGTTTTCACTGATACTTCGATAAGTATTAATCTTCCGTTTTGCAGCCTGTTCTGCAACTAGACCCGGACCATTACTTGCAATATTTAGATAAGATGGTACTAAAGTATTGAGACAGGTAATGTTCCAAACCATGCATTTTTCTCGATACCATGGGATAAGAGTTATATCATCCGGACGTTTACCATCTTCTCGAAAAATTCTCTTTGGTTCCAATCGTAAAGGAATTTGGGCTGAGTCAGAGCTTGCTTCACAATCCTATTCAATGATGAGTGTTTAAACCATTTTCCGAATACCTTTCGGCATGACAAACCGTGGAGACCATCAATAAGAGTGCCTAGATTTCTTGATAAATGCCAGGCTAAGAATTCTCTCCTGGTTGCAGCATAATACCGAACTGCATTCAACTTCAAATCATGCCTCATTGTTAAAGGACTGTTTTCTTTCTATGTTTTTCCTCCACTTTAGGTTTCTAAAATTTTTGAATCAATTATACTTTCTTCGAATTGCTTATTGTACGGCTCACTTCTTTCTCATTAATTTAAAAATTTTATTATTCTTTCATATTTTTTAATTTATTTTTGTTTGATTCTCCTTTTCTCTTAGTTTTTCACATTTTTCTCTTTTTATTTGCCTTCGTTTTCTTTTCATTTTTCTTACTTTTTTACATTTTTTATTCATTTTCATATTGTTTCTGATTTTACTACTTATACTGTTATATTTTTTACCACTGTAGCATTACCTTCTGTAAATATGAGGCGGGTTCATAAACTAAGGGCCGTTTGGTCAAAGAAAAAAATATACTCATAAGAAACAAATTTTATTGTCATATTTAGTTAGGTACAAACTTACTTTACTTCTCTACATAATCGCCGTTTACTTCTAAGCATTTTTCCTACCGCTGCACCAGCTTCTTTAACCCCTCTGCATAGAAGCTTGCCGTCTGAGAGTTGAACCAGTTGACAACGGCATTTTTGAGTCCCTCTTCGGTTGCAAAACGTTGTCCACCGAGCCACTGTTTAAAATGCAAAAAGAGGAAGTAGTCGCTAGGTGCAAGGTCGGGACTGTACGGTAAGTGGTCAAAAAGTTCTTAACGAAAATCTTGAATTTTCTCCTTGGTTTTGGCAGCAGTGTGAGGACGCGTGTTATCGTGGAGGAGGATTATGCCAGATGACAGTTTCCCGCGGCGTTTGTTTTGGATTACACGTCTCAATTTGTTGACAGTTTCGCAGTACACGTTAGCTGTAATTGTTGTCCCACGTTCCATGAAATCAACCAAAAGAACACCGTCTTTGTCCCAAAAAACTGTACCCATCAATTTTCGACTTGTGTACGGAGTTTGCTTAAACTTTTCGGTTTTAGTGAAATTGAGTGTCGCCACTGCATCGCTTGCTGTTTCTGGGTTGCTGTAGGATACCCACGTTTCGTCCCCCGTAACAATGCGAGAAAACAAATCATCTCTATCTTGTTGATAACGGGCCAAAAACTTTAGTCCACTAAACATTATTTGCTCTTTGTGGTGGTCGGTGAGCATTTTGGTACCCACCTTGCACACAATTTGTAGTATGCGAGGTTTTCCGTGACAATATTGTAAACAGTAGTGCGTCCAAGTTGAGGAAATTTTTTAGCCAGGCCACTAATCGTTAATCGACGATCAGATCGCAGTGTTTGGTCCACTTGTGAAACGATTTCATCGGTCTGGATACTGGGCCTGCCACTCCGCTCTTCGTAAGCCATCACGGCACCATTGTCTAATCTTACATTTGCTCATAACTGTAGGTCTATAAACCAGGCATAACTCCCGATGAATTTCAGCAGCCCACGATTCTTTTGCACATAAGAAACGAATCACAGAACCCACTTCACATTTGGCGGGATCAACGATTTTCGCGGCCATTGTTCTTTGCATTCACGGACAAATATATGACTTCAGAACCAAAACAAATGACGCTGTAGCTTTGCAATGAGTCAGTAGATGGCGCTGCAGTAGTAAAACTGTGCTCTGAAGCGCCAATATTTAAATATAAGCAAACGGCTCTTAGTTTATGAACCCGCCTCGTATATTAAATGTTTTGTATTTGTATCATTTATAAATAAATTAAATCTGTATTAATTGTAGGACTGTCCTTTACGGAAATCATTCGTAATTTTTAAGTGTACTAAAGTTATGCAGGAATATTTTTGACGAATTACATTTTTTGCACGTGCACTTCGAACAATACAACAATTTATTTTTGTTTTAATGTTTGTTTAATTTTTGTACAACATAATTTAGGTGTAGGTTACATCTAAAGAAGTATTTGTAACACGGTAATGTAGGAAACATAAAAAAAAATAAACCACATTTATATAAACAAATAAATACTCGAACGTTATTGAATTCACATTATTTCAACAGCCCAATGCACTACTTATCGATTAATCTAAGAACCTACAGTAAATAATTCCTATGATAAGATAGTAAGACACTAGAAATAGTTGCAGTATGAGTCTAACTAAAACACCTTCTAATTGAACTACGCTGGGCCCAAAAAAATAGGCTCGTTTAATGATTAGATCGAATTCTGCAACTTGATGCAACAAAAACAAATTAAGTTATGTGTTTATTTTTAGATTAACATAAACGTTAAATAATGACGGTATTAAAAGAAATACTAATTAGACCAATAATTGGCCTTCTTCTTAATATGAAAAGGTATAATTTATGGGTATATCCAATTACTGGTTAACCTCCCAACTTATTTTGAGAATGACATGATACATTTTTCGAAATGTTGCTATGAGAGAATTGAGATTAAAACTTATCACGAAATAAATTATTAACGATGATTTAAAATTTTGACGTACAATAATGTAAAAATAAGAGTACAGAACAACAACGTTTTAGTAAACATTGAACAAAACCAAACGGAATATATCAGATTTAATGAAGAAAAGAAATTAAAAGTATAACTGTGGTCTGTGACGATAGATAGACAATATTAATTTAAGCTTGCCTTTGCTTGGCACTGTGTTTACCACACAAATTTTCAATCTTTTTCCTTTTTCTTGGTGACTTTGTAATTCCTCTTACCCCTAGCACTATGATTTTCTTTATCTTTCTTTATCATTTAAGATAATTTTTTGTAACTCTTCTTAGGTTTGCCACTTCCTTTAGCTATACCCTTGCATAATTTCTGTTTTTCCTTTAGATTTTAACTTTGTCTGTTTTTTCAATTTTTCATCTTTATTACTACAGCTATAACTCATTTAGAACGTTCTCTCACACTCGAAAGCGTTTTCGTTTATGACGATGTTAATAGAATGTTTTCAAATATTTCCAGTTTAATGGTGAAATTTTCCTCACTATTTTGTTTCCTGTGAAATGCCTTCTACACCATTGGACATTAGATTATCTACGTAGGCATAACTGGTAGCACATTATGGTTGAATTGGACTACTTCAGTCCAACGAAATGCTTCCATCGCGTTTAATTGTCTTACTCCAAAATTTGCCGAATAATTTTTGAAACTGCAGTCTATAGTTTTGTTAAAACTGGCTACAGATAATTATCCTTGTAAGAATAGTTTCAGGTGGAGAGACAAAATCAAAGACCACTATCCTGGTTTCAAATTTTCCGACTTTTTAAAATTATGGGGTGTTTTAAAAATAAAAATAGTTAATAGTTTAAAAACCATTAATAACGTTGATTAATAGCAGTCAATACTTTGTAAAATAAATATTTATATTGTGTGCCTGTTTGAGTACAATTGTTTGTGGTCATAATAGTAGCATTTGTTTCTCTCATCACTATGGTGAGAACAGAATAAAAATAGAACATCGCATTTGAGAGTTATGTCAAATTGTTCAATTTTTTTAAATAAGACACCCTGTATACAATATTGCCAATCGATAGGAAATTTAATACTGAACAAAAAGAGTCATTATTTCTTATCCTAAAGTCAAAAATAACAGAGCTATTGATGATTTTTCAAATAAGTTTAAAGTGGCTGTGATTTTATAAACTACAATCGTTTGTTGTATAAATGTTTCACTGGTAAACAGTTTACAGCCACTAAAAGCGTTTACAGGCGGGCTCAAAATGCTTGTTATTGAACATCTAAAGTCTGTATACTATTGGCGCGGAGTAATAAATCATAATTGCTTGGTTAAGTAAAAACCAATAAATTCTAACCAAAATACGATCATTGTGCCGCTTTTGCAGTATATCGACCCATCTAGGGTCTGAGAACAATAGTTTAATCTGTGTAAATACGTTGCCATCAGCCCAGGTACTGACGAAACGAGAATCATAGCCGTAGATGTGGGTATTATACCAAGATACAAAAATAATAGTATATAATACGTAAGAAGTATAATTTGTAATGTGATCTACTATACAAATAAAATAAATAACATATAAATAATATATAACATAAATATAAAATAAAATAGTAATGCAGATATCGTCAGTACATTTATTACAATTACAATTAATTTGCGGGGACCGATTTTTAGGCTTTTAGAATTGAAACAATAAAAGAAACCACATAATAATTCATATCAAGGTAGATTTTACTATTATAATATATTTACCTACTAAAAATATGATTTTCCAAACGTATCAGGTACCTACGCCACTGCAATACGGGAGATTCGATAATTCTGACAGGTTTATTACTCCGCGCCAATAGTATACTGAGTATAATTTGAATTTTTGTTTTAATATTCACAGAGTAAATTAAAATAAACCATATCCTTTCGCTTCATGGATATTTCTCTTTCTTCATTTCATTTACCACTTTTGCTGGATACCTGCTGGATAGCTACCGTAAATTTTGTATGTTGATCTATCCCGCCTCGACCAACGGTTTTCCGACTAGTAAATTTGACTACGTCCTTAGCATTACTACTTGACCACCGCGGGTCTAATATTCCTCCTACTTTCAACTTTATGGTAAGGCAAAGTTATTACTAACACAGCCACCTTAACCAATTTGTCATTTTTGACTTTAGGATAAAAAATAATGGGACACTTTTTGTTCAGTATTCAATTTTCTGTCGTATACAGGAATATACAAGGTGACCCATTTGAAAAAATGAAACAAATCGACATAACTCGCAAACGCGATGTTCGATTTTTATTTTGTTTTCACCATAGTGATGAGAGAAACAAATGCTACTAGTTTCCCTGTACCAACCCTGTAGCTCTAATAATAACGAAGTTAGCAATAGTGCCAAGATAAGATTGAAAACCCTGTATATTATCAGGAAAATCAAATGCTTCAATAATTTTTTCTGCTTGAACAAGTAGCATATTACAACTTAAAAACTTTTAAAATGAAGCGGTAAACTTTTCTTAAATAGCCATGTTGAATCATCGGACGTGCTCGGAACTAGACCGTCTTAGTATTACTCCACTAATGATAAATATCACACAACCTTACATATTATACATCTGAAAATACGGCGTTTTATTTTTACCCATGCCTGTCTCAGTATGGCTCCAAAGACAGATTAAAATGAGAGTTTTTAATTTTTATACATTTAACTTGGTAAAAATTTTACCTTAAAAATACTCCCTGATAAAATCTGGATATGATGCATATTTTTTTATCATGAATTTGATAAAATAAGACCCTAAAAGTTAAATTTTAAAATTTTTTACACCATCTCGCTCTACGATCTAATGACTGCAAATAAAGTGTAATGTGACAAATACAAGAGAATCATGTTATTTCTTCAGCATAATTGGTTGTTAGTGAAGCATGTCCATCTAATTAAAAAACTACCTCCTCCCGGAGTTGTATGTAGATTTTTTTGACCATCTTGTTTCCCATTATACTTATCGTTTAAACCTTAGCAGCTTCGTTGGCGTTATATACATTCCCCAGTTTTCCATAAAGATTATGAGAAGGCATATGGTATGCGGACTGAACACTCAGTGACTGGACTACTACAAAAACACAATATTCAGTATAACAATAAGTCATATTGTGACTTTAATCAGACCAGCCATCTATGATTTCCCTCATTGATAACCAAGGTCACCTTCTTTAAGAAGTCAATTCTAGGTCAAGGGCCCAAAATGCTCTACTCAGACGAAGTTGTCTACAGTCATAGGGTTGAATATCTAGGTATTGTAAAAAGTATTTGGTCTTAATAAGAGTTGGTAAGTTGTTTGGGATTAGACGAGACAATTTGGTAATTAGTAAAATTATTGGATATATTGGCTTCATCGGGAGAAGTGTGTTTAAAACACCTTGTTCATATTTTAAGTTATTTTGTTATCAGTGAATACGTTTCTTAATGTAAATTAATTATAACATCAATTTTTGACTTTTTTACGAAATAATTTATTTTCACGTGATGAAGCCAATATCTCATTGGCGAAATATTAAAAATAAAAAATTTACTAATTACTAAATTGTCTCGGTCTAGTACCAAACAACTTGTCTAGGTATCTTATCGTCGAGAATGGTAGACTGGGCACTGGCCCCACCTAGCTCACTTCCCTAAGTATCCAGCCACATATTTCCTATTTCGCACCATGTTGTGATTTACCGGTTGGAGTTTTGGTAGCATCGCACTGATGACAGCTAGCTCACTAATTCCTGTACCTACATAAAATTTCAAGATCTCCTGGGCCACCCAAATGTTCTCCCCGTCGTCGGGTTTGGGCTGTAGGTGCGTTGCGAGAAAGATTTCCGGACTTGATGGCCAATACTCTGGGGACGTGTATTTCATTAGCCCCCTTGTCCAAAGTCAGTTGCAATTGGGGGCGGTGAGATTAGCTGTGTCACCTAAATCGTCTTTCCACTTGTATGTTTGCAACATTGCCCAGAAATTCTTCTATGCCACACAATGCATAAAATTCCAGGCACCAAATTTCTCTCAGTAACGTCGTTTCTTCTGTCAGCCATTAATTAATTAATTCCATCTAACATTGCGTACTATGACACAAAGTTACATCAAATCAACCACCTTTTCTGCTTTACCCTACAAGATAGGTAGACTGTGATTATACCTATACGATAAAAAAAGCAAGGAATAAGCTTCCAGGTACTCATGATAAGATACATAATGATAAGAAAATCTTTCTACCATTTGCTTTAAACGTGAAGAAAAGAACAGAACGAAAGTTGCTTGTTCTTGATATATTTTAGTTGAACTTTAACCGGCTGATGACAATAAAACAATAGAAAAAATGTCGAGATAAATAAATGCTAGGCAATTTTTGCCAGTTTATCATACCTTTCGATAATTTCCGTCTTATTATATAATAAGAGGCGTTTTTCGTTTTTATTGATGTGGCAAGAAAAACAAAAATAAACTAAGCATACATTTAGGAAAACAAAGATTACAAAAAACGTTAGTCATTCTATTAACTTATCCGATTCGCGTTAATTTTGTAATTTTAAATAAAATGTAGTGATTTTAAACCTTATTTAAAAGCGACTGCTTTTTTAAACTTCAAGTTTTCATATTTTTTACTAGTATTACGACTGTGATTTAAATAAACATAAAACAAAAGGGAAACTATAACGGGTGTTCAAATAAAAAACTGGCCTGTGTAAGTCTTGGAATTTTTTTTGATATTTGGTAATTTTTTTAACCAAGTTGTCAGCTATTCAAGAAATCTAAGAAAACATTCATTTTATCAATTTTCAGGTTATATTTGTATGCAGAGTTCTACGCCACCACACGTTATTTTTGTGTACCTCTGTGTGCTCTGAAAAAATAATTAAATCAGTTTAATCAGTATCAACTAAATAAACTAGTACAGTATAAACACACGCTTTAGATAAAAAAGTATCAGACTTTATTCACTTTTTTGCATCGAAGAATTATTAAGCAATAAACTTAATTTAGTTAAAACAATTTTTAAAAATAAAATGATATTGGTGTCTAAGGAAATGTCTCTTTTCATAATATTTTCCTAATGGGACAGGGTCAAATACTCTCGTTATTTCTTTATACAAATAAAGTACCTACCTAGGTTACACAGCAAAACAAAATGGGTCTTGAAATTCTAGCATATGAAGTGAAAGACAAACAATAAATTTTAAAAAATCGGCAGAAATAAGCTAATGGAAGAACGTTACTGTGCAAGCCACAAAACACCAGCATTGCTGTACAAGCATATGCTATAAGGACGGTTAATTTCTCACACTTTGTGAGGAAGTCAATTAGTTCATAAATGTAAGTCACAGCATTTAGAATTTTAATTAAATTAATTAGAAAATTATCTATATAAAAAAATAACCGGTTGTATTCGAGGCTGTTCTATTATTCCGCGTGGTAATCTTGATTGATTCTTTATAGTTTTCCTACGAGTAAACTCAATACTTTGCACATCACACAAAAACGTAAGTAATGTTTAAAATATGTCGCATAAATTAAGTTTAAGGATAACTATAAAAGTTTGAGAATAAAAAGGTAAAGTACTAAAAGAAGTTATAAATAAGGTTATAAAGTGCACATTATATTTTATTAAGTAATTAATCAAAGCGACAACCGGTTTCGACAGGTGTCATCATCATGACAACAGCAATTCAACACTAACAACAACTAACATACTAAAATTAAAATTAATTAACTATAAATTAAAGTATGACATTATGTACAGTAATTATCTAATTGTAGAGCCCCATAACGTCTATATTTTGAATTTTTTTGCTAAAGGTTGAAACCCACAAAAACACTCGGATTTGTAGTGTTTTCTTTTCATTGTTAATTTATTTATTTATTTTTATACGTATGGTAAAATATTATGATGTAAGTGTTATGTATGGTGCACCAAAAATCAGTATAAACCTGTATAGTGTGGTGACGAAACCGTGTGCAATTGTGGATTGGTTCGTCTTGGCAAAGCATTTGCTTAAAGATTTAGGAAAATCACTAAACCCTTTTATTGTTAATACAAAATCGGAAATTTCTTCTCATCCATCTCATTTACCAAGAATTTTTTTTGTCCAAGAAAATCTAACACAATATAGGTACTCAATCATTAAAGAATTGTAACTACTAGTTAAAGAGTAATTACCTAAAATGATGTAATTCTCCCAACATTTTCTAGAAACTTTTAAAGACGCTAAATTTTTTTATATTTTGAAAGGTAAATGTGGTGGTGGAAATAAGTTAAAAATTCTACCACACTTATTATATTCTATTGATTGGTAATGTAAATGGTGTCCCCCAACCTTGATATTGGCTTGTGTTTCATAGTATGTATATAGAAGAATTACTAGTATAGAACAGCACATACATGCTTACATTTCTCTGAGACCACCTTTGCATTCACATGTGGCATCAGCGGCATGCCTATTTTTGTCAAACTGAAATTTACAATCGCAAAAGTGTAAGTAATTTTGTCATCGAATTAAATCAGTTAGAACAAGATCCAAATTTATTATTTTTTTTTCCACTTTTGACTACCACTACTTCTGACTATTTCCATCACCGTAGTTAATAAAATTGACAACAGACGGTTTCATCATCGGCAATAGTGCTACTTCTACACGCCAAATATTTCAGTTAAGTTTTAATTTAGGTACCTAATATTTTCTGTTATGTGCTTCTGATCCCCAAAACAACATATGGGTCTCTTAGTAAAGAAAAAAAAATGATGAAACACAACCAGAATATCAAAGAAAGCGTAATTCAAGAATATAAATCCTAAAACCCAGAAAAGCCATCATATCAACTCAGCTATCAACTCAGCTTTATTATTAAAGAAACAAAGACACAAGTTATACTACTACATCTATAGACGAAGGAAATATTTCTTCTAGAATTCCAAATAGATCTAAGTAACATCCCGAAACAGACAGACTAACCCGAGAAAATAAAAAAGAACAAAAAATTTAGCCTAGTACCAAGAACAAAGTAACCAACAATCTAATAAATCCAATCTTAAACCAAAAACAAAAAAAAAACTCGTCTGATTTCTGGGCGTTTGAAAGAAAACATCTTTCATTGAGTTTATTTTGTACTGATTTGATTAAACAATCTCATAAAATTTATAATAAACAATTACTTCTTCAATTAGGGGATACGAGAGAGCAAAGAACGCTATTTATTTTGCAAAATAGCCGTACATTTAATTTTTTCTTAAATACTTTTTAATATTCTAAAATATATATTCTGAATATATATTTGAAAACAATTTGACCATTCTGAGATATAGGTGTAAAAGCAACATAAAATAATAAACCGGTATTTTAATAGCCTTTGTAATTGTTAACGCTGTACATGTACATGTATGCAATTTTAATTTTCCGCACATTATTACTGAGGCAAGCAACTTTAATCAAAACATCAGCAGAAATTAAATTAAAAAGAATATATAGGTATCATTAACAAAAACCTTAAAATTGAATCAGTACTTTTCCATTATGTTTATTTTTCATAGAAAATCTTGTTTCTCGGCTAATAACATGCAAAAAAAATTTCAATTTTTAATTTAAAAATCACGAGTCAACCTACCAGTTATCTTTTGATATGTTACTATCTCTCTCGTGTCAAACTGACGAATTTTTCACTTTATAAGCCCTACCTCCCTATATTTGATTGCTAAATCAATAAATGACCATCCATCATAACCAAATCATAACCGAATTAATTTGTGCCTGTAGAGACAGTGCAAAGAAGAAAGAAATGTGGATTATTTGTAATAGATGCCAGTTTGGTTCCACTGTAGCAGCACTAAATTAAGTTATAAAACAGCTAAGGGAATTAAATCGTCCAGCGATAGTAATGGCCTCCTATATTGCCATTTATTTAATCGTATTTTAAATATTGTATTGTGATGTAAGTGTTATGTATGGTGCCCCAGAAGATCAATGTAAACCTGTACAGTGTAGTGGATTGGTTCGTCTTGGCAAAGCATTTGCTTTAAGGTTTAAGAAAACCACTAAAACCTAAACATGCCAACCCTTACCCACCCTCGTATTCATATGTAATAATATTAACCAATATAATATTGCCATGACCAAGTCACAATCTTCAAATGCAGCACATATAGATAATAAGCAGTCCTTTTTGTTTTAATGAAAAAAATGTAAACAAATAAAGAGCATAAATATTTATCTTAACAGAAGCCAAAAACTGCTTACAAGTAATCAACACAGTTGATAATTTCTTCAAACGCATAAGTGACTGTTAAATGTACTAAATACTTGAGGGTGCCGAATATGAACAGTGAATAAACTTTCTACAACAATTAACGCCTATGTCATACACAACAATATTGAGTTGTGGCAGAAACTTCTGTTCTACTGGAGCTGAGAGTTCTCGATCGCCCAAAAAATAAAATTTGTGACAAGCAATGTTAAGAGCAATATTTCCAGTTTTGATCCACCCAAGTAAATGAATTTACCCGACTATAAAGACAAAGTGAAGTTAAAATGGAGACAATAAAGGCACAGTGAAGCTGCTTTTGCCCTCCGATGACTTAACCAAACAGGATGAAATGGCATTTAAAAGATTACTTGATAAACATTCTTTGCCGTCATAATCTTTGCCATACCAAATCTTGCCAGTTATACTCACCAGCAAAGTTTCTGAAGAAATATTATATGCAGCATCCTCATACAAAAATAATAGAGACATTAACCCAATTGTGAAACTACTTGAGAAGACTGGTGTCTAAGCTAGACTGCAAGCCTTATAATATACCATTTGAAAAATATCTGTTCATTTTGGTTTTGGTACAAAAGAAGCTACGAAACTGCCGTGATTGCATACGGAATTAATCTTTCGATAAATAAAAGTGCAACTAAAGCCATTTTAAAAATCAACTTTTAAAATGCTTTTAAGTCAATTGAGAGGGATGAGCTCAAATATATGCTCCAAAATTTTTTCCTTTTTTTGTGTCAATGTTACTTCAGTCAGTCTCATTTTTTTTTAATCCATCTCTTGTTGTAGCTTAGCTAGGGAACCTTTGTAGACCGTTGATTTTCTCTATCATTATATTGAATTATCAAGAAATTGAGAAAAATGTCCACAATGATCTAGTGAATCGATCTCAAGCACTCTCTCCAGGCATTAAAATCATTGACGATGTTAAGATATCTATTAAGCAATGAGGGTGTGGAAAGCGTTCTCTCAAACAATATAGATAAATTGGATTTACCCTTCACCCAATTAAAACTACTAAGCAGGTTAATACTGATCTTCTGGGGCACATACATAACACTTACAATACGATATTAAAGAAGGTACCATACGAATAAATAAATAAATAAATAAATAATTTATTATCTTCTCCAAAATTGTCTTACTGTTCCAAAACTTACAAACCTTCTTTGCACAACGAATACAGGGTTAGTATGTAACGTACTACATGTCATCGATGTAAAAATAAGAGAACCCCTCTAATGAATTACGAACGACACTCTAACCTGGAGTTAACACACTTTGGCATGAGTCTATCAGATTCGGGAAGATTCGGCAATTCCATCGGTATCTAGTGTCATTCTTTTCATCAACTTGAGGTTTTCAATTAAAGATGAGAGATGCATGTCTGGTTACACTGAAAGACTGGAATCTTGAGAAAATCTCGACGAATTCAAACAGTCAACTGAATTGGGATGAGATGAGTCTAGAATCTTTGACAACATTTTTAACATTATATGTACTGTATAAGAGCCCTTCTAGGTGGATAACATCTTTAACGTTTAATTCTCCTCATGATCAGTCAAAATACCTTGGTTCCTTAAAGCGCATTGGGGTACGGTTGTTGTACAGGGTGGACCGATTTCGATGGGATTGCAGGGTATTTTGGTAACTATTACTGTTAGAGCAAAACTGTTCACGTAGCATTAGGCCAACTTTTCGAGACAAATTAAACAGCGAAAACAAAAATTAGCTTTGTTTTGACAGATGTTCCGTGTTTCATTGTTTTAAATTATTGCATCGCCTACTTACAAAAGTGCAAACTAATAAATTCGCTTGTAATTCCGTAATTTTTAAAAGAACCTCTATAAACTATATATTGTTGAAAAACTTACAAAATAAGAATTTTAATGAAGTCAAAGTCAATTATGGTTTCTATTTAAAAAAAACTAAGTTTATGTGGCATCTTGACTATTGGTGACCAAAGTAAAAAATTGACTACTCCATTTGATTCTACGCTAAAAACTGCACAAGAAATTTTTTTACACGTTTTCCTGAATTTTTATCAATAGATGAGATATGGAACCCTATCGAAATTTGGAAAAATTCAACTTCGGTCCTTGCATCAAAAATAAAAATAGATAGTAAATTTTTGTTTTTGCTGTTTAATTTGTCTCAAAAAGTTGATCTAATGCTACGTGAACAGTTTTGCTCTAACAGCAATGCGATCAAAATCGGTCTATCCCGTACAGGGCTGGACAGTTTATTTGCGTCGGTCAATATATGGAATAGTATTCATTAAACATCTTGAAAAATTGTTTTTTCTGATTTATAGAGGGTCAAATCATTGACGTAAATTTTAAATTTTGCTCCTGCTTCAGATATTGACATTGTCTACTCAAAATCGTATCAAAAGGAATAGACTACAAGACAGACTGAAGTGTATTTTGATAAATTTATACAAGATTTATAAAGTGATCCTCAAACTTTGGGATCATATTAAGTCATATAATTTTTTTATTTCAAGTAGAACACTCTGTATCTGATTGTGTAATCCGACATAAAATTTAATGGTCTTCCAACAAGTATAAGGGTTCTCTAAGGGTCTTTAGTAGTTTTTGAGATTTAAACGTTTTTATTTCGAACATTACGTACTTATGCAGTATTACATATCAAATTGTTTAATCATAGTCACCTGGTCAAGACTAACAAACTGAAATTTAACCTACAATTGAGTAATTATTGTAACAATTGTTAAGAGTGTTTTGTTAAGAATTAATAAAAATGAAAGTTTACCCCTTGCAAGAAAGATGCGACATGTTATCGGTAATTTTGGAATGCTAAAAAAATGGTTTACTGACTTCAATGATCTACACTGTAACACCTTTTGTTCCAGCGGGGTTTTAATTTAAAACAGAACGGTCGCGGGCGCCAGATTTTATCAAAGAGTTTAGTCTCCTTCGACCGGTTGCGATCAGGTAGCTCTAGTGAAAAATGTTTATGTAAGGCTTTACTTAACTGAAAGGTGCTGGTACTACGGAAATAAAATTCATACAACATTGTTGCAGGTTAATGGAAAGGTTAGTGAAAAACACTTCGTCTTTTTTTCCTTGTCGACGTTTCGACCGACGAAGGTCGGTCTTTATCAAGACATCAAAAATAATAGGTAATAATTAGACACTCCCATAAGTTAGAAACATCTTTGGTCCAAAACATAAAATATATAAAAATTGATAATTTTAGTTATCGACGTTAAAAATTTTATAATTAATAATAAATAACACATATACTTGAAAGTCACACTTTCAACACAATAAACCATTGTTGGTGTGGAACAAAGGTTCAGAACGGACGGCGTATTTGGGGTGCGTGAATGACCACGATGACGTCCAAAACAACGTCATGTCAGCAAAGGCTGCGAATGATGACGTAGTTAGGGTGCAAAACTACGTTACCACAAGCACGGCAACAAGACAAAGGGAGGAATTACCACGTTAGCGTTTGAGACAACGTCATGTCAACGAGAGCTGCAAATGATGACGTATTTGGGAGATGAAGCCACGGCACCAGGACGGAGAGGAGGAATAACCACGTTGACGTCTAAAACAATATCACGTCAAAAAGGGTTAAGAATGATGACGTGACGTACTTGAGGTGCAAAACTACGTTACCACAAGCACGGTACCGGGGCAGGCGGGAACAAGGAAACAAAGAGACGGAATCAATTTGCACACTCTAATATAAGACGTTTTCAAAAACAGTGGGACATCAACGTCTACGTTTCACGTCAAGCCTAAATACAGAAAATTACTGCAAATAATTAAATATATAGTAGGTAACGGTGAATTTACAACAAAAACGCATCGTAACAAAACCCAAAAATATTCCGACCGAGATCATCCAGACCGGCGTTGCTTTGAAAGAGGGCTACACGTTTTCCGCAGAACAAGAGGTTATATTTTTAGTCTAGAAATTTGTTTATGGGCAGTGAAGAAGCTTGTGGAAGAAGAATTTTTTGATTACGTCTTAGTAGAAATACATAATCTCCCCCGGAATGTAGAACGTCCCATAGATACAAACAGTAGATTCTTTATACGTGTTAGTGTTTCCTTCAATCTCCGATAGATGGCGTCATGCGTTGGCATTTCGGTTTTGTCATTGATTGAATATCGTGATTATAGTGTTGTGATGGATATCGATTAAGAATTGATTACAATTCATCAAAGATGGCTACGCGCTGTAATACCGGAAATAGTCAAAGAGAAGGAACCCTAAACTGCAGCGTCTATTTAACAACCGAAAAACATCAAAAACTGCACCAAAAACTTTACTCGGACACCGATACCGAGTCTTTGGTGTTTTTCGATTGTTACCGGAAATAGTGTTACCACACGACGGAACAACGCAATAATTTAAAAATAGATATTTTTTAAGTTTTTAATATTTCATTTGCATAAATATTACTAGGATATACTATTCAGTTTGTTTGAATTAATCTTTAATTTTTAATTGAGTGTTAGATGTGAAAATAACAGGAAACTAAAATATTATAATAATGTAACACGTATCGCCACCTATCGGCAACTTCGGAAAGTTCATATGCAAATATAGAATCATGTGGGCCTTATACATTCCGAGAGAGATGATGTATTTCTAGTCCTACTTACAGACGAATCCAGACGACATTGTTTTGAGTATTTGTTTTAATGTTAATTACTTTCAATATAAATTACATATATTTTTAGTTTAACGCCTCTTTGTTTGTTGGCATTTTTTATAAATTAGAAATTTGTTGTAATTGTATTAAATTTTTAAAACATGTTTGTTAAATTTAATTTCTTAAATTGTTCATTAACTTAACATAAATATGAATTTAGCTATTAAATCCACTAAAAGTGCTAAAATAAATTTACAAGACCTGCCTTTACTACAATAAGTATAACTAAGGCCGGTGTGATCCAATTTTAACAATAAAAATTTAAATGTTTATAACTTAAAAACTACTAAAGATAGGTAAAAAGAACCCTTATACTTTTTAAAAGACCATTAAATTTTATGTCAAATTAGATCATCAGATACAAGGTGTGCCATTTAAAATAAAAAAATTATATATCTGAATATCTGAAGCAGGGGCAAAAATTAAAATTTACCTCAATATTTCGAAAAAAGGGAATTTACATAAACACTTGATTTTTGGTATACGAAACATAATTAACATAATTACAACTTATGGTTATCTCGACTGTAGGATTCAAAAATGTCATAAAAAATTCCATGTTCCATTTAAAAAAACCTAACTTTGATGTGTACAAGGTGGTCCACGTAAGATGCCCTACTACCTTATCTCGAAAACCGCAGGGTTTAGAAAAAGTTTAAATACAAAAGTTGTCGGGGATCACGTAAATTTTTTAAATATTCTAGTTTCCCGCATACAGGGTGGTCTACAAAAACGTGGCAACAAATAAAAACATTTTCTTAAATGGAACACCTTATATTTTATTACAGCTCCAGATTCTACAAAGAATTGTAAGACTCTTTTGTTATTACATGTTTTTCGAAAAAAACATATTTTTTTAGTTATTACTATTTAAAGAAAAAAATTGAAAAAATATGGATTTTTTTAATTTATTAAAAAAGTAACTTGTCATTAATTAAATTTGTGTGGTTATTAGTAGTAACCTACTCTATTTCGATGCAGCTTCATTTTTCGGAAATTTGGGAAATTGCATTTAACCAATCCAAAACAGCCCTGGTAGTGTGGTATGTCTTGTTGAATCACCAATCCTTCACGCAGATCTCCTGGTAAATTAACAATACGAAGTTGAATTTCATTGATCAGGAGCTCCAAATACCTCTGGTCGTTTAAATTTCGCTGATAGAATATTGGGCCAATAATTCTATCTTTTAGAATTCCGCACCACACATTTACACTTTGATATCTCTGCTTTTTGATAGGTTTGATTTTACGTTCGTTAAATCTGGAGTAATAATGTGTATTTTTTCTGTTAAACATTCCGCTTGTGCGGAAGGTAGCTTCATCGGTGAATAAAATTTTTTCCAAAATGCCATTTTCAAAATGTCTCTAACAGCTCCATGCAATAAACTTCTCTGTTTATGAAATCATTCTCAGACAATTCCTGAGCGGGGAGAAATTTATAGCTATGGTATTCATTAATAGATAATATTTTTTGTATACTGGTTTTCCTAATTTCTATATCGCGTTCTCCATCGCGTTGAGAATTTTCATTATTTTCTTCGTAATACAGAAGAACTTGCGACTGATTTTCTTCACCGGTTTTGCTCTAGCTCTTTTGTTGTTGATTACGAAACCGCCCTGTAGATTACGGATGATTCTTCCAAATATTTTTTTACATGGCACACGTCTGCCTAGATAAAGTTCTCTGTATTTTTTAAGAGCTAGTTCAGGGCTATTGTTGTTACGAATGCAGCATTCGTATAGCTTTAGGCGTTCTTCAATAGAATATTTCAAACTTATTGACTCAGAGATTCAAAAAATCTTTACTTACTAAACTTATTTACTTGATTACTTCGAAGCAAGAACAACTAAATGCAACAACAAAACTAAAAATAGTCGAATATAATATTGGCTATCAAGTTAAAAAATCAATTGTTTATTTGGAAACAAAAGGCCTACTAGATTAAACAATACATGGATACGGTATTATAAAGAAATGCCAGTGAAATGTTGTTGATTTAGAAATAACGTGATTATGCAATATCTGTTAGTTTTAGGTATGTAACATACATATACCATTTCATAGAGAATCAAATGGAGAATCCGACCATAAAAAGAAATACTGGGTGTTTGAATAAGAATTAGCGAGTTTAATGCGATCGAAATTATAACCACCCAAATTTTCAAGAAATTTAATTAATGACAAGTTACTTTTTCAATAAATTCAAAAATCCATATTTTTTCAATTTTTTCTTTAAATGGCAATAACTAAAAAACATACTATTTTTCGAAAAACATGTAATAACAAAAAGTCTTACAATTCTTCATAGAATCTGGAATTGTAATAAAATATAAGGTGTTCCATTTAAGAAAATGTTTTTTGCCGCCACGTTTTTGAGGACCACCCAGTATGCGGGACACTAGAATATTTCAAAAATTTACGTGATCCCCGACAACTTTTGTATTATAACTTTTTTCTAAACTCTGCGGTTTTCGAGAGAAAGTAGTAGGGCATCTTACGTGGACCATCTTGTACACCCTGTATATAGACACTCTGTCTATCTCAAAATAATTTTTAAACCGTAGTGTTTAAGATCCTCTATAAATCTAATAAAACAACATTTCAAAATCTTTAATACTATTCCATATATTGACCGACGCGTATAAACTGGCCCACCCTGGATATACACAATCTGTACTTACCAATGTAGATGATAGGTAGATAAATCAAGATTGTACGTAAAAGAATATTCTGGAATATCTCTTTAAATAATCTAATTAAAAGTGTCCTAGCCTAGCTACATACAGTACTCGAGCCAGTTGCAGATGGCATAACATTAGTTCCTTCGACGAACGGATAAATATTAGTTTGAGACGTTATCAAACATATTAGAACAGATTGGTAAACAATTTACAAAAAGTCTATTCTTCAATTATTGACACGAACTAAGGGTTAGGTTAAAAAGTTCTCATCTCTAAACAGTTTCGAATTGGAAACCGTTTTTTTAACCCGACGTTTTATTGTCGTCAATAATTGAAGAATCAACTTTTTGTAGCTTACATATCTGTGGACACATTTTTGATGAATTACTATTTGAACGTACTACTTTAGTATAATTTTAGTGTAAGTATGTATAAACCTTTATAATTGTTATTGTTTTTGAAGTTAATCATTGCTATGACCACTTTTTCTAATCTACAAATTCTGAGTATACAATTCACTTACGGTACTGCTAAATAACTACTTACCCCTAAATGGACGCCCACGTGTGTGAACACATCAAAAATAGGTGATGAGTAAATAAGCGAGCAGTAAAGCTGTTTTAATTGAACAAAGGTTTGTAATTAAAAAAATTGTTGTACATTCACATCAACTTTATTATATTATCTCATTAAAAATCAAGAGAAAAACTTTGTACCACAAAACATGCACACTATTACTCACGTCCTGAAGTTAGTGTGTAGAATCGCACCTTGTACAATCAGTTCATAATTTTGAATTTTTGTAGTGGCAATGTTTTAAGTGTTGTTTTATTTATTGTAATACACTATTTGTTATTGTTTTACAATTAAGCAATATGGTATGATTTCAATAATTTAATTTTACACATATTATTGCTAATATTCAAATGATCGAACAAAGAAATGAACAAGAAAAGTAATTGGTTATTATTTATATTAATATATAAACTATATAAATAATTTGTAACACAAAACTCATATCGTGTTGGAAACTCCAACCGCAAAAAGCCCAATTACACCACAATAAGAAATATAAATTTCATTACTATCAAATTATATTTCTTCCGAACAAATTCTCCGACCTTTCAGTCTCACAATGATTAGATACTAATAATGTAAATAACTTTAAATATCTTACTAAAATATTTATCTCGAATAAAAAACACTTTTAGATGTAATTAACCTAATGTACTCGACACACTATAGTGTTATTTTTACGAAAAATGTTAATTAAAGATGAATTATAATTTCAAATTTCTTATACATAAAGAAATTCACATACTAGTATGATTCAAAATTTTGATAAATGTGAAAAGTTGTATGTTTTAAAAATAATCCCGATGGTCTTTACATTAATACTTTTAAAGTGCACATGTGTATTATCAATTATAATCTCCCGGAAAATCTAGATCAGTCATTGATCTAATTATAATTACCGTTTAAAAAAAATCTTTAAAGAAAACAGGCACAGGAAATCGAGTTTTACGTAAGAGTTCAAAACTCAAAAAAATTTGTATATCTTAGATTTTTAAAATGTAGGTACATATACGTACATAGATAAGTTACTTAAGTATATAAAATACACTGTCACTATCTACATTGGTTTTGAACTAATCAAATAATGGGGAAAAAGGACAGCCGATGATGTGGTAATGAATCGAAGGGGATTTTGGTATAAAACGATTTACACCGATTATACCATCCTAAGATTTCAATTAGCGTCTTGAAATCGGCGAATACGTATCGTAGTACGCGTTTAAAAATTTTTTTTTTCGAATTAAATGCATCAAAATAATGTGCGGAAAACGAATCAAACCGATTCATAATGTAATTGTATACCGCACCTTTAAAATTTCAAACAAACGATCGGGCATTGTTACTTATGTGTCATTGTTAATGTTAATTCTTTTACAAAAAGACCTTCCTGAACAATATATTTGATTATAAGTAAAACGGGTGTAAACATCCGGATTTGGAAGTGATTTGAAGTGCTTGAAAGTGCATTTTGGGTACGCAGATACGTGTACATGTAAAATACAAATACAGGAAGACTCCTATTAATCTATAAACTTTTAACTCTGTTTATTAAAACTAAGGATCCACTTATGAGTGTTTAGTACGCATAATTGACTAGGTAATTAGTATTTCTTGCACTCACATCTTGTGCTCACCTCAACATTTAACAAAATTTTATATTTTAGATTAATAAATTATTAATAAACTTTAACAACAAAAATGATGTCCAAAAAGCAATGGTTTGTGCTTCTGTGTGTATATGTTATTTATTTATTGTTAGGAGCCTCTGTATTTCATGAGGTCGAAAGCGCCAAAGAAATAAAAGAAAAATCGAGGATAGAAAGGAACGAATATTAATAGAAGGTAAACTATTCGATTCACTCAAACATTATTTATTTCATTTATTTCAGAACTTCTTGTTCGCCATTACGTACCAAATGAAGCACATACTCAAGATGAGATTTTTGAAAAGTTATCGAGTTACTGCGGAAGACCTTTAAGCGCGAACATGAGTGAAATCGACCCTCCAATACGATGGGATTTTTATCATTCCTTATTTTTTGTTATTACTGTTGTTAGTACTATAGGTATACGACATCGTACCCAATTATTTGTTTATGTTAATAATGTAATAATTTCAGGGTACGGGAATCTAGCACCGACAACAACAGTAACCAGAATTTTTATGATTTTTTATGCTATAGTCGGTATGCCGATGAATGGTATGCTCATTATAAACTTAGGAGATTATTTCGGAAAATCGGTAAGTTTTTCTCACTTACAAACATCTTTAGATAATAGAGATTTTTTTAAAATGAAGAATCAATTCTACTTACTAATTGACACGGCACGTTAAACTGATTAGCGGTTGCCATTTGCGCAATTATGACGATTTTGATAATCGTCACGTTGATTAAATTATCATCAACATAACTTTAATTTTCTAACAGCATTTTCTAATTTTTTCCAATTATAGTTTCTAAAATTATATCATCGATGGAAAACGACACGAGTTCAGCATGCTCTAGGAACTCTAGGATTAGTGGGCCAGGTCGTTTTATACCTAATTCCTGGATTTACTTTCTTCATATTCATACCATCAATCTTGATTATGGTGTACGAAGATTGGCCTTATGATGTTGCCGTACATTACGCTTTTGTAACTCTTACCACAATTGGTTTCGGTGATTGGGTAGCTGGTGAGTATCTTTGCATTAAATAATTTTGAATGAAAAATTGTCCACACTCAAAGTTCAACTTTATCGAGTCTACAAGGTAACAACCTCTAAGTTTGAAGATGTAATGTGATAATTAGATGACATTGAAACACATTTTTGTTGAGGTAGCTGTAATTAAATATACATACATACATGTACGAACAGAGCATACGATAATGAAAAGTTCTATATATCAGTACAAGTTTTTTTTTTAATTATAATATTTTCGTTTAAGTTAGTAAATGCATCAAATAATATTTAAAATATGCACAATACATACATTTGTGGCCTTAGTTTAGGCCAACGCCATTCTTGCACAATGCAAAATGTACACGGAATGTAAACTACGTTGTTCAATAAGTAGAAAAAGTATATATACATTTAACTAATGAAACCATTAACATATTATTTAATGCATTTAAATACAAGGGGAAATAGTATAATTTTCAATATGTCATTAATATGTCGTAAACTTTCAAAACAATTAAATTTTAATTAGCATTTGAACTTGTACTATGTGTTTAATTGCAAATGTACATTTTATGAGCAAATTAATGTATTTGGTTGTTTTTACCAGTTATCGGTATTTTTAAATCACCATCAGTTCGTTATATTCAAACTAGTTAGTTCTAATTTTCAATAACTTTTACATCCGTTTGAAATGAGTTGATTTGCTTTTAATTAGTGCTAGTTACATAATTTTATAAAATTTTAAACTAATTCAGTATTTACGAGGTAGAAATAATTTTAAAAATACCACAAACAATTTGAAATGAGTGATCATAAAGTGGAAAACGGTTGGCAAAACTTTTTAAAAAAATTTCTACAAAAGTACATGGAAAATTTCATTGTTTAAACTTAATATACACGGCGTCCCCTGACGACGATATATCTCAGCAACGGCTGGAGATCTTCCACTTTTATTTGAAATATTCTTCATTATCACATTAGCACTCTGTATATGTTTTTATAAATTTTTATAAACACAATAATTCCCTATCTAAATCTATTTTCAGATTTAAAATCGGTTCAGAAATAAGTTAGTTATAGCAAATGCTCAAACTGTTGTCCTACAACAGCAATACACATTTCATATCTTGTCAGTAGGTTCCTTGTGCAAACAGCTCTTATCATTCCAGTACCAATCTGTTGGCAGACGTTTATAATGTTTTCTTTTAAATGTTCCATGTCTAAAGGTTTCGTCTGATAAACTACATTTTTGATAGCCCCCAAAAAAAAGCCATCCAAAGGCAAATCAAGACAAATCAGAAGAAAGAGCGGGCCAGTGAATATCAAGAGAAGCATTGCCTATCCATCTGCCATCATGAACATTTTGTAGGTGGTTTTTTACAACAATGGCATTATTATTATGGTACCACATTTTATGTCTTTCAATAATACGAATCTTTTCTAGAAACTCGGGTAAAATATTTTGAAAAAATCAAGGTAGACTGCTCCCGTCAAGGTAGCTCAATAATATGTCCATTCAATAATCCACATCATACATTGATACACCGTTTCTTCCGCCCAATGTAGATTAACAGGAGACCAATAATTGGAGTTGTGACGATTATTATGAAATCGGGCTTCATCGCTCCACAATCAAATTGGGATCGTCATCAATGTTTTCCAACATTTTCGATATAAAATCAAGACGCCTTTTTAATCACCAAGGTGTAAGCCTTGTACTAAATGAATTTCATAGTGATGATATTTAAAATCTTTTAAATATTCTTTGAATTGAACTTTTGAAATACCAATTTTGTCACAACTGTGTTCTTAGTGATACACGAGGATTAAAATGTACATACCCTAATACGTTTACAACGTTCACTTCTATCCTTACCTATATACTAATACTGTTTTGCTTATTACGAGGGCGGATTGATATTGAAGCTACCTAAGTAGGAAAAAAACATTGTTTTTTTCAAAAACCATTTATTTCTCAACATAGTCTCCTTTTAGCTCAATACACTTAGTAAAACGATATTCCAACTTTTTTATATCATCTGAATAATACGATTTTGGGAACGCCTCAAAATACGCGTTAGTTTCGGTAATCACTTCTTTGTTTGAGATGAATCTTGTTTCTGTGAGCCATTTTTTCAAGTTTGGAAACAGGAAAAAGTCACTAGGAGCTAAATCTGGACTATAAGGTGGATGATCAACCAATTCAATGTGTATTTCACTTAGTTTTAGCGTTGTATCTAATGCTGTGTGAACCGGTGAGTGAGAAAGAGCACTTTTTTCTTTTTTAAATGTGGTCGTTTTTCTTGATTGCATCAATCAATTAATCCAATAATGCACGATAATACTTTCATGTAATTGTGAATCCTTTTTCAAGATAATCAATGAACAATATTCCGTGTGCATCCCACAATGCAGTGGCCATAATCTTGCCAGCCGATTTCACTGTCTTTGCCTTCTTCGGAGCACTTTCACCAGCTTCCACCCATTGTTTTGATTGATTTTTGGTGTGTAGTGGTGGACTCACGTTTCATCAACATTTATTAATCGACGCCAAAAATCAACAGGATTACGCTTTATTATGTCCAAACACCGCTGTGAAGTGGTCTTTCGAACTCGTTTTTGTTCAACACTGGGCAAACGCGGCACCCATCTTGCCGATAGCTTTTTCATATGCAAATGTTTATACAAAATTTTCATATAATATGTTTACCATTTCAACAATCTTACGTAACTTGACTCGGCGATCATTCATAACGATATCGAAGATTTTCTTGATATTTTCTTCAGTAACCACTTCTTTTGGCCTTCCTGTTGATGGTATTGTTGCAGTGCTTGTTCAGCCGCGTTTAAATTCAGCAATCCAATATTTTACCATGTAGTCTCTTTCGCAGTTTTCCCTTTCAAATAATAAGGTTCACTGCACGAAATTCACTTTTTTCCATTTTTTAAGAAACACAAAAGTTGCTTACTTCAAACGACTACAACAAATAAACTAATCGATGAATTTGGGTGAAATTTTAACAACTGACGTTTGACAGATCGCAATTACAAAAAAAAATTTTTGTGTTTGTGCTGCCATCATCTAGCGCTAGGTAGCTTCAATATCAATCCGCCCTCGTATTTGGTAAATTTACATTTCTGAGTGACTCTTCTAGATAAACAAACGTATTGACACAAGGAGTCGGTCGAAAAGAAAGATTTTGTTTTATAATTGCAGGGACAAATAATGCAATTAGAAAAAAAAAATTTTGGAAAACGTTGCCGATATTCTTCTTGGACATTTCTTTTAACTCTTAAACATTTGCCATAAATTATCAACATATCCATATACTCATGTAAACTATACATTTGGGGCATTTTCAAATATCTAAATTGAAATCGCAAAGATATAACAATGACAGAAAATCTAATAATATTTTTAACATAAGTAGTTTCTTAACATTGACAGAAATACTAATAAAACTTTCGACATGTGTAGTTCGTGACTACTTGATTAAAATCAAAAACTTTTTTATGACGAAAGCAGTTCACTTGACTGAATTTTAAAAATATGACAACTAACTTATTTTTGTACCAATTTTAAGTCTGAAAATAGATTTGGATAGGGAATTTTGGTCTTCATCAAATTTTATAAAAACATATTTTTGTCAAACTGAAATATCTCCAGTCGTTGCTGAGATATAGCGTGATCAATTAAGTCTGGGACACCCTGTATATTTATATTTTGTTTTTTTGCGGTATTGCCAGTTTTAAAGTCAGTTTTTTTAAGAACACTTAATTTAATTAGGTCAATATGTTTTATACGACTATTACCAACTTTATCCATGACATCAACATTATTTTGACTTTTTGATCCCCCTGAATAGGAGTACAAAAATTGTTAAACCACAAAATACCCCAACTTCTAATATCTAATTGTATATAATTGTTTCATTTATGTCAAGTGATGACTATTTTCTTGCTTGTAGACCTAATGGCTGCAGGTTATGTTGGTTCTAATTAGTTATGTTGTTTCTAATTGTTATAGGCAAGATGTGATACTTAAGTTTTTATTTGAATTGTATTTGTGTTTTCGAGGGCTAGTTATTCAATTGCTTGCGTAACTTTATGCTTATCCCCTTCATTAAGAACAACAATAAGATCTTAAGAGCATTGTTTCCTCATGGTTATAGGGTTTTCCTAAACTTTGGAAAAAAAGTTCCGATGTTGACATCGCAAAAATTATAGTCTTGGTGCTTTCACCCTCATCATCAGAACCTCTAATAGTAGAAGATAGATTCAATTGATGACTTACTGTTTTACTTTCAGTTTGGTCTTGATTATTCAAGTTAATTATTATCACCTTTGGTCAGTTTTTGGGTACCATCTAGATTTCCACCAGCAACTACGTGTTATTTAACCATACATATGTTGCCCCGCCTAACGTCGCGTTGTACTTCAGTTTTAAGTTGCGTTCTTTCTTCGTACCATTTAGGACATTTAAAGACGAGGTGATGCTTTATAGTCTATTATATCACAGTCTAGACTATTTAAGTCTCCTCTTTTCCTGATTCTGTACAGAAAGCTTCAAACCACACCATATCCTGTCAGCCACGGCGTGAGGTAAGTGCCGATATGGCCGGGGCAGCCAGTTTCAAATGTTTGAGAATAAAGTTTTAGTTTAGGAATCTCTTTTGTTCCTCCGGTTTTTCCATTTGTCAATTTCTTTCTTGTGTGTTTTCATTTTGGTTCTAACTGTTACCCGTATATTCAAACAAACAATTTCCAATTCTCCTGCAATAGTTTTATATGCCGATGTAACGCCTACAGTCAGTGTGTACCGATCCTGTTACTATTATATTTTTGCTGCAGTTGTGTACGTAGGTGTTTGCCATTAGTTGTAAAATGGCTCCTATTGTTTTCCTAGTTATGATATTTTTGACGTGCGTTATATGTATAATTAAGTTGTTTATCAAGGAAGATTGTTTTGCTGGGAGAAATTTAAATATTTTCAATCTGAAGACCGTCTTTTTACATAGTCTGTTCTGGCGTTCTATCTATAGCGACCAAAGTTAAGTCGTCTGCAAATGATACGGTTGCAACTCCTGTAGGTTACTTAGATTTAGAACGTTATTATAATCAATATTCTACAGCATGGAACAGAAGCTTGAGCACTGCAAAACTCCTCGTTGATTTGGTCTCGTGTAAGTGTTATTTGAGAGTTTGGTAGTCAGGGTGCGTTATGAGAGGTAGTTTTATCAGGTTATAAGTAAGTCAAATTTTTATAATGATTTTAAAATATTTTGGTATTTAGTGCTCTTGAATGCATTTTTGACATCGATTGTTATTAATACCGCATATTTTTTGGGTCTATTTTTAGCCAAATTGAAGATGACCAGTTCAGTTATAACATTGATGGCATTGTGGTTAAGAATTTCCTACAAAAACCAAATTGCTGAGGGCTCAATCAAATCTTGACCTAACTTACCAAAGTTGTTTAAGAGGCAAATGGGTCTACTCTTGCTAGTCTCAGATTTAAAATAAGTACCACTTTGTCCTGTTTTCTAATCTCTAGAGATTTGTTTTTTGTAAGTGTGTGGTTTAAGATAATCATGCTTACAACCGGCCTTACCCCAGATACAGCCTTTATCAACCCTGAAGACGCACAGTTCAATCCTGGGGTTTTCTGGAAAGCCAAAGTTATACAGCATTTAAAATTCGTCTCGTATGTAAGTGAGGTGTAGTTAGGAGGTGTCTTTGCGGAAACAGGCTGTTTATGTGGTCAACAGTTTGTTTTGTAGTAAAGGAGTTCATCCGTACTAATTTGTAGGCCTACTTCTATACGTAGTTGTTCATGTCAGTACACAAGTTTTTCCAATTTTTGTTTTTTAGCCTGTTTAATTGTTTTACGTAATTCTGGTCGTTCTCTTCAGTTTTTGTTCTCCAGTCTCTGAAGGAGTGTCGCCGCAACGTCCTGCTTCCACCAATTTTTACGTCAGCGTTCTCCAGAGAAACTATAAAACTTTTGGCAAAGATCGGTTTGAGTTTGCGTTTGTGTTTCCAGGCTGTGTTCCAGTATGAGCTTGTATGTGGGTTTCTTGTTGAATATATATATATTTCGCTTTGGTTAGACTCTATCGTAAACATTTTATTGTGATCAAAGGGTGCTTTCTTCTCTTTAACCAGCCTGCATTGTTATAGCAATGTGATGTCAAAAAAGGAAATTTGCCTTTTTCTGCGAAAAGTAGGTGTGTTGTCGTTTGGTACTTATAAGTGGTGCGTCATAAGAAATTGTTTGATTACATGTCCTAACAGAAAAAAGCGGCATTAAAATCTCAAGCGATGAGTCGTATCAATGTGGTGGTTCAGGTTCCAGCATTTATCGCATGTTGGTACGCTGACTTTGCACATGGACAGTCGTACTCGGAAGGGTCTAATTTCCAGAATCCGTTTTCTGTTCCAGTCTTGATTGTCGACATTGTAATCGCACCTTCGGTAATAGTGCTGACACACTAATATTTGCTTGCCCCTACAGTTATGTTTCTAGTTTTTCTGTTGATTCTATACTTCTTCCTTCAATACAGTTTTTTTGGTTGATATAAAATGTTTGCATTACCACAGTTACCAATTATTTTCTAATATGTTGTTGTGTCTAAAGTTTTTTAATTTAATGATTGTTCATTTTCTTATCAAAAATTCCGCATCCTTTTACTTTTATGTCGAGTTTGTTTTGTAGTATCGCGAATGGGTGAGTAAGTCAAGTCTTGTGAAGAGTATGATAAAATTCTCTGTTTAAAATTTAACTTTTGGTGTTCAAAATTAGATTTTGAGATAAAAGCACCAATTAAATCCATTGTTAATATAATCTCAATAGATACAATAATTTCTCTCTATTAATGTTGGCAAAATTGACGTCAGAAGAATTTCTGACTTGCATCACCAATTTTTTTGTTACCGTTACTTTGCCTTGCTGTGTGCAAAGGATATAGAACCTTCTCAAGGCATAATTGTTATGGCAGCAAATTATGAGTAATAGTTTTCCAAACTTCAATCAGACAAGAGAATACTTAGGTTTGATGTGATTATAGTCTAGATTGAGAAAACTTGTTTTCCAGTCAAAAAATTATAGTATCGCCCAATATTGGAACATTCATGGACAACTATCCAATTTGAATATTTAGCTGTCTGGGTTTGGGATTTCATCTTTTGGTCAATCTTATAGTTATGGTCGTTGTTACAAAAGTAGTGTCTTTGCAGAAACTATTTAGGTGGTGTGATTTTAAGTCTAACTACAATTGAAGTGTAGTGGCAAGTTCACATCATTAAATAAAACAAATCCACTTATTAAAACACGGCTGAAATTGATATAGTATTGTATTATAAAATAATATTTTGATAACTACACTTATTTTACATTGACGCATTTCAGATAAGCAGGTACTAATGCACTCGTACACAAAACTAGATCAAAATTAATCTAAGAGACAAGATTATATAATAAATAATAACAAATAACAAAATGTAAAATATTCAAACTTTACATAACTTTTACATAAATTTGTAATATAACGTTTTTCAATTTAAAAAATTAAATGCTTTGACGTCAAAACACTAGATTACTTTTGTAAATATGTAGACGATTAGACAAATAATAATTTTATCTTTTATCATAAGGTCTTTTTACGTTCCTATTGTTTTTATTATTAACGGTTTTGATTATAAGGATAATTGTAGATCAGAGTTTGAATTTTGATACTATACGTACAGTAAAATTAAATTTTTTTATTTTAAACTTTCTCCCCATGTGGCATTTAGAAATAGTTTTACTGTATCTTATATTGTTGCCATAACACTAACAACATAGATTACATGAAGATACGTTTAATAGCATGAGCGATTTCGACGTTATGCGATAATTTTAAAGAACTCGCCACGTTTGTTTTATGTGTACGTTTCAATTTCTTTCTTTCACTTTAAAATTTTATCATAACACGATTTTAAAATTAGTAATACGTTTTCATAAATATTTTGATAAATGATAAGTAGTAACTTATAAAATTTATTATGATTTGTGTTACAAATAAAACAATAATAATTTACAAAATAGTGCAACGATTCTATTAAGCTTAATAAACAACACACCTCTCAAATTATTGTCAAACCCTTTTGTGACTGTAACGTCTTAGTCTAGTGTAGAAAAAAATTATTACTCACATGTTCTAAATACAAGCGAAAAACGTAACTGTCAATATAGTACAAATTTTTGTTCCAAAAAGGACAAAACCTAAAAATACTTTTGTTATTTATTTTGACTATGTTACTGTACAACATATCTGGCTAATTTTTGAGATGTACTGAAAGGGGTGATTTATATCTGCACAGATCTAGTATTTACACTGTCTTGTGCCTCTCTTACGTCTTCACTGACTCAGACATTTTCCACATTCTTTTTTTACAAGTTTACACAATAAGTAGCATTTGACTTTAACAGGCCAGTAATGCATACTTTTGTGATGTGACTTCTGTTTTACAAAAAAATTAAAAAAAAAATTGTATGATGTGGCTGCGTATATTCCAACTGATTACTATGAAGATGTACATTGTGTTGACAAAACCTTGTTTGATGGTGAAGGCTTAGAAAAACTTCAAAAAAAATCTTACCTTCCCTTCCAATGTAGCCACAGTATAATACACATACAGCAGTGTATCTCTTAAGCAACGCATTTGAAGTTACTAATTATAAATAATAAATTAATTTGTTTTTAATACTTAAATTGATTCAACTAATTGCATGTATAGTAATTAAATCTTAGAATGAGATGATACAATTTTAGTCCTCACGACCAAACTCGAAAAATCAATGTTTTTGAATGGGGTTTTCAGAAATAAATAGATTCGTTTGGATTGGCAGAAATGCACGAGTCCAGGAGTTTTTAAAAACAACCATTCTGTTTAGTTTTTGAAACCCGACATTTTTGCTCCTACCCCGTGAATTAATTGGACCGACACTTTTCGAGTTATGGTGTCGCAAAGAGGAAAATTTCCTGAACGCTTGAATTACCTTACTAGCGCACTCAGAATGCGTGTGTTTTTTGCGGGCAACGGTTTGGTTCTATCTCGCGAATTGCTTGTATCGATACTTTTTGATATATATAAAACAAAATTTTTGAGTTTTATGATGAGGACCAAAAATATTGAGAGCGTAAAAAGTATTCGAATAGTCACTTTTTGGTCTATATTTCAAAAAGTATCAATCTGATCAAGTTGTAAGATAGGACCAAAATTGTTGCATGAAAAAAACTGCGCTACTTGAGTGGTATATCGTGGGATTCCTTCGTTTCTCTTGCCGGGAATAGGCCATAACTCGAAAAATATGGTCCAATTAATTTGCGGCATCGGATGTCTTTCAGAGACTCTTAGAGTCGTGGATTTCAACCAATCCAAGCAAAACCATTTGTTTCTAAAAACCCATTTACGAGCTTATATCTCAAAAAGTATCAAGTCAAGAAGGTTAAAATTGTGGTGCGCAAAATCCCCCCCAAAACAATGACTTTGGATTAAAGATTTTAACCCTTTTAATAAGGGGGGGGGGGTCCGGAGAGAACGGGATCAAAGATGAATGAATATTTTCGTAAGGATTTCTTGAGGTGGAGTAGAAACTACTGCCCTGGTTTTAATGCCGACGCTACGGCCAGTCCTATGTGAGCTTTATCAAGGTTTCTTAAAATCAGGGAGCAAGAGTCACATCTGATATTAAAATTAAATTCTAAGATAAAATTTATTATTTGTCTGTTTGTGTGTAAGTGTGTGATGTTTATTTATATACTTTATAAATTTTAATTATTGACTGGAATTTAATTTTAATATTAGACGTACCTTCTGCTCCCTAATTTAAAAAAACTTGATAATGCTCACACATGACTAGACAAAATGTCAGCTAATTACACCCCTCCATCTCAAATAATTATCTCGAAGATATTCATCTATAACTAAAAATTATTAAATTGAACTAATTTGTAAATTAAAGTACTATTGAGATGGCCTGAAAAACCCTCTCGAAACATTTTTTTTTGTTATATTATATTCAAAGGTCCATCTCTTATGTTGGATGTAGACTGACGAGGTCGGCTGCGCAAGTTGTATTTATACTGATTCAAAGGTGATCGTTCAAGTGTTCTTAAGGATTTGTTCCAGATCTGGTTGAGTCTCAAAGTTTCTTTTTTCTGTTAAAGTTTTCTGGATGTTTATAAATCTTAACGGTCTTCTTAATCAATCTGTTATGATAACCTTTAGTCGCTGCTAGGAACTTGGAGGTTTCGTAGAGTATCCATTGGTAAGCGTATGTCCGACTACCGCAGACTTTTTTGTGTCTTTGGGACAACAATTCACTCGATGTTTTTTAAGTCTAGTTTTTACATATCTTTTGGTGGTTCTTATGTATACTTTACCACAAGAACAAATTATACGGTAACTCCGGCTGCTTAGAGATTGTTTCATTCTTCCTTTGTTGATCTGTTGGTCAGCTGAATCTTTTTGTTTGGTTTAAAAATAGTTTTAATGTCGTGCCTTTTTAGAATTCTTCCAATACAATCTGTGACTGATCTTTTGATCTTCTTCTTATTATACCCGTTAGCCTCAAAGGCAAAGGAGTTTCGTTTAAAGATTCTCTGGTTCACAAATTCTTCGAGTTCGTCTGAGTTTTGATTATACCACATTTTCAGCTTGGGTGATGGTTTGATAAGGTAAACAAGTGGATAGTGTTTGTGTGTATAGATTTATTGTACACTGTGTGACCTAGTTTCCTCTTTTTTCACCAACAAATCGAAAAAAGGCAGTTTTTTATCTTCCATTTTAATTAGATTCTGGGGTTCCCAACGACAAAAGTATCATGTACATTCCAAGCTCCAAGTTCTAACAGCGACTATTGGTTATCATAACAAATTGATTAGGGAGGCCATCGAAATTCATTAACATCAAAAAAACTTCAACAGAATAGAAGAAACCTTAAGACTAAATCAGATCCAATCCTCAAAAGTACCCGAACGGCACCTTACAAAAACCGGATTTAACTGGCGCGATGCCGACCTCATCAGGGTACATCCAACATAGGAGCTGGAAGAACCTCTGAAGAGGCTAGAAAAGACAGGACACTCCACTTGAGTGGACGTATGGTTGTAATGTTATAATAAATAGTTCTAGCACGTTGGCGCAACACCTCATTTTGGTATAAATGTTCGAGAATATTTAAATAACAACTTTGGATTGGAAGAGGAGGTCCAGTTTTCTCTCCGAGGTCAACATAACCAACACCTTTTGGTTATTATACTTGTGGACGCATAAAAATAATAGTAAACCGCAAACTACAGATAAGGTCATTCAATTTACAGTGACGTTTTCTACAACTGAATATAGGAAATACAGTATACATTTTACCATTAATTGATATAGACTTTTTAACGTTGAACAGATGAAAGAGAAATTGAATTTGTCAAAAATTTTAATGCATTTAATTTTTGACATAAATAAGACACTCCCTAAGTATTATAATTCATGATATTATCCCTCTGTTCAATTGTATAAAATCCATCTCAATCAATAGCAAAATAACGACCAGTAAGTGTTGCATTGTGCTATCGTAATACGTTTGAAAATGCATTTTCATTAAAGCAACATAAGTCGATTCTTTGATTATTATAACCAACCATGTGTTGCCAAAAATAACAATCGTAAATCACCTGTTCCGCGATTCGAGATTGTTACTTTTGAATACGTAGTCGAAAAATCAACGTATGTAACTTCTTACGCATCTGTAGACAAAGTTGCTTTAATGCAAATAGCAAAATAGTTACACATGTACCTATTTCCTATGTACACTTGTAAAAAACATATCTGTGTATACGTACAGTTGCATCATTATAAAACAATGTACAGCACCCGCAATCACATGTTTCGCCTCATTGAGATTCATCAGTGAAAGCAGCTTCGTATCTTTACATCTGTTTGCTATTTCTCGTTGGTAAATGTTTTTATTTGTTTCCTCTATTAATAAAAATTAAGACAACCTAATACAACAAATAAAATTCTTATATTAACTGTGGCTGTCACTTAGCGTAAAGCGTACAAAATATGAAACCTTCTCTCTTTTGTAAACGAGGTACTTGACTTGAAGATTATCATTTATTACGATAAGTGTATGATTTTTATCGGTCTTGCTTTGCGAATAAAACTAATAATGTACTACTTTAATACTGTTACATTAAGGCCACCGTTACTTACCTAACTTATCAGATTAAATAAAAGTACCATACCCAAAATTATACAATAACAACTTTCAAACTGTATATTGTAAAGCGTTAGTTTTTTTAACGTCTCATGCAAAATAAACATTATCCAGTAAATTTCATTCGATTTTAATATACTTCTTTGTATTTTAGGTACAACGGAAAACGGTCATGGCCAAACTTTGTACATGGTCTACAAAATATTCCTCTTAGTGTGGATTATATCTGGACTTGGTTACATATGCATGGTTATGGGATTCGTCGCAAGCGGAATGCGAAGTAAACGATTACGTGCCATCGAACATAAATTAGCTATTAACATTAAACGAACGAATCACAAAATCCGCGAAGAGATGCGAACGATGGTGAACGAGTATTTATTATTGCGAGTGAAAAGAGTGTATAGAGAGAAATTTATTTACACACCCAATAAACACAATCGAAGCCAAAGTTGTCCCGACCTAAAGATGTACAGTAGCACTGAGTCGCCGGCAACTTTAGCTAGAAAGAGGGCGTTCTCTACATGTTACGAAACCAGTATTAAGAGAGAACCAATAAGAATTCAATCTGATTCTGATTTAGAGCGTATCGACAAAGAACGGACGTTTAATCCATCTAACGCACTGATAGAACCGGGACAGTTCCTTTTACGTGTAGCAAATGCGTTAGGAAACTACGACACATTAGAATCTTGTTCGTCCACCAACACAACTAATTCTCGTAACGAAGGTTTTGACATGTTTTCGTCGAAAGAAATTCTTGCTTCTGAACGGAGTGGATCCGGATGGTCAATTGGAACTCAGAAAATACCTGCCATACCTCCAAGGATGATGCGCCCTAGAGCCGCGAGCGAATGTAAAACTATCACTTTTTCAACTCCACCAAAGGATTATAATAACGATATGACTTGGTATGGACCATCTGCAACTAAACGTTTAAGAGAACTAAGAGAACAAGCCGAATACGACAAATCAAACTCAAAATCGCTACCGCCATTTACTCCATCCGCTAAACCACAATCATTATTCGAACGCTTAAAGAAGACTTTAAAACCATCAAAAGATTCTGACCCATCTAGAAATATAGATATCGAAGGACAAAGTTACCATAGCCCAAGTGCGCGGAGTCGTACTGGATCTTGTGTTGACAATGACAATAGTTATAACAGCTTGCGAGAAGATCTTAATCCGTCTTCATTCCCAATACAACATCAAAAAGTTTTGGAAGAAACTTCCATAGCAGATTTCTTACGCGCATTGACTGCTATTACCGTTCCCGAATTGCACGACCCGACACCACCTTCTCAAACTCCGAAACGGATGCGACGACTTCCAATTCAATCGTATTCGCGCAGGACTTCCTTGATACCGCTTTCAGAAACGCCACACCTAAATCAGAACCGAAGGTTTTCGTTAAGACCAAACGAATCAGGTACGGAACCGCCGCCGCCCTATCATGCGACAGATCCTGTAACATCTACCAAAATTATTACAAAAATCGTAAATTTTCACTTAGACCGGTAACCTTACCTTCTTCAAGTTCAACTTCTCTACAAAGAAACGTTCTGAAGTTTAAATATCCACTTATGAAAGACTTGAATTTTAAAGAACCCGACAAGAAGGGAGATGACAGTAGTAAAGCATAGATTACTTATTTTAATATTCATTTCCTTCACTTATTTTATACAATTGTGCCAAACATGTATAAATGATTTTTTATCTGTGATTTATAATGTGTATATAAATATTGTAGATGCCATACAAAAATGTGAAGTATTTTTATTACTGTAAGGGTAGTATATGCAAATTTTGGTATTTGTAGAGTTTCTACAGAGAATGTATCTGATATTATACTATGTATACTAATTGTACCTCTATTTATTTATAAATACATTTGGAATAACGAAATAATTTCTTGCATTTATTTCTTTATGACTTCTTCTGATAGAAAAAGATACAATAATTTTATACAATTTTTTGCATTTTTTATATGTATATCAAGGTCATGTAAACGCTGCCAATTCGTTTAAAATTAGCCTACTGTACTAAACCATTTTTCGTAAAAATTATAACTCATTTATTTTTACACTTTTTGTAATTTTAACAGATTTTAGTTTACTAGAACTATACATTTATAATACAGAGTGGGCCATCAGTGCAAGCATGAGCGATATTTCGGAAAATATTGGGTTTAGAAAAAAACCTTTTTAATAAAAGTTGTGCAGATCAGTAAGTTCCATATTTTAAAATAATTTTTGTATATACAGGGTGTTCCATAACAGCACAACTTATCAAAGTTATGTTTTTTTAAACAGAACTACCTATTTTTTATTGCAAATTTGTATTTCTTGGGGAATTCAACGTTACTTTATGTATTATATATGGTGACTAAACTGAACGCTTTTCGCGTTGTTTCACATTTTCCGGAAAAATTGACGTTTCGAAAAAATTAAATAACTCAGTTATTTATCCAACTCCGATATTGCAGCTTTAATTATGCATTACATGTGCTAACTAAAGCTAATTGTTGTATTTGAAAAAATCAAGTTATCCATGAATTTAGAGAATTCAATTTAAATAATTGATTACACTAAACTTACCAAGGTTAGAAAGGTCAACAATTAGTTTTAGTTAGCACATGTAAACATAATTAAAATTGCAGTATCGCAGTTGGATAAATTCCAGGAAAACTGAGTTATTCAGTTTTTTTGAATTGTAAATTTTTCCGGAAAAAGTAAAATAACACGAAAACTGTTCATTTTAAACACCATGTATGATACATAAAGATACGTTAGAGTTGCCCAAAAAATACAAATTTGCAATAAAAAATGGGTAGTTTCAATTTAAAAAAACGTAACTTCGATATGTCGCGCTTTAATGGAACACTCTGTATATACAAAAATAATTTTAAAATCGTGAATTTATTAATCTGCACAATCTTTATTAGAAAAGTTTTTTTCTAAATCCAATATTTTCCTAGATATCGCTCGTGCTCGCACTGATGGTCCACCCTGTATATTATACAAGGTGTTCCAACCAAATTTTTACTCTTGGATCAGGCGATTGTTGATATGGAAAAACCAGCTTGTCTGTATTTTCATTTGCGCATCTTCAACTCCCTACCGGGGGAGGTACAACCGCCTAATTTAAAATAACGATGAGGCGTGTTGCAATACATCATTTTGAAGATCTCATCGAGTACTATATATGAGTCACTAATTTTTTCAATGAATGATAAAATAGTGGAAGAGGTAATGTAAAAAAAAATAATGAAGGAAAAGACTACTAACTCATGTGATTAGCTTATTAAAAATTGGAAATGACCACTATTCACTTCCATACCATAGTATAAGTTTTGTTGAAAACGTTCTCTTACATTACACAATATTTTGGGTGTCATTTGATGACATTCATTAATATTGGTTATTTTTTTCTACGTTACTTCTTCCACTGTTTTATCTCTCATTTCGATATTAATGAAAATTTTAAGGCGAAATTAGATGGTCAGATAAAACTCGATTAGATCTTCAAAATGTTGTATCGAACCCCTTCATCCCTATTTAAAATCAGGGTTTTGTGCTTTCCTCCGATAAGGGTTAAAGTTGCGCAGATGAAAAAAGAAGACAAGTTAGTCTCCCTCAAATCAGAAAGCGACGGATCCGAACGTTTTTCCGGATTTTATTTTTAAACTCCTAAAATCTGGGTGTAAAGTTTTAGTTGGACCACTTTGTATAATTAATGGACTTTCATCTTTATTTACTCTTTTTTACGATACTGTCAACTTGTCACCTCTTTTTAGTGAAAAATTGTTTTTTGTACGGTTTAAAATAATTTGATAAAGAAACTCGCTCAAAAGACGAAAACAATGACAACTCTGGAATAGAAATGTGTAATTTTATTTGACAAAATTTCACTCAAATCAAAGTTAACGTATAACGAAACTGAAGACTATATCGAAGGATATGAAGATTTAGGGAGTGTGGAGCGAAACTCAAACATAGCAAATAATGCTTTACAATTTTTAATTCGAGGATTGCACTCCAATTGGAAGATATCACTATGTTATTTTGTTACTAGTGGAAAAGTCACAGGAAAAGCTCTAAAAAGCTTAATTAAAGAAGTTGTTATTATATTAAAAAGTTGTCTTTCATCCCTAAGGCAAGTTAAATTGAAGTATGCAGAGGCAGATGAAATGTTAATTCATAAATTTGTCTTTAATTTTTTAGGTTTCAGTTTGTGATCAAGGCTCGAACAACTGTAATGCTTTTAAACTGCTAGGTGCTTCATCAACTTCTCCGAAAGTGAATATTTGTGATGTACCAATATATACCATAATTGACGCTCCACACTTAATCAAGAGTATGCGGAACAATTTTTAAACACCAAGAAAGACCAAAACGTAGAAAAGGACAAGAGTGTGCCAAACACAGAGCAAGATAAGGACGATGATAAAGAGGCAAAGAAAGCGAAGAAAAAACAGAAACTTACGTTTAAGGTTTACAACAAGAAAGTAACTTGGGCAGATATAAGGAATGTGTGGAAAGTAGATCAAAAAAGTACTACTGCAAGAGCATTATTATAAATTACTCCAGCTTATCTAGATCCCAACACGTTTCAACGAATGCGAGTAAAATACGCAACTCAAATTTTTTCAAACACGTTGGCAGCAACAATAAGAACAGCTCACAGAACAGGACAACTACGTTCAGCAACTGACCCAGATACGGCAACTTTTGTGGAAAACGTAAATAATATATTTGATGCTTGAGAGAAATCCATTTCGAAAAATTTTATCAATTTTTAGCAACCAAGTTGCGAGAGAGACATTGGAACATGGAGTTTGTTGTTTCAGAACTTTGAAGTTTTTGAAGGAGAAACAAACGAAACAACATTTATTGTATTGACGGTTTTGTTTGGACTATGCAAGCAGTACTAGAGTGTGGGAAGAATGTCGGCCACAAAATTTAAAGTACTTGTTGACTTTGTTTCTCAACCAAGATCCAATTGAAAATTTCTTTTCTGTGGTGAGAAGCAGAGGAGGGTATAATCCTACACCTAGTGTTCTAGATTTTAGGCTTGCAGTTTAACCAACATAAATATTCGCTTGCCAATGTCTCTCGAAAATAGAAATTGTGAAGTGACCGACGACAGTACAGTTATTCTAGATTTGAACGAAGTTCCTACCTACACTGAAGAGCGAGAGTGTACTTTACCAGAAGAACATCACTCTGAAAACATAATTCCAGCTCAGAAAGATAAACAAAATACGCCGTCAGTTGCACCTCAGCAGTCACCACCAGTCGTTGTTTCTGAACCAGAAGAAACATTGGAAGCGAATGTCATCAGTTCTGTAGCAGGTTATCTTGCACGTAGTGTATTGAAAAAAATTGATTGCAAACGATGTGAAGCAAAACTTGTCAAAGAAGGCACTGAGGAAATAAACTGTGTCGAATTTTTTCTACTTTATAAAGATTACGCCAAACTTAATAACAGTTCATTTCTAAAAAACCAACCAATGATTTTTTGTTGTTATCAAAAATTTATTTATTCAAAAAAAATTTATTTACTAAGTTCAATAAGCTGTTTGCAAAGAAAAAATGTGAATTTGAATTTAAAATTTGATAGATAACCAAAAAAAACACTTAAATTCACTCACAGAAACCGACAGGTCTTGAAAAATATTCAATTTTATCCCAGTCAAACAAAAATTAATTTTTTGAATTTTTTTTAAAAAAGTTTAAAATTTGTATTACAATCATTACTTAATTTTTTTTGTTTTCTATTGTCTCAATCATGCCCTATTCCCAGTCAAGTGTTTTTCAAATCGCACAAATATTTACTTATTTACAAAATAGGTACTATTATCTGTTTGTAATCAAATCATCCGTTATTAACTTGTTTCCTTTTTATGTACAATTAGTGAAGACATTTTGAACATCTTTTCAAATAAAAATTTCTTTAATGATTTCGTTTTGCATTATTTCGTATTTATTACAGTAGTTGCTCTTATTATTAACCTCTTTTGGTAACTACAGGTATAGGCACTTATTTAAAAAAATACACAATTTTCGTTTCAGATCGTGTTCGCAGTTTAAACAAAAAATATTTGTCATGGCATATTTTTTTTTATAATATAATCAGGTGTTAAAAAAATCATATCCGACTCAACACTTTTTTTGATAATTTTTCAATTTATATTATTCTTTCCTATCTCAAAATTAATATTTTTTGACTTTTAAACTCGAAATAAATATTTTTTCGCTTTTCAAAACTCGAAATAAATATTTTCTGAGTTCTTTAAGTCAAAATAAATGTTTTTCGAGTTTTAAAATTCGAAAACAATTTTATTATAATCAGTTTATAAGGACACCGGTTTTAAAAAATATCTGATGAATGATTTTTATCGTTAATTTTCTAGTCCACCTTTAAAATAAAAATTACTATTTACAATAATTGCATTTATTTACAACGTAGACTGGCTGGCAATAAATCATCAAAACCTGATATCGTTGTTGATAACATTTTATTAAGGCGAAATGCAGTTTTACGACGGTGAAATTTGTAGTTCGCATTTTATAAGACGGCGTCGCCAAAATACAGTTTCAATTTTTAATGAAAGGTGGGGGTTCTCCATAAGGCACGATATTTAACATTAGGTTGCGTCTCTTTAATAATTTTTACTCAATGATTATATGTAATTCATACAGATTTTTAACCTTTTGTTGGAGTCGTCTCCGTGGCAGAATTGCAAATACAATTAATTCAATTTTAAGTATTATAAGGTAGTTGAATAATTCATTAATTTATAGCATTTATAACTTTAAGATTATCAAATTTTTATTATAATTTTAAAAACTTCAATGACAATAAATAGTATATTGCTAACTAAATCATCTATCGAATATTCGAGTCTTTTATAAACATATTCTTCTAATCAATATCAATAACGACACTGTTTTTATGTTTACGAGTAGACATTTTTAACTTTTGCATAACATCGATTACGTTTTTTGTTTTTCGGCGCCATGGAGAAAACGTAGTTTGAGTAGAAGACGTGTTTGGTGTAAAGTTGGTTTTAATACAATTGGTGGTCGATGAACAACTTTCTGAATAACGTCGTTTAGTATCGTTAGATGAAGTCGAAGAATTTAACGAAAATCTTCTTGACGAAGGAATAATAGGCAGGCGTCGAGTTTTTGGCGTGTTCTCCCTCTTTCGAGGTCTCGAAAACTCGTTAAAGTTAATTATACTCAAAGCTCTAAGAAAGTCTGATAACGAATTCGTGTCTTCTTGTACAATTTCAACTAATGGCCTCTCTTTAATGGAATCGACAAAGTCATGTTTAAATATTGTGTCTCCAGTAATCGATTTTCGCTCGTTTTTTTTAAGTTTGCAAAAACATTATCGGTTGGTTGAATGGGTGGTAGCGTCCTGCTTCGAATTTTGCCGTACTTTTCGTATTCCATGGTTTCCTGTAAGCGTTGGGAATCTGACTTAAATTGATCAGATGCATATTTTCCGTTTTCTTGCGTTGCGGAAAACGGGTTTTTTTCAAGCATCCAACCAGACTGAAATTCATCAGGTTCGAAACTTTCGTTAAACTCTCCTGTTGTTATCGTAGTTGTATATTCTTCCACGTCGTTGTAATTAGCCAATGCACTCACAACTTTAATTAACAACTCGTTGTGCTGGTGGCTGATGTTTTGTTCAAACGTTTTGATTTTATCGATGTTACCTAAATCGGTGTCAGACTTCATCTTGCAAACGGTTTTAGAAGAGAATGGTGGTAACTCGGAAATAGTCCTTTTCTTCACAGGTAATTCAACTTCCGATATTTGAAGTAAATTGGGACAACTTTGTGTTCTTTGATGCTTAACTAATGCATTTATACGCCGTTCTCTGTACACTGGTTTTGCATACGTTTCAGTGAAAATGTAGTCGTTCATCAAGTAACGAAGTTCTTTGCGAATTTTTTTGTTAGTTTTTTTAATGTTTCTGGTAAGTTTTTGCTCTAAAGATATCATTTTTTTGCTTTGCAATCCTTCCGTTATGAAAGTGAAAAACATTGCTATGTATCCTAAACCGATTATGATCCAAATTAGCAGAAATGCTTTGTACATTATGTATGGAACATCTTCTTGGTCTTTTTGCATTGTTCCTATAAAATTGGTTTGCATGAATAAATGTGTACTCGATCAAATATATGCATACCTGGAATATATTGTCCGGTTCCAATAGTTGTTAAAGTACCGAACGCGAATTCTATCGCTCTATCGAAAGTCCAACCTTCATAAAATACTATTATAGCAGAAGGTATAATAATTAATAACGCAAAACCGGGAATCGAATAAGCAAGGATTCGTATAATTAATCCTCCAGTCGAATAAGCTCGAATTTCGTCTTCAGTTTTCCATCGTCGATAAATTTTTCTAAACTACACAAAACTCTACAGTACAAATAAGAAGACAATAATCAAAGCATTCTCTTACCGTTGCTCCAAAATATTCACCCAAAGTAATCACAACAATACCATTTATAGGTATTCCAATAATACCGTAAATTATCATAAAAACTCGAGTAAAAGGTGTCGTAGGAGATAAACTCCCAAAACCTAAAAAAGAAAATAATTAAAACCGCTTTTCTTATAACGCACACCAAAACTTACCAATAGTTGAAACCACCGTCAATACAAAAAATATTGAATGATAAAAACTCCAAGTTAATACAGTTTGTAATTCGGGTTTAATTGGTCCGATTGGCTTACAGGAATATTCCGAAATTTTCTCAAATAGTACGTGTTGTTCGTCAGCGGGATAGTTCACGGTAATTAATTCTAAAAATGGTTTTAATAATTGTTACTTTCTCAAATTTTACGCGATTATTACCTTCAATTGTTAATTTTAATAGATGTTCATGATGCAATTTCTTCTCTTCTTCTTTAGATTCTATCATATAAAAGACAGTTGCTCCAAATAATAAGTAGAGAACAAAAATCAATAAAAACGCAACCCACTGTCTTCTAGTCAAGATCATCTTATAGTTTGAACTGTTTCAGCTCGCGATGAGAACTTAATCGTTAACTTAAAACACTTAATTAATCAATAATGTAAGCTTTCAGGAATTTTTGATAGCACTAGTTGATATCAAATGAAAACACATTTTTTTGATTACATCTGATGTTAGCAGAAAACTACAATGACATATATAATGAGAAAATATTTGCTACTGAAACAATTGATAGATTGATATTCAATAAAAATTGTTTAAAGTTCAATTATATCGAATTTATCTATCATCAGTTTCGTTTAAGATGGTTTTTTTGCAAATTGTGTGCATGTAGCTGAATCACAGGATAACGAAAAGTAATCAGTTATACGAGAAACAAATTAGCAGAACAAGCAATTGCATTTGTGATCTTTAATTGTAATGGCTTGAAAATGTTTATTAATACTATTTATTAGTAATAAGAATAATTAAACTTGAATATTTTTAAACAAAAATGGTGTCAAGTTTATGCCTGTTTGTTTACTTATACCTGTTTCAATTGCAATTTGAAAAGCATTTCATGTAATTGTCACTCAGAAGCGGTAATGTGTGTTGATTGGTCGATTGTCATTCAGACACAATTCGAAACATTTAGATTATGGAATTATAATTCAGAAAGCATTGAATTTCATTCAGATTAGTCAATAGTAATTCAGAAAAATTTTATTAAAAATCAGTTTAGTTAATTGCAATTCAGAAAGTACCAATTATAATCCAAAAACATTTTGTTTTGTTAATTCTAGTTCAACTTAGCAAATTATTAATGAGTAAATAAAATTTTTCATTTTATGCCTGCTTATGTACTTATACCGTTTTCAATTGTAATTCGAAAAGTATTACATTATCATTCAGAAAGCATTCGAAACATTCAGACTATGGAAGCGTATTTCAGAAAGCGCTTAATTTTATTCAGATGGGTTGATTAAGCAGAAACATTTTAATAAAAGTAGGTTTAGTTAATTATAATTCAATACCAATTGTAATCTAGAAAACATTAAACACAAATGGGTTTAGTCAATTGTAGTTCAGATTAGTGAATTATAAATGACTAAATAAAAATTTTAAGAATTTTTTATTAAAAATAGGGTCAAGTTTATGCCTGCTTATGTACTTATATCTTTTTCAATTGCAATTTGAAAAGTATCTCATGTAATTTCATTCAAAATACAAGAGACTAGAGGTTAATGGAGAAGCTGGAAAAGAAAATAGAGCTGTTAGAAAAAAGATAGAAAAGATAATCTTGTAATTAAGAGGTTTAATACAGAATAGGAGGAAGAAGTTAAAGAAGGAAATAGAGAATTTGAATTGAAAACAGAATTATATGTAGAAAAAACAATAAAGGAAGCAAGAAAGTAAACAAAGATAATACTAATCAATTAAAAATTTTGAAACAAATGGAGATAATAAAACAAAATTAAGTTGAGGGGGAAGAACTCATTCATAGACGATGACTTAACAAGGCAGAAGTGAGACGTACAAAGGAAGATAAGATCAGAAGCAAAAAGACTAAGAGAAGATGGAAGCAATGTAAAATAGGGTATATGAAATTAATAGTGAACGGAAAGGTGAGGAATTGAAACCAAGTAGAGAAGGCGATAGGGAATAGCCAGACAAAAAACTGATAGTAAAAGACAAGTATAACAATAAAGGTCAGACAAAGCAACGAAAAGGAAAATGAATAAGGCAATGATTAAAATGATTTTCTGGAATGTGGCGCGTGTAAGAAATAAGGATAGCCAGTTTTGGAATTACATCGACAAATTTGACGTGGTGGGGCTACAAGAAACCTGAATAAAAAAAAAAAAAGAAAGAAAGAAAAGAAAGGCGGCGGGAAAAAAAAAGAAAAAAAGAAGGAAACGAAAAGAAAAAGAAAAGAAAGGAAAAGGGAATATTAAGGGAGTAAGAAAAATATAAGAAGAAGAAGAAACATAAAAGACAAATATACCGGGGGGGGGATAGCAAGAAGAAGAATAAAATGGAAGAACAACAAAACATTACATGTAATAACGGTCTACAATAGAGACATAAAAAAAATAAGACAGAAGGGAGAGCAAATGCTGGGAGAAATTAAGAAAGACTTACTGATATCTGGAGGAGACTTTAACGCAAGAATAGAGGAAGAGGGAGGAAGGCTGAGAGACGGTAGAATAAAAAAAAAAAAGTCAAAAGATAAAACTATAAACGAGGAAGGAAGAAAATTATTAAAGATGAAGAAGAGTGGGAGATTCTCAATGGTAATAAAGAGGAAGAGGAATACACATATACTGGAGCAAAAGGGAAGTCAGTAATTGATTACGTAATAACAAACACAGAAGCATGGGAAGAAGTAGAAGAATTTAAAATTGAGGAAAAGATAGAATTAGATCATCAGTCAGTAGAAGTAAGAATTGGGGAGGCAGAGACTATTAACAGAGAAAAATAAAACATTATATAAAAAACAATATGGAATAAAGAAAGTGTAAAACAGTACTAGAGCAATCTAGAAAAGATCAGATAGACGAAAGAAATGGTAGAAGATAGTATGAATGAAATGATAGAAAAAATAGGAAATGCGGCAATAAAAGAAACATGCCAAACAAGAAGGAATAGTAGCAGCGGAACAATAAATGATGGGATAAAGAATGTTGGAAAGCGAAGAGAGAAGCGAGAAAAAAATTAAGAAAATGGAAAAATGCTAAGTCGAAATAGGGAAATACAAAATAGCACGAAAAGAATTCATACAGAGCTGTGATAAGAAAAAAAGGAATGGAAAAGAACGAAGAGGAGAAGGTAGGAAAAATAAAAACAGAACAAGATGGAAACACTCTAAAATACTACAAAATGCTGGAAGGAGATTAGAGAGAAAAAGTGAAATATGGGCAAGAGAATAAGAGGAATTATTATTTGAAAATGGATATGCAACAAGTAAAGTAGAAAGATTAAGACAAAGGGGAAAAGGAGTTGAGATGGACATAATACTAAACGACAAGGACATAGAAAAACAAGAAAGGAGGGAAAAACAGAAATTCAAAGTATATTAGGAATTATGAGAAGATAATGGAAGAAGAAAGACCAAAATATAGCACAGGAGGGAGAAAGGAAAAAGTGAAAAAATGATAGCAAGATTTAGATGTGGTAACGAGAAGAAAGAAAACAGATACTAGATGTAAGAAAGGAAGTGTAGATTATGTGAGGAAGGGTTGAAAAATATAGATCATCTATTAAGAGAATGTAACGAGCTAAGAGAAGAGGACAAGAGTAGGGAAACAAATACTAAGTGGAAAACGAGAGGGAGTAGATTGGATGTTGGAAATATGGAAAAGAAGAAAACAATGTAAATGCTAATAAATGTAAAGCCTTTGCAAAAAAATGTAAATTTATAGCAAATATTATTATTATTATTAATTGCAATTCAGAAAGTACATAATTCCAAAAAAATTAAATTTGGTTTAGTCAGTTGTAGTTCAAATTAGTGAATTATAATAATATAATAATAACCATAATAAAAATTAGGTTACGCATTTGTAATTCGAAAATCGTCAAATGTAATTCAAATTAGTCGACTGTAATTCATATTGCCTCAATTGCAAAAATATTAAATATAATGCACATTAGTAAATTACAATCTTTAGTGAATTATAATTCATAAAGTTTCAAAATTAATTCAGATTTATTCAATTGCATCCAGTGATACACTGGAACAGGTAATTCAAATTCTCGTTAATATGAACATATTTACGCTTT